>JAUNZM010000052.1:0-330000 GCA_033459285.1 Clamator glandarius
TTCTCTTCTCTTCTCTTCTCTTCTCTTCTCTTCTCTTCTCTTCTCTTCTCTTCTCCCCTCTTCTCTCTCTTCTCCCCTCTTCTCTCCCCTCTTCTCCCCTCTTCTCCCCTCTTTTCTACTTTTTTCCCCCCTTTTCCTTTTTTAATTTTTTTTTTCCCTGAATAGGAATAGTTTATTTCCACTTTTGGGCAGGTTCCTTGGCCGAGGTCCAGCTCTCCCCGTCGCCTCTCACATGCCACTTCCCAGCGCCCCCCAACAGACCTAACAAAGTGCCTCAGGGACCCAACTTCACTGAATAGCAAAATCAAAATATGCAAATCAAGCTCGAATTATTACGTATATAATCATGAAAACATTATTCCTGCAATACTGCCTGTGCCCAGCTTCCTGCCCTACTGCTCTGAGTGCCTCAGTACTCTCTAGAGCTGTTGAGCTGAAGCACCCGAGGATGGCTCTGAAGCAGGAAGAGTTTTCAATCTGCAGGATGGTTTTCCAGGCACTTTCTTTCTCATTCTCTGCAAGATAGCTGATATTCCTCCGGATTTCACTGTTATTATTTGGGTGGCTCTACTTCAGGGCGAAGGGTAGATGAATGCCTTGTTCAGCCTCTTCAGTCCACTCTAGTTCTGTTTTAGTTTGAGAAGCTTGTTCTGCTTCCACAGATGGGTGCAATGCGTGCCAATAGCTCGGTCTTTCTGTAAAGTTAAGAGTCTCGAGCTGAAAAATAAGTAAAAGGTAAAGCTGCATGATGCAGTGCAGGAAGTGGAGTCCTGCAGTCAGGTCTAGGTGATAAAAGGGATACAACCTGATGAGCGCTTTCCTTCAAAAGTGGTGAGGTTTACTTGGGCATGTTAATGAACCAAAGGATGCATAACGAATCAGGAAATCCTACTCAACTTAACAGTTAAGCAGACGTTTGAACTCTGAAAGCTGAATTCCCTGAATAGCCAGTAAGGAAATGTATGAGATCCTGATGATAGATGTGGAGGAACTCATTTGTTATGATGTAAAACTCATTTTTATTCCTCTATTTTTAACACTTTATGCACTATATTGAAGCATATTAACTAGGAACAAAACCAGAACTCTACCATTAAAAGCAAATCAATATCTTCCATTAAAAAAATGCATTTTTAATCTGTAAAGAATTTTTGAACTATGACAAGTTTTGCAATTAATGCAGTTTTGCACAGTTTTTACTACAGTCTTGCGTAATGTTTTATACAGTCAAATAATCGATAAGCACAGCAAGTCTTCTGTCTTATTCCATACAAAAGCACTCCCTGCACACTTCGGTGGGAGACTGAAGTGTTTGTGAGTTGTGGAGTAAGTTGGGGTGAAATGTCTTCTCCAATACCTGAACAATGAACAAAGAGCTCTTTGCCACAAAGTCAATGACCTTTCAGAGCATCCAGGGTATGTGTTCAGAAGCCAGATGTTGGCACCGTGATATTGTGATGCTAATCTAAAGGGAAAGTTGAGGATTTTTTTTTCTTAAATATTGGCTTTCTGAGGATTAACTAGGACATCTTCTATGTAGTTGAAAGAAGAGAGCTACCTCCCCAAAATCCAACTGCTCTTGTTTCCTGTTTGGTTCCAACATAATAATTTCTCTGTGGATGAAGCATGAAATAGAAAGCCCACTGTGAACCTCAGAATATTTAATTTCATGTAAAGCACGACTTCAGCTGATCTTTCAAAACATATATGTGCATCTTCTCAGTTGCTTCAGCCATGAAGCCTACACCTATTTTTTCTCGATAGAAGTGAATTGAAAAACTTTGTAGAAGTTACAGACATTGATGAATGATACACAGGTGACTGTGGTTTAGAAAATGCAGCATAGATTCTCTTTTTTTTGTCTTTTATATCACAGGTTTAAATTTAGTCCTTGTCTCTGATGACCAAAACCCCTGCTGGCTTCTCACTGGTCCAGACAGATTGAGCTGCAACTCTTGACTTCACTCCTAGCTGGTACGTGTTCTCATCCACAGTGCCAAAACAAACCCTTTCCCTCTGTGTTTTCCTGTTAGCAATACTGGTGCAGAGGCCAAGGGCTGGCAGCCTTTCTCTTAACCCCCACAAACCTCTGCTCCTGTAAGAAAGAAGGAAAAACATTGGGAAACCTTTAGTTCAATTGTTTAGTCGTACAGAAAAGGGAACTGCCAAGCTGGTTTCCCAGCAGCCCCAGTTCTCTGTCCATAAGTAGGCAGGAAGGGAGGACAGAATGATCTTTTAAACAATATTATTATTGGATACCTTTATAATATATGTGTTTCACTTAAAGTAATACTTTATATCAGCCACTGCACTCACGCAGCAACGTTTCTTATTTATCCTGTTGGACATCCTACTTTACTTTATTCATATTACTTGAGAAATAATTGTCTTACCTCTCTTAGGACATGCTACAGGGCTTATTCTCCCCTTACTATCTGAGTAGTCATACTCATAAATCCTCTTGCATTGAAACCAGAATAGACTTTATATGCCCAGCTATTTCTTATGATTTCTATGCTATTATCCCAAAATCCTAATTAACCATTATTAAAAATAATGCGGCCTTTCTAGAGTGTGAGATATAGCAACATGATAAGGTGCGATGCAAAAGTCCCGAGAATCACATACTGTAATTTTGCTGCTTTACTTTTTCTCTTTTATTAGAGATTTCTAACATAATGCTGCATTTCCATTCAAAGCGACAGGATTCAGTAGTATATATCTTGCAAACTGCCAAAACAGTCATTGGATTTAGGTTTCTAATAATCAAACAATGGTATAGCATGCCTGTACATGTCAGAAACTGAAGGAAGCAAATTTATACACAACAACATGTATTTTGTGGATAGTGATAACCCACCCAAATCTAATTTAATCAAATATTTAAAGAGGTAATAATTAATTTTTAAAGAATTGAAGTGAGCCGTAACTAGGAAGAAATGTTATTGTTTATTTTTAATGCCAGAACAGTATTCCTGATGCATTTTTAATATTTCATTAAGGCAGTAACTTTCACACAATATTTTTTCAAGTTTTTGTATCTCCCTGGTACTTCTTTTTTTTTTTTTTTTTTTTTTTAGAACAAAGGTGAAATACTGTAGGTAAACTTAAAGCTTGAACTCATACTTTATTTGAGGAACTTTTGTCATAACCAATTATACACAACCAGAACTATTTTTAAACAAGGTAAGAAACAACACCTGCCTTTGAGCTCGGCAAGCACTGCTTCTTTCAGCCTGTGAATGCATCATTCTCATCCGATACCACTTTCTATCCTCTCTTTTGAGCCACTATTCACCATTCTTTCTTTTAGGAGAGGTATGTGCAAGTGCAGTTATAAAGCCCACCACTCCCTATACCTTTTAAACCTAGGAATGTCTCTCTCTTGGCCTTTTGTTTTTTTGATGAAGTGTCTCTCACATTTTGAGCCTTTTATACTCAAAACTGTGGAAACCTGTTTATTGCACTCTGGCTCCAGCCCCAGTTAAAGGTGTGAACTACCAAAGTGGAAGGGGGCACATGCACATTAACACTGCTGGGGAAAACATCGCTTGACAGAGGGATGCATGTTAAATGGATGTTTGGAGAAAGGTGTTTGCAATAAAAACCTTGAGCGTGGCATTAGTGGAAGACCACACAGAATTTTCCAGCTTTATTTTTCAATATATAAAGTATAAGCTTGCTGTAGTATCGATGCTTTACTGTGAGACACGGTTTTCGATGATAGGAATATGAACTAGAAGAGTTCAAACGCTGTATGTAAACAGATATATCCTAATGCATACATACACAAGTTCATATTCAATATTTCATAGTGATGTTTCATATATTAGTATTTGTGCATTCACTTTTTAAGATTGACTGTTGCCAAGGGTCTACTGTGGAGGATGAGGTTCGGAGGATTTGGGGCTGGGAATACCTTGCAGCAGCCTTCCAGTACCTAGATGGTTGAGTCCCCTTCCCTGGAGGTGTTTAAAAGACAGGTGGATGAGGTGCTGAGGGACATGGTTTAGTGATTGATGGGAATGGTTGGACTCAATGATCCAGTGGGTCCTTTCCAACCTAGTGATTCTAGAGGAGCCACAAGAAAGCTGAGGAGGGCATCTTTATCAGAGAGTGCAGCTACAGGATTAGGGGTAACAGTTTTAGGCTGAAAGATGGGAGATTTAGATGAGTTATAAGGAAGAGATTTTTTTTTTTCATGTGAGGCCCTGACCCAGACTGCCCAGAGCAGTAGTGGCTGCCCCATCCCTGAAGGTGTTCGAGGCCAGGTTAGCTTGGAGCCCCTGAGCCACTGGGACGTGTCCCTGCCCATGGCAGAGGGATTAGAACAAAATGATCTTTAAGGTCCCTTCCAAATCAAATCATTCTATGATTCTATGAAAAACTGGTACAAATTGTGAGGTCATTCAGTAACTAGATATCAAAATGTTCCAAGGGTAAGTTGAGTATTTCCAATTTCATTTGTCAGATCTTGATCTTTGGGGTTAAAGGAGATACTCTTAACACAGCCGAATTGTAGAATCAGGAATGTGATGTGCAGGTTCTCTTGTTTGTGAAAGTCTGCCTCTGAAGAGCTTTAAAAACTGAAATGTTTAAATCCTGGTTGAGAATCTGTATTCAGGCTTAGGTACAACCAAGTTCAATGGAAATAGTCATCTGGAATTTCCTTGACACTCTACTGGTTAAAAACACCGTTGCAGAAGCATTTTTTTTTTCCCTTTTTTTTTTCCTTTCCCAATGTGTTGTTGAAAAAAACTTGCTACCTGTGGATTTTTCTGTCCTATTTCTAGACTTCTCCAAGCCCAGGGTATATGGTACCGAACTCAGTTTGTGGAAGGAAAAAGGAACTTTACACAAGAAGATCTCTGCTTATCTAATAGTAAGTTTATGGAGCCCCTAGAAGTTCCCTGAACAGATAATGGGACTTTGCAGGCAGAGCATGGCATTGTCTATATTTTTGCTCTCTTCCCAAAATAATTCTGGTTCAACCATCCCCTGCCTACATGAGAATTTTTGTCTGGTTTGCCTTAGCTGAATTGTTTTTATTTTATGTGTGGATTTTTATTTTTTCCTGATCTCATAATTGCTATTTCTGTTAGTTTGTTTCTTTACATTTTCAAATATCTAGCCCAGGAATCCTTCCACCCGAGATTATCAAGAAAAAAAACCCCACATAAATTGCAACTACATGCATTTTACAACTTGTATATTCAAATTTATTTACATAAATTTGCAAATATGAAAGGATATGTGAGAAGACCTTGCAGGCAGGCAACGTACCAGAATTGTCAGGTAATTTATATGCTGTAACTAGTTTGCTGTGCTTTATGGACACCTGCTTATAAATGGTTCTTGTGCTATGACAATAGATTGTTTGTAGATTCTTAAAATGTCTTGACTTGAAAAGGGGCAAATTCTTCCTTCACAAATAACATTTGACTTCAACGGGAGCATTTGAAGCCACAAAACTGCAGTATGAACATTCACACCCACGTTACAAACGGTTCAAAAATCCTGCCTTCTCCCTCAGGTCCAGCTCCAGCAAGCACTTAGACACATGCTTAACTTTATGCACACGAGTAATCCCATTGATTTAATAGGATTATTCCCATATGTGTAGTTACACACACATAAGTGTTTGCAGGATTGGGTTCTATTTCTCTTGCAATGGTTTGAAACCCATGGAAGAAAATACTGTATGCAAGTTAGGTAGTATTTAATGGCTATATATTAACCCTGAATGTTTTTGCTGAATGGGGCTGTGTCCATTTGTACTGGTTGAGAAACTGTCCTCTTTTGTGTATAGACTACAGACTAGATGGAACACATCAGTAGCTATCACAGCATCAGAAGGGGAATGGAAAGATAATTGGTAGTAAAAACATGAAGCGAGAAAATTCACCACATCTAGAGACTGTGTTCAGTTCTGGAGTCCTGAGCACAAGAAGGACCTGGATCTGTTAGAATGAGTCCAGAGGAGGCCACAAAAATGATTTAGGAACGGAGCACCTCCCGTCTGAGGAGGGGCTGAGCGTTAGGCTTGTTCAACCTGAAGAAGAGAAGGTTCTGGGGAGACCTTATAGCTGCATTCCAGTATCTAAAAGGGGCCTACAGGAAAGCTGGGAAAGGGCTCTTTATTAGGCAGTGCAGGGATAGGATAAGGGGAAAAGCTGAAAGAGGGTAGATTTAGATGAGACATTAAGAAGAAATATTTTCCTGTGAGGGTAGGTTGCCCAGAGCAGTAGTGGCTGCCCAACTCCTGGAGGTGTTCTAGGCCAGGTTGGATGGGGCTTTGAGCAACCTGATCTAGTGCCCACGGCAGGGACATTGGAATTGGATAATCTTCTAGTCAAAACTATTCTACGATTGTATGAAATGTGGATTTATATGTTGAATTATATTTAGAAAATGTTCAACTATGTACAAGATATAGTCCTTAATAATATAATAATTTGTAGCTATTTCATCTATGTAGAAAATGTTTACCTTGTAAACATACAAATACAGAAACCAGTACACTTACAGATGTATAGGAGAAAAGTATTTCTGAGCAACGGAGAACTATATATAAATATGGATGTTTGCATCCATGCAAACTTACATGCACAGAATGAGCACTACAAAAAAAACCCCAACCAACTTTGATAAAAATAACTGAACTTAAAGTTACCTCTGACTTGGATAGTTTATTTTTCATTTGAAATTCTGCAATCAAGATATTTTTTAAAAATTTAAGGCAAGTAACCAGCTTCCATAAATGATAGAAATGGAATATAAATAAAACAGTACTTGTAGTATTCCGATGGAAATCTCATGCCAAACATATCCATGATCTAGGCAGCAGGAATGCTTTCAGATGTCAGGAACAAATGTAGGGAAAGGAGTTGGTTTAGCCAGGACATGGTTTGCTCTGTATGGTAAATCTTCTTGGCTGTCCTGAATAACAACATTATCGAGCAGTTTGGGTTGGAGCATCGTTATGTCCCATGAAGAATTTAAGAAAGATGTTGACTTGAGAGTGTTGCAAGAGGAGTCATGCTGTGCCATTTGATATAAAACTATAATTGTCTTATGCCACTGGCACATTTGAACACCTAGTGGGATATGCCAGGCATCAATGTTCAAGGCTTTATATAAGGTAACAGCTGCTTTGGTCATGCTGTTAATTAAATCTGTTAATTTTCCATACTACCAACACTAGTGACAACAGATCAGAGTGGGATTTTATGACATTTCAGGGTTCCCTTATGTGATCACAGTAATCGATTGCACCCACGTAATCTTTCACATCCCTTAACTGAATGGTTCTGCTTTTCCTCTTGAAAACAGCTTCAGTCTTTGACTCTAGAAATAGCACAAAGGCAATTCTTTGGTACTACTTATTGAATATAGCCAGTTGTCACAACTCCAGTCTTGAAAAGCAGTTTGAACTTATTCCCACAATGTTGTTGGTTTAGTCAGAGATGCACCAGCTCATTTACAAAGCAAAAGTATTTTTTTATTTTGCCTCATTTACAAGGCAAAAAATATTTTTTATTTTCTCCCTCCTGCCTTACATTTCTTATTAGGCATCTGTAATGAGCAGATATGTAGAGTGGAAATAAAAAAGTATGATATTTTTTAATAGATAGCGTGTTCTTCAGATGCAGAATTACAGAAAATTATTTCCTTGCTCTTGATAGTTTGGCTTGTTGTACAACATTGCAAGATGACAAATTCAACCTTTTCTGTACATTGCTGCTTTCATAACATGATAATAACTCAAATGCATCCAGAAATAGAAGGTAAATAGGGAGAATTCATGAAAAGGAGTGGAAGAGTAGATCTAGAAGTAATGGACTAACAAATATGTAAACTGAATAATATAAATGTACTGAAAAAGTTTCCTCCCCATCAAATGGATAGTGCAGTGTGAAGAAACATGGAAGAAATGTAAAACATTAAGATAAGCATGTAAAGACTGACCAAAAATGAGTCACACTCCCACACATTTGGCTCAAAATTTGAAATATTTATTTTTACTTGATTGAGTAGCCACTAAAAGTACATAGTAAGCTTTGTCTGAATTTGATCTGTCACTTTTTTTTGATGGGTGACAATGATTTTATGACACATGTCACATTGTGTCACATCATTCACAACACATTAAGTCATGCTGTATCCCATCATTTCTGAAGGCAATAATGCTATTCAACATGACGTGACGTGACGAGATATAAAGCAACTCCACAGCTGAAAAAATACAGGGAAAGTTTTGTAGGTGTGACAAGGATTCCTGAAACCACGTTGTAATAAACCTTAGGAAGATCTCAGGAGCTAAGTTTTCAAAATGGGTAAGTTCACTGACTTATGTCTTCTTGAAGATGGGCTCTGAATTACTCAGTGTTGACAATCAGCAAGTAGGCACTATAATTGTGGTAGTAGCTCGTCGTTACGCTCAGTGATAAAGGGAGTTTTTCAAGAACAAGTTCCTGGAAAGACAAGTCTTATGCCTAAAACGTGACAGCAGTGGAACTCTCTTTGACCTGGAAGGCGGTATGTCTGTAGGCATTTTATAGCGTTTAAAATTTCTGAAAAATCAGATGTCCTAAGCAGAAACTTTTAAAAGAAGCCAGGCTTTTTCTGGATGTGGTCTTCTAACACATTTAAAATAAAGATGGCTGCATTCTGTATGAGCTTTGCTCTTCTTTCCTAAAGGTTATCTGGTTTTCTGCCTTTTGACTCTAAATCAGGAATACAGTGTTTGTGATGTACATGGTGTCACAGTGTTATTTATTCTAATTGACTGCAGTGAACCTGTATTTGCCCACAGAAAGGACCTTCAGCTAGACTGACAACAGGTTTTCTCCATTTAAATGCACCACCTAAGGTGAAATCCTCTGATCAGCTGAAACTTTTCCTAAAGATTCCCAACTCCTTGGTCATCAGAATTGCATCACAGACGTTATTCATGTAGATGAAACTTCATGAGCCACGTTGCATAACCAAATATCACATGCTTGCTAGCATTATGCACTTCCATACCTATAGTTGGCTTTGACAGAGTCCCTTTAATCTGACACCGTTTTTCCAGTGAAACCTATGAACACGGCTTATCTGAAAGCTCTGGATACTGCCAAATCAGGGAAGGATGACTACCAATGTGGAAATCCCTCCTCGCCTCCTGGACTGGTATCAGTGACCTGAATGTCTCCGGTTTCCACAAGATAATTCCTGAAAAGGTAATCTATAGCTTATTTCTCCTTTCTTGAAGCTGAGCCTTTTTTAATCCTTTAAAGCATTCACTCAAAATTATCCCCCAGTGAATATAATACAGCTTCTGTAGGAGAATCTGTGTCAGAAGAGCCCCGAGGGACAGGCTGTGGAATAAGGGCTCTCCTGCATGTGGGAAAGGGGTAAGGAGGCTCATGGACTTCAGCTACCACCATTTAGATGTGCTTCTAACCCCTGGACAACGTAAATGTGGACACCAGGACGGTACTTTAACATTAGTAAGTCCTGATATTATGTCCAAAAGACTCTTCGTGGCTCTGAAGCCAAACAGAAAAATGGACTTCATCTTCTGTACTTACGCACCCCTCTCTTTTCAGAATTCCACGTCAATAAGTTTCTTGTATATCTTTTACCATTGTTTAGGCCTGGTTTTCCCTGTCAGTTGTCTTGGAAGACATCCTTCATGTCTGGAGATGCCATTATGCACTAGGGCAGCTGCGAACCGAGCTTGGTAACACCCATCCCCCTCTCTTTGGTGACATTTTCCCACCAGAAGAAGCGCTGCCATTCCCTGCCTTTCTCTTCAAAACGTTAAATAATTTACAGACTCGGTATCTTGAGATTCTTCCACCTTTGCTGCATACACCAAAGAGAAACTTGGAGAAGTTCTCACTTCATTGCCACACCTGTTAGAAATCGCTGCTACAACTTAGGTGTGAAAAAACGTGGCTGCACTATACCTAGTAGGAAATACATACTGGCCTCAATGTAAGTGCATCAGCACTGCTATAAAACAGACACAACTACTTCAGTGACATTCAATGTTACTCTACGTTGACAAGTTCCCATTTAATTTACTGCATATGGTTCCACGTCTCCATAGCTACTCTCGTGAATTCATTATTCATTAAATAAGTGATGAATTTACTCAAATATTGCAGCCACATGGCCGACACAAATGCATTCTAATATTATTAACACGTTGCCAACTTGCAACTCTTCGAAGTCTGAGTAAATGTTTTGACAAGAAGAGGCAGCAAGAACAAATAAGTAGTAGCAGCCTAGATGAAGTTCAGCCATAGTTCTAACAGCTTTAAAGTCTTAACAGTGTTTTCACTGGGGCAGTACCAGATAAATTGCTCTTATGTGTGCATACAAGAGACTAAAATTCCTTTGAAAGTTTATAATTTCTCATGGGAAAACACAACACAAAAGTTACTTTTACTCATAGAAAAACAACACCATATTTTCCTGTCAACCTTTGCTGTTGGGAATTTCAAACTTTTTGCATTTTTTCCCTGTGATTCTTTGTCGACTCAAGGGACAGGCGTTTACAACATAATTTACTTTCAGCGTGTCTCTGTAAATCATTGTAATACTTTCTATGGCTAGTGAATAAAAAAAAGCAGCATTCTCAAGCTGAACTGACAAACCACTTTTCCAAGACTTCACAGCAAAGCAAACCCCCTCCTCTCCCTTTCAGGAGATGATGGAGAGATACACAAAAGAAATATATTTTACAAATGTTTTATATGAATTTTGATATTTAGAGGTTGCAATATCTATTGTGAAATATTTATTGAACTGTATTTACTTGCAGTAAAACATACAGAACTTATGGAGCATAAAATGTGTCTTGGTGGAGGGTGTGATGGGAAAAAACACTGGCGTTTCATTTTTAGTGAAGAAAGTACATTTTTTCTTACTGTTTTTAAGACCTGTTGTTGTCACTGTTGTTGTACAGACCTAACGTGTTGTCTCAGATTAGGTGCTTTAAGCACAGCCTCCCATAAAAAAGCTGGAAACCTGTAGAGCCTTTCAGCCTCACTTTTTGAGACTGCTGCTAATATCAAGGCTCATTCAGTTTTACATTAGAACTTGATGACTTGCACATTGGTTGAACCTTCACCTTTTACAACCTTAATGGGGATTTATTAGCTATTTCACAGTGTGTAAATTTGAATCTAGGTCAGATGAGGAAGAAAAATAGGGCAAATCTGGGCCTTAAGTATAACCTGCATATAATATATCAGGATAAAAAAAAAAGGTGCAAAATTAAACAGATGATTAAAAGTGTCTAGAGCAGTCAGAGTTTGAAAAAAGAGCTTGATAAATTAGGGGTGTACGTAGGGGGGGTCTTGAGTTCAAACTCAGGTGACTGGTGAAAGTCTGGTTTCCACACAAATTCAGCAGATTAAGGAGTTAAAATAGCTTGTTAACCTGTTTCTGCTAACTGCTCGCAAGAGGAAATGTAACACAGGTGTGTTTGATATTCACAAGATTAAAGCTTTTGTCTACCATCAAATGGTCACCACATTAAAGCCGTTTTAATGAGGTCTTGGAAGATAATGAATGTAAGCCTCTAATTCATTGCAGAAGAGACAGCTTGACCCTGCTTTGACCTTGCTGCAGCCAGGTATCTAAACCAACATATTAGTCACACTTAGACCAGAAGATGTGCTCGTAATGAAATAGCCACTACCTGCTGCCATCCTCATCTGCTATAAATATATCTGGTTCAGGTGCCTGAACTGTTTTGCTCAGTACCCTGCAAGTCTGGTGTCAGATATTCTCCACTTGACGGTGCCCAACTATTTCAGGAAGACCATTTGGAGGGGAAAAACACAGCTGCCATGAGGAAGAAGGATTTTTACAGTGTGTGCGCGTGGGGAATGGGTAGGTGGAAAATGGGTACAAATTAAAGTTATTGCTCCATTATCATTCATCCTGATACTTGGTGATGGTCAGAAAGTCAATAGCTGGAGTGAATAAAGGTTGAAAAGGTCTTGCTGGTTCATCTAGTTTTGTACTTACCGTTCGATGGATCCACCCCCCTGCTAAGATAAGGTATGCTGCCTGTTTAGTTATTCTTAATAGAGTAAGCTCCAAATAAAAATAAAATAAGGATCCTGAAAGGTTCTCCAAACCAGATTTATTTTGGCATGCATATGCAGGAAACTATGTACTGTAGCAAGTTTTAAATACTGTATTTGGACACTAATTCTCAACTGCCGTCATCAGTTTGCTGACAGCCATCTGCTTGGACCCTGCTCCTTCCTCCCGTTCAGCACCGTTAAAGTAAAATATTGACAGAAACAACTTCTGCAGGAAAAGTGGAAAAGTTAATAACATAACTGAAGTCACACAGGATTTTTTTTCTAATGTTCTGGAGCTCTCATACAATTTTGTTTTACTCATGCTTTAATTTAGAAGTGTCCCACCCACCTTAAAAATAGGAGGTTGCGTTACCAGCTATCTTTAGATGACACAGGTTACTGAGCAGGAATCTATAGTTCATGTGCCTTAATACTACTGAGCTTATACTACATGCTCCTGGAGAAGCTGACACACCAGGAGAAGTATTTTCAGTTAAAGCTGGGAAAAACAGTCATCACAGTAAGGTTGTCACTACGGTGGCCCAAAGCCGCAATGGCACACGCAGCAGATTGATACAATCCAAATTTACCTGCAGACACATTTTTAACAGTGATATAGAGGTCCATGCGATACTTTACGTTATGCTCATTGCATACTGGTAACTCAGTGCTCTTGGGGTGCCTTGGTACTTACAGAAAGACCCCGAGTCTCGTTGGACTGAGATTTTTTTTTTTGTTCACAGAATTACAGAATGTCCTGAGTTGGAAGGGACACACAAGAATCATCCAGTCCAACTTCTATCCCTGCATAGGACAAACTCAACATTCACACCATGGCGTGCAGTATTCCCCATCTTAATGAGTTTGAGCTGCTCCAGTTCAGCACAGAGTAATCTCTACCTTCAGCTCTTGCCATAAAAAATCATTAAAGCTTTCACACAGGTCATGGGCAACAAAAAACTTTGCCATTAATTATTTCAAAAAGATAGGTAATTATTTCAAAAAGATAGGTGAACATGCAGAACATGCACTCATATACACACTCACACATCCAGATATACATTCATATAAATAATTTATTCGTCATACCTATTTATAATACATGAATCTTTTATATTTTATAGTGATAGAATTGCTGTTTGCAGATTTACATCTCTTATTAAATTCCCCACACAACAAAACACAATACTACAGAAATATATGCCCCAGCAACTGATTCAAGACTTCTAATCCAAGTGGTCTTACTGTCTGCAATATTCTTTTCTAAATTGTGCCATTACATCCCACAAATTGGCTTGCAAGGTAAGGTAGTTTTTTTTTTTTTTATTCTGTTAGAGCTTTATCAAAGAAAGGAAGAAAGAATCCATCCCATAAAGAACAATACAACAGCTTTCAAGCTGAACTCTCTAACATAGACAACTGTGTCTGCTGTTCTGTGGATACATAAACCTCAAAACTGAAATCAGCCTTACGAGAAGATGGGAATGTTTATAATCTTGAAGAGATCACCAGTAGATTTAGTGGAGAAAGTAAAGACTTTGGGGAGATGAAAAAATGCTAAATCTAGTTTCAAGCAGCAAATTTGACTCGTGATACAGAAAGTGTAGCAGATATTAAAACTGTTTGCAAGTGGAAACAATGCCTCATTGTCAAACCCAACACCTGAAAGTAGGAACATTACATTTTGCTTGAGAAATGTTTTCAATATTTGACTTGATTTTTTTCCTCCCTATAGGACAAAAATAAATAGAGCTGTTCCATTGCCCTCAGAAAATGCATTGACTCCCAGTTCTTGGCTGTTGCACAGTCTTGCAGGTCGGTGTGTGGGTAGAGAAGTGAGTGTTGAGCATCCTTTATGCTGCACAGCGTGGCAAATGGCTTTCTCTTCTCTTCTGCTCACTTTTGCTTCCCTGTTCACGTTGCTTTCCCTCTCACTTTGGGTTAATCTTTCCAAACCTTGTTTAAAGTCCTGTGTGACTGTCCTCCAAGCGGTCAGCAACTCCAACTCTCTCCCCGTAGCTCTGTTTGACTCAGTGTCTCAGGTGCTTAACCACTGTTGACCTAATGTCCTCACTCTGCACTACCTTAAGCACAAAAGCATTGACTTGACATCCTTAAGTGGCTCTCAGACTAAAAATGTTCATTTAGACACTAAGGGTTCACTGAAAAAGTTATTTTAAACAGCGTGCCACATATGCGGTGAGAATGGTTAACCACTCTTATCAGCCTACCTTGCAGGTTCTTTTTTAATGCTCTGTAGCTCAAAGAGCTGGGGCATCCTCAGAAAGCCACAGGCACAAACATCATAAAGAGATTAAAGATGTGATTGGAGAGGCAAGAGGAAGCACTTCTGTTCTTTTTCTTGTACGTGTTCTTCTACAGGTACAGCCAGCACGATCTCCTGCACAGGTCCATGAGCTACCAGAAGGAACTTCAGAAGTTTCTGGGTATTTTCCCCAAGCACGAGCAAATCTAAAGCATGGAAAAATTCTTAAAGCAACAAAACCAAGCATGACAGAAAAAATATACCAATGATTTGCTTTTGCTTCGTAGCCATTTTTTTCTACCCTTCATCTTTAGAGGAGAAGTACAAAAGACCCAAAAGAGATTTGCTGCCTTTTTGCACATTGGTGAAAGTCTTGTGATTTTTCTCAAGGCTTTCTTAATTAAAATCCATATTAAATGTTGTAGCATTTAGCTCCATGTGTTAAAGATACTTTCTATGCTAGCTGCCATCTTTGCTAGCTTTGCTTGTTTTGGTGCTGCATAGCTCCATGAGACTACGAAGCCAGAAAGTGATTTTTTTGAAGTCTAGGTATTTATAGAATCATAGAATCGTTTGGGTTGGAAGGGGCTTTAAAGATCATTTTGTTTCAACCCCCCTGCCATGGGCAAGGTCACCTCCCACTGGATCAGGTTGATGAAAGCCTCAACCAACCTGGCCTTGAACACCTCCGGAGATGGGGCAGCCACCACAGTTGTGAAGAATTTGTTCCTTATATCTAATCATAGCTACCTTCTTTCAGGATAAAGTCATTATCCATTCTCCTATCATTACATACCCTTGTAAAAAGAAGTGTAAAACCATGATGCTGGTGATCAAAAAATCACAGGAGTGATAAATACCATATCAAAAATTATTTTGCTTGTGAAACATATCTAATGCAAATGCTGAACTGTAAGCTTCCTTAATACTTGACATAAGAGAATGCCTTTATTGAAGTGCTTGTAGGACACAGATGAGCTTTAAGAATGTGGTTAGAACCCTGATTAAGATAAATAACAAAACCCTAAAGAGATAAAATATCATACTTTTTGGACATTAAAAGAAGAAAAATCTGTTGAACATCTTCTACAAAAGTCCAGCTATGGAAAACTTTGTTGCCTGTGGTGATGTCAGAGAGATCTGACACTTTTTCATCATCAAAAGCTGGTCATCAGGGGTGCAGAGCATGGATCTCCGTGCTCTGCCACCAGCACATCTTGTCGCTGCATGGTGTCCCTCAGAGCCTCTCCTATGCTGCAAAAGGCGTTTGTCAATATCTGATTGTAACCACCATCTGCCAAGGAAATTCCTTGCTGTAAAGCTCTCGTTAGAAGTCCAATCAAAAAGATTCAAAAGAAGAGTAAAACTGGTAAAGGTCTTTTCTATATATATATACATCTCATTGAACGGCAATGTCGTAATGCAAACTGTTTCTTGGTTTAGCACCTTCACCGCCAGCAGAGTCTTCAAAGATGACAACTGACGTCACTGGAGACTCTACGAGATTTCTACTAGTATAGTCTAACAAAAGAGAGCAACTATTTTCCCAACGGAGCAAACTCTTTTCCCTGACTAGCATAAGGTATCGGTGCTTACGCCACTCTGCAAAGCTGTATCTAATTGTAAGGTCACACCTTTCTTTAATGGCTTTCCTAAAAGTTTATTGCAAGTTTCCTTAGCGACATAAGCGGGGTTTCATTGATCTCCAGGCAGGGCTGTCATTATAAGGGGATGGGGTTCCAATTTCTGATTAATGAAAATTATAATTATGTACTGATAACAGAGAGAGAGAGATGTTTCCCTGTTACTTTGAACAAAGAAGAGTTAAGGCCTTATCTTAACTATGCATTGGCACTGCAATGCGAAATGGTCATGCAAAATTAATTTTTAATGTGTTCAATTTATATTAAAAATTTCTGCAAGTGTGTGAATTTTTTTTCTGAGGCTGGAGTGCTACTTCATTTACAATATTCCCTGAAGGTGTTTTTTTTTTTAAAGAGACTCTTAAACTGAAGCCATTTTAAGGGTTTTATGAGACATTATGTGAGCTTTCATATGCAAGTTAGTCGTTAAGTACCAGATATTATATTCTGTAATATGCTTAAGTGATATTAGAGGCTGTATATAGCCTGCAGTAATGGCTATTGCTGCTTTTTTAATTTATCAAGAAAATGTTGCTTAAATAAGGAGCAAATCAGCGCTTGGGTGTAGAAATTATAAATGAAAAGAAAGTAAAAATATTGTTGTGACATACTTTGTACTCTCAGCTTCACTGGGTAGCAAAACCAGGGTCTACTTTCTTCTATTCCTACTGACTCACGTGGCAAGTCCCATATACACGGTGCAGGACACACGTAAAAATTTCACTGAGTCTCACTGAATAGTGTATGACTGTTGCTCCTCAACGCTTCATAAGGATTCCCCCTGGTAAGGAGGTTTTCCTTGTACAATTCTCGTTGTTCAAACAAAGTAACATCTCATATTTGGACTTAATTGAGTGGGGTCTTTAAATGGTCGACCTATGAAGGGAAATGTTTCTGTTAAGCTGGATATAGAAACTAGGATTAAAAAAAAACCCAAACAAACAAAAACCAAAACAACCCTTCCATAGTGAAAAACTAGCTATTTTTTTTAATTCCCTGTCCCCCCCAAGAGTCAAATTAAAAAGAAAGCTTTAATCTGATGGACTTGTAGAAATACAAGAGTCACTTGACTTTCCTTTCACATGCCTCTTGCACCATGTCTTGGCATAGAAATAAAGTGTTTCTGTAGTTGTGTGCAGAGTTGTGGGACACAGGCATGTTTTACACTGACAGCCCTGAACAATGACACCTTATTTTGGCCACAGAGTCCCCCCACCTGCCCCGACCTCTGCATGTAGCTCCAGCTGACTTTAAGAGCTCATCCTGGTTTAAAATGTTCCTTCTCTAACCACAGGCCACTCTGCTCAGCTGCAAACTCCCCCTTCCATGCAGAGCTATGATTGAAGAAACGTATTTCAAATGACAAATAATCTTTTCCATCTTCTTTCCCTCTTCCAGCTGCTGATTCCCACCCTGATTCCTGTTCTGGGGCTGTGATTAATACTTTTTTTTTTTTTTTTTTAAAATCACATCATCTTTCTCTCTCTGTCCCTGCCTCTCCTCCCCCTCCTCTTCCCAATCCTCCTCACAGCTGTGGATTCTCACTCCTCCTTCCAGTTGCCATTGCTGTCGTCCCCACTCTCTGCCCTCCTGCAGCTTGCTTAAATATTTCAGAGAAAAATAATCCAGGTTCATCCAGATTTTAAGATATTGCCTCTCCTCTTGTCTGTGCTTATCCTCACTTGCTGCCTTTGGGAAGAACGAGGCCCTTGTCACCCTAAAACTTGCCTCTTTAATGAACTCACTCGCAAATGAGCATCAAGTTAGGCACCAAATCAGCAATATGGACCTCAACAAGCCCTCACAGAGGGATTTGAGGACCCTCAGTTGAAGGGGAATTTTGCAGGGACCACATGGCCTCTCCAAAGTGGTGCAGCGAATGCTCAAGATAAACATCTACAGCTTCCCTCTGCCTGGTCTCTGCCTGCTCGATGACCTCAAGCAGAGCGTCTGAAATTGGCTTAATGCAAAAAAAGTCAGTGGCCCAGAGGGACTTCCCTGGCAAGGAGGAATTGGCCAGTGAGCAGCAGGTCTGTGGAGCAGGGGAAAGGAGGTCAGGACACAGTTAGCCGCATTCTCTTGCAGGATAAAGCCTCTCTTGGCCATTTTTTCACAGTTTATTACTACTATGAATTTTTGTCATGGACCAGGAAATTTGGCCCTGGCCTCCGACATCTACAGTAGCTATCGGGAGAAATATATATTCACCAGATGACAAAATGTTCCTTCTTTCATCACAAAATTCTCATGGATGGCTCCCAAGTCTAAGGATGAGGAAAATACAGTAGTATCTGAGGGAAATATAATAGGATTTGTTGTCTATTGCTCATACACGGTGACTTCTCATAGATAGAGGACAATATGGTGTTGTGATCTGCCCATCACCTCTTCATTGAGGTGGCTTTTGCTTTTCCTTGAGGATGTCATAGAATCATAGAATCACTAAGGTTGGAAAAGACCTCTAAGATCATCCAGTCCAACCATCAGCCCAACAGCACCGTGTCTACTAAACCATCATGAAGTCCCTACCGTGCATTCCCACCTTGCCTGCCTGAGCAAGGCACATGTCCAGGTTTTAACCTTTCTGCGGCAAATTGGACTGAAGACTAACAGAAGAAAATTAATCAAAACAAAACAGATAGAAAGAAGTAATAAATACAGTAAATCTATCAACACCTGAATCCTCTCCTGTCCCCATTCTGCACCGACTGTGGTGATCTCTGGCATCAATCTGCTCTCTTCCCCAGCCAAGCCTGGGCTCTGATATCAGGAGCCGACTTTTATACAGTTTAAAGCTCTTCCACATGGTCACCCTTTTCTCTACAGGCATCTGTGGAAGCTTCTGTATGAAGGCTTCTTGTCAGTGCCCATGCAGTCAAAGGGCATTTAGGCTTTCCTATGCTCACCAGCTTTGGTCTTGCAGATTGGAGTTTGAAGTAGCTTAATCCTTACGGCAACAAAGCATCTGCTTCTCTTCTCCCTCGCATCCATTTCACATGCATTCACAAAGCCTTACTATCTTAGCCTCAGTAATTTTCCTGTGCTTCACCTGACTAGTCTGTGTGCACGTGCTTTTATGTCTTTTCTGCGTGTACTATCTATGTGTGCCTATGTATTTACATGCAAACGTGCTCTTCATGCTTGCCAGTATACCTTCCCCGATTATATACAAACAGATGTTTATATAGAGAAGGTGTATTATAAATTTAAACTGATACAGGAACAAAAATCTGAATAAATCACAGCTAAGCGGCAGCTTAAAATAAACATTCTAGAAAAAAAAAAGCAAATAAACTTTTTTTTTTCTTGGCAGAATCTTTATTTATTTAACAACAGTCATGCAGTTGCTTACACTTTCTACAAATGTTTTATCTCTTCTTCCTCCGCACCTGTCCCTGAGTGAATAGAGCCACATCTGTCTCATCTTGGCATAACAAGTACACATCTACATCTGCGAAAGATGATTCCGTTTTCGAAGGAAACACTGTCTACTTTTACGCTCCTGGAGTCTGCTAGAAATTATTACACAATGGATTTTGTGTCTTGCAGGAAGGCTGCTAAGTAGTGAATAGCGAGTTTGGAAATGAGACAAGAGAAGTAATGCCCTACTTTAACAAACAGATAGCTAGATATAAATATAAATATATCTATTCTAAACTTTACGGATAAGATAGACGCACTGATTAATGATACCTTCAATTTACTGTTTCTAACATAGCAGACTCTAACTTAAAAAGCCTAGGAAGTGGGAATTGTAGAATACAAGGACAGTAATGGGATATAGATGCTTTCACCCATCAGCTGCTGAGTCAAAGCCTGGATGAAGTCGGTAGTGACTGAAAAAATAGCTGATGGTTGTTCAGTAGCACATATGAAATAAGATAATGAGCTCTCTGGACAACAGAAGGTGGGGTTTGGATAACTTTCCAGAATTCTCATACTGCAGTACCCTTGGTTTGCCCCTTCCAAACAGAGGTCATGTGTGATGGCCCCAGCGTGAGCCAGGGTGTGGGAGGATGTGTTGGGTGGGATTGTAGCCAAGCAGCTTGCAGTGGTGGCTCACGGTGTGTGAAGACTCCTGGTCCTCTGAGGAATCTACGCCTTCCCATCCATGGCACCAGCGAGCTGTTGGCTTACGGTCCAGCCATGGTGTCAGTATTGACTGTGGGCTCTTGATTGAGAGCAGCCACATACTATTAGGGTTATGTTATTAATAAGATTCAGTAGCTCATTAAATAAATGAAGAGGTGAGCTTCCGCTGATATAGTTAAGGATTTAATGAGGTAAAATAGTGAAATGGCCAAAAGCCTCTTGCTAACAGCATCACCAGTGATACTGAACTGATGATGCACTTCTTCTATGGGCGTGGCTATCAAGCTGAGGTAAATGTAAAGGAAAGGTAGGCATTGGAACGGTCTGCCAAGGGAGGTGGTTGAGTCACCGTCCCTGGAGGTGTTTAAGGTTAGGGTAGATGAGGTGCTTAGGAGCATGATTTAGGGATTGGTGGGAATGGTTGGACTCGACAATCCAGTGGGTCTCTTCCAACCTGGTCATTCTGTGATTCTGTGATTCTGTGAAAGGTGAAGTGTCCTGAAGCTCCTCTTTCACTGCCCACAGGTGTGAGTTGCATTACCACCTCCCCTGCACATAGCAGCTCTTGTACTGGAAGCTGTAAAAGCAGTGGAGGAGGATGATCCACCCAGGTAAGTTTGTTCAGTTTCTTACCTGGTGGGATTAGACCAGGGAGAGTGTTAATCCAACACATTCATTGGGTCCTCTGCTACCAGGTCCAGACTGTGTCGTGCTTTGCTCCAACACATTCATGTCTGGTAGCCAACCAGCTAACACGGTATTTTCAATCTGTATGGATGGCAAAGAAATGAGGCCTGGCCAGGAAATAGAAACTTTGTCTACTGAAAGAAAAGAAAAAAAAAAATCTGTAGTAAAATTTCCATTCATCGCTTTCCATTCCTTCCTAGCCATTTGTCATCCTTTGCCAACCTGGAGATCTGTGCAAAGCATGAGAAGTCTTCCTTGCTTTCTCACCCACTGAGAGTTTTCAAATGTAAAAAAAAAAAAGTAAACGCAGAAGAGACAGTGTTGCTTTCAATGACAAATGTTATTTCTCTCTCAGACTTTCTGCTATGTTGCAGGACAGAGAGAGCAAGACAGATTCAATCCCCTGTGATTAGAACACAGTCACAAACATGTTAAAATAAAAAAAGAAGTCAGTAAATGTTCATGAATTTGATTTCAGAAGTGTATTATTTTATGAGGGAAAAAGAGTCTCAATCAGAATATGTGGTTTAGAATTTAATGGTTTAAAATATGTCAGGATTTAATGGAAAAATCACCCTGATTGCTATGTCATTCTATGACTCTGTGTTGTAGGAAGGGTCAGTCCTTAATACTTCAGCAAACAGGACTGGTGATTTTCTTTTAAGTCAAATATGAGGGGAGAGCAGAATTTGTACTCAGCTAGGCAGTCCTTCTGTATAGTATATTGAAGCACTGATATACAGGTCTCAGATGCCACGATGTCAACCCTCTTTTATCTTTTATTTTCTTGCAGTGTTTCATGGACTATCTTTAGGTTTTCTCAAAATTAACTGCTTGATTTACCCCTCCTTCTTGGGAATTTATGATTCATATCTCCCTTTCCCCCCCCGCCCTTTTCTTCTGCCAGACCTTTCCAACTCCCAACTGCTGTTCTATCTTCTATATTAAGCACCTCAGGCTCTGATGTACTTGACAATGTCCTGTTCTTTAAACACATACACATGAAAGCTCACTGCTAATCCGAGATATTTTCTACCATGTGACATACGTACATCAACTCCAGACCATTCAGAATCTTAATAAATATCTTACATTTAATTTTTTATCTTCTTTGCATCTGTTTTTTATATTATGTTTTAAAAGAAGTGGGGGAAAAATATCATTGACAGTTATATAATGTGTATTATTTCCTTAATAGCTGTTCTGATCCATTGGGTAAATATATAGTCAGGCAGTTTTTAAAACCACGTATTACGTACCCAAGAGACCAGAGAGACTCTGAAGGAGCTGTTCCAGTCTATTGGGTAAATATGTATTTAGGCAATTTTTCAAAATATGTTAAAACTCGTTCAGTGCCATGCTGGTCAATTTGTTAAATATGTATTTAGACATCTTTTTTTTAAATGCCTTTTATGTAGCTGATAGACTGAAGAAACTGTAAGAGCTGAATATGTTTTCATAATTTTTACCTATGGGTATCACTTATAGTAGCTTCCTGTATTTCAGCTCTGTCCCCTGCTGTTGCATCTATCACATCACCAAGGAAGAGCCGTGTGTCACAGGCATCATCACCGAGAGCAGTGGCACGAGTGAGAGCTAATACAAATATTTTCATGTGAGCAATGAATGTCCCTATTGTCATCCTTGCTCGCTGAAAGTGATGCTCTACACACATTTTTCCTGCTTTTGGCTCTCTGTCAGTGGACTGACATGCTTTGCACTGTGCTGGGTTAGACTAATGGATGTTTTTAAACCAGGTGAATTTTTCAATATTCAGAGGCACAAAATGGCATTCTGAGGCCCTGCTGTCTATTCCGGGGCTGTTGATACAAGTGAAGTTTAGCACTTGCTAAGTATGAGCTAGATCAGAGCTCAATCAACATCACTTATATCATTTTAAATTATATATATATATATATAATCCTCCAAAATCTTTTTAGGTGTTCAAGGTGACAGGAAAATCAAATCTGATGGCTGAGCTGTAACACAAGTTTCTGAAAATCTTAATGTAAAGTAGCTGTGACAGATGTTGGCATGCTGGGGTTTGTACAACTTCTGCTATATTTCAGCTGAAGATATGTATTTACATCTAGCTCTTTCTGAGTGAGCTCTGGTAAGGATTTTATGTAGTGATAGAAGCAGGGCCTGGACTGAACTCAGTGGTTCAAGACAGGCAGACGAGGAAACTTCTAGGCTTGTTGCTATTATTCCACAGCTTTCAAGACAATTATATTTGATCCACGGTTCCCTCTTTGCCTTGCATCCCTTTATACATCAGGTATCTCCACTGAGCTGCTGCTGTAAATTAATTCAGATTTTTTATTGTAAAAAACAGGACTAAATAAATATCATAAAATCACAGAATGGTTTGGGTTGGAAGACACTTCCAAACCCATCCAGTTCAACCTCCCTGCCATTGGCAGGGACACCTCCCACTGTGTCAGGCTTCTCCAAGCCCCATCCCAGAGCTGGATGCAGTACTCCAGGTGGATTCTCACGAGAGCGGGGTAGTAGGGGAGAATCACCTCCTTTGACCTACTGACCACGCTGCTTTGGATGCAGCTCAGGCTACAGTTGTTCTTCTGGGCTTCAAGCCTACTTTCCCAAGTCACGTTGAACTTCTCATCAACCAACACTCACAAGTCTTTCTCCTCAAGGCCGCTCCCAACTTCTCCTCCTTTTACTCCCAGTTCATGAACCAATGGTATAAACACCTATTCAGTTTATCCCTTAATAATAAATTATCAACTCTCCACATGAAGCAGGTCATGTTCAGCCTACAACACCAGTTTGTTCACCCTCACAGTATGTTCATTTGCCTGTGCTGATAATTATTTCTGGAAAGAAAGGCTTTTCCTTGCTTTCTCCAGGTGGGTACTTGGCTTTCTTTGCGGTCTAAGTTGCTGCTGCCAGTAGGTGGCTGGTCTTGATATGTGGTAGGGTGAATGCAGGCCTGAAACGCATCCCTTCTTCTGTTTCTGGACACACCTGCATTCTCCCTTCACTGCAGAAGTATTTTACTCACCTATTCAAGTATTCGAGAGATTGTTCTATTTTTTTTTCGCTTTTGCATAATTTTTGAGATATACTATTACAACTGTTAATAATTTTCATTTCCTTGTATGCTATTAAGAAGAAAGCCATCATAACTATTTCCTTCAAATGTGTTTACAAAGTTCTGATTACATTAGCTAAGTAGTACCTGCTGTGCAGATGGAAAAGACAAAAAGGCAGAAATGAGCAGGGGACTATGAGGGTTACACATGCATATACAGAGCTATATGGAAATAAAAGTTTGGTAGGTTGGATATATTTTAAGCGGGCATATGCTAACCTAGAAATATTCTTGTTGCAGTCACCAGGGACGCTTAAATTTAAGCAAAGTGAAAATCTTTACGGACTGGAGTAAAATGATGTCACCGTTTCAAATAAATCAACTACTTTGTTTTGCATTAGTAGAAGTTTAATACAAGATTAATCCAAAGGATTTTTGAATGAAAAACAAATGTGGACAAATATTGATAAGAAGTCAGACATGGAATATCAATAAATGAAAATGTTGGTAAGAACTTTGGGTAAATTTGATGATTCATTACCAAAATAAGTAACTTTACTATGCAAAATATTAAACTAGCTGTAATGCTAGGATGAAATTAAGAGTGTATTTGAAGTGATGAGATGTCACTCACATAATTTTATAAACACTGATCAAATCCCATCAGAATAAGAAACATCTTGTCTGTCAGACATTCTGAGACGCTTTCCAGATCCACCGGCATATCCAGGCCCTTCCATTAATCAGCACTACACAGGCTTTTCTCTTTTTAAATCATTGAGCTGGATGCTGGGAGATGCTCTCGACAGGAACTGTTGTTGTGTAACATACTCAAGCCTGAAATGTGATTCTATTTTTATAATACAAGGATCCCTGCTGGCTTACAGGAGTGCTGCTAGGTACCGTGTCCAGCTCCGGATGTTGAGTTTATTCTGTATAAAGGGTAAAATTCCATTTTTATTAATATCCCAACTTGTTGGGGTTGGCAGAGGCCGCGGTGGTTTTTTTTTTCACCAACTTATTTAGAAGTTCTTGGTGAGGTTTTCCTTTTCAAAGGATACTCACGCTTTGCCAGGTGAAATGTGGGTAAACTCTAACTGAAGCTTCTGAAACAGCTCTGCCAAACTGCTTCACTTCTGCCTATTTAATAGTGGTCATGGTCCTTCCTCCCCTAGATAATAAATGAACTTACTCATTTTTGTACCAAAAACATTACTGAGCCAAAGTGCTTTAAAATATAAGATTTAACTCTTTTATGTATTTTAACTATCTTTACAATACACAAAGTATATAAAGAAAAACTGTTTCTCCATAGCCAGGAGGTTTCCCTGCTTGTCTATGGCAGAAATTATAACAGAGGGAAGGATATTGGGGTTAACCTACCCTCGGGTTCATCATGGAACAGGCTGCCCAGGGAGGTGGTTGAGTCGCCGTCCCTGGAGGTGTTTAAGGTTAGGGTAGATGAGGTGCTTAGGAGCATGATTTAGGGAATGGTTGGAATGGTTGGACTCGACGATCCAGTGGGTCTCTTCCAACCTGGTCATTCTGTGATTCTGTGATCTAATTCAGCAATGTCAGTGATGCTGAAAATATTCTTATTGTATTAAAATGTGTTACAGCCTTGTGATGGGCACATACAGGGGATGAGATTCAACCCAGTTGCAGTAGATTAAATGGAAATGCATTTTCAACAGTCCAAAAACGCTGGAGATATCATCAAAGCTATCAGTGCCCATCTCTTCACAATCTCTACTATGATAATTTTGTTCCTTTACCATTGATCTACTACAAAATGGAAAATTAACTCAAAGGAGGAAATATCTTCAAATATTTGTATCTGAATATATGTGTGGGCAAAATGCAGACTGAGAGCCAACAGCTTATTGCAATGGTCTGAATGAACACTAAACCGAGGACTTGGGCCAGATCTCATACAGATTATAAAGACAGCCCCGCGCTGACTGCAGTGGGCATTAGACTCAGACAATATTTCGAGCCCTCCTTCCAGATCTGTGGCCACGTACATATTTCCTATCACAAAACTTGTTGCTTCTGTCACCAGGAAAGAGCATGCATGCAGCCTTTTGATTTCCGAAGGCGTCCTTCGGTTAAAGAAACTAAAGGCACGAAGGAAAAGAGAGAAAACCCAGCTGGTGTGGAGGTGCAGGTAAATACCCACAGGCACAAGGGGAGATAGAGTACGTTCATTAGCTTAATACTAATCCAACCCTTTCTAACATGTATTTAAAAAATCAATATCATAAAATTAATTAAAAAAGTTGTCTATTGAAGCTGGCTGGGCTCAAGCCACTTGTGTACTCTCTCCCCACCTGAAAGAGAACGTAAAGGTGCTGCAAATACTGAGTCTACCAGTCTTCCTGTACTGACTTTCCCCTCAAAGCACACACCAGCATATCCAGGGTCTCCTTTCCCTTTGAAATTTGAGTCTTTCTTTACTTAATCTGCTCTGAACACCGCTCTGAAACTGAAATGGATATTCTCTATTAACATTAAATTTCAGAGTTTTATTATTTGTCTCTGACCTCGGAGGTGGAAGCAGAAATGCCTCCTCAGGATTCCTCTTCTGAGGTGAGGGTGAATCTTTCTTAGCCATGAATAAGCGCGAATGAGTCCCCCAGCAGCACTGCCATTTCTTCTGGGATGACCAAGAGAAGGGCACCAGTATTGAATGAACTCCCTGGATATGGAGACATATTTCAAAATATGAAGGGACCCTCGCAAGAACGATCTGGATCTACCACAGCCAGTGGGAAAAATTGAAAAGAAGTTTGAAAAAGAAAAAAAAAAGCCCTCCTGGTGCCAAAACCTACACTTGCACTCGGTATCTGTGGCACACATGGATAGACTGAGCTCCAGCACATCTGAGCACAAGACTTCTGTCTTCAGGAGCTGGAGGGCTTCAGACTTAGGTAACAACTCAGCACCTCTTTTTTGGGGAGTAGAGAAACCCTCCAGCTTTGTGGGATGTTCTTATACATGTCTGAGAGCATAAAAGTGGTTCTTGCAGGATCTTTCTTTGTCTAATTTTAGTAAAATATCAAGAATAGAGAGGTACTTCCTTACTTCCATTGTGCATTACCCGCTGATAAGAGACAGACGTAAATTCTGGGTTTTAATCTTACACCATATTATTCTTAAAACATCTTAATATGCAATGTGAACAGTACTTTATATTGCACTTTAAAACCTCAACCTCTAGAATTTATAGTGAGCATATGTTATGGGAAACGGACATTCAGATTCATCATGTTGATTGCCTTAAAATATATTGTTTAAGAATACCTTCAGTGTCCTTCATTTGATTTTTAGCTACGGTTTAAGCACTTGAAAAAGCACTGATAGGCATATTTGTATAATATATTAGAATTTAAGTATTTATCTGTCTAAAATGCAAGTTTCCTTGCTTATGAGAAATTTTCTTACCGGGAAGGTATCCAAAAATACTTTCATGTAACTTCATGGAATCTTCTCAGCTCTTGCGTTTGCTCCTTCTCCACACCTCTTCCCCAGTGCAGGGGCACATCTGTCTGTTTTCTGCCTTATCAAGCAGACATCTACATCTGTGAGGAAAACTCCACTTCCTTAGCTGAAAACCTGTATCTGATTGTGGTAATAAAGCACTACTTCCTCAGTTCAAAACATACATCAGACAGGACCAATTACTTCAAATGACTCATAGCAACAGGCAAAGCAATAGTCGTCTTTTTAAAGCCTTTGAACTTCTACCGCTTCAAAGGTGTACTAAAACGTGGTTATGAGGCGATTGTCTAAAATTGCCAAATTACCAGTTTCCAAGCTTTGACGTTTGTTATTTCAAGCAGCCTGACAAAGGAAAGCCGTACATTTACCCCTGGAGAAAAAGAAACCAAAGCAAAAAGATATTTCCAAGGTGAAGAGAGTTCTTAATACTACGCATTCTTGAGCACAACCCAAAAAATTCTTATGCTTTGAATTAATCAAATAATATATTTGTATTATCAAACAATACACAACAATAATGCAAAATGCAAACAATATGACCCAAAGCTACTGAGTGAATTTAACAGGCTTCTAAGCACGTCCTGGAGGTCAGAGAGCCTCAAAGTCTTATTAATGAGTATCAAAGCTTTTCACCTTTAGGTCATCAATTTGAATGTGGTACAGGTTGGTTCTGACCGACTGTCACTGTCATCGGGTAATTACTGGTGAGGCTTTCTGATCCGGGTTTGTGCTGTAGGCAGCCCCAGGGGAGAGGTGTTTGCAGAATCCAGCATGAGCATGTGGCTCAGCTGCAGTGGGCAGTACTGAACAAATTGGTGCCATAGACCGAGGCTTGAACCAACAGAAAACAAAGGTACGGGAAACATAATTCAGTAAGAATTCCAGTGCTTTCTGCTGCTTCCAAGTAGTATTTAATATGCTTATAAAGTTGTTGTCTAAGATTCCTTAATGAATTGTTTCAGATACATCAGATTCCACTTTTCTTATGGGGGACGGAGCACTGGTAATGCATTGTCCTTGATGGTGGTGGCTTGCTCCTGACAAGCATCATGCACATCCACAAAGAGTTGCAATAAAACTTTTGTTGCTCTAGTTGGTCAGTAGCTATTCTTTGCATGGACTGATCCATTTTCTATAACTGTCATAATCATGAAATTAACTTTTAAAAATTAAATAATCCTATATACTGAACATCATAAAGCATATTATTACCACCTAGTGTACCAAAGACCTTCAGGTCTTCGTGATATCACTTTATCAGGAATCTTACAATATTAAGATATTTAAATAAAAACAATTCTAGTTCAAAAATGTGCTTCTGATTGCTTCAATTTCAGATTGAAACACTGAGTTTTAGTTTCACCATGATTCATTTTAGTGAGTTTTTACCTGTTTTATTAAGAATGAAGGTGACCATACATTTGGAGGGCATTTAGTGCAAGTTATTACACTCTGTGTCAAGTAGCAAGAAAAATTTGGCTTATCAGCATTGCAGTACAACTATGAGAGAGTCATAAAAGCCAAATTTATCCACACAGGTGGATATTTTTCACAAGCTTCTCAAGAAACAAGGGAGAGTTTTCACCCCCATGTATTGTTTTTTGCTTTTTATTTATGTCAGAAAGTGTTGTAATATGTTCTGAGAACAACTTCTTTTGAAGAGCTGTAAATCCTTCAGATTTGTGTACAACTCCCATCACAGCATTCTCTGGCTCCACTAGATCACATTTACTACTTCTCCTCAAGCATTGGTCCTTAGTACCTGAGGAACCATAAGGGTTTCTTCAGGAGATGTGGATCTCTTTTGAACCCATCAGGAATAAATACCAGAGAACAGACACAGACATTCCTAACCTCTTTCTACAGAGCTGGGTAAACCGAGCGAATAACTGCTGAATAAACTATTTATTTTCTTTTTTATTGGACCTGAAATATTTACTCATTGGTTTGCTTCTAATACATTACTGGGGTTTGTTCCCGAGAAAGTTCGTTGTTAAAATTCAACACTGACAACTCAAGCTACGTCATCCAAATGTTAATGAACAGTGCAAACGCAATTACAGCCTCATTTCTTAATTGGTGTAACCTTTGAAATCTGCCTTTTCATACAAATACTCACCTATATGATATTGGAGTAATTAAGGTTCAATTAATGTTTGCTAATATCTACATTAATACTACTCTTTCTTTGCTGATCTTGTCAGCAATATGTTTGTGCAACTATTCAAATAGGGAAATGCAACAAGAGAGAGGCTGAGAAAATTCATTTAAAATTTCCAGTAGTCACAGGGGAAATCTGTTCAGGGCTAGAAGTCACTTCTGGCTTTGGTAGGAAGAAAGCCTACAGGCACTTCTTTTTATGAGTAAGTTACATCTGTTCAGGCACTGTACTTTGCTAACACCATACTTTTGTTTTTTAGACTGAAGATCCTTCAAGTCTAGCAGCTCAGATGCTTGCATCCGTCTGTACCCTTTTGGGTAAATACCTGTCACTTGAGGCAGTCTTCCCTGATTATCTCCTCCACAGTGAGATTCAGATTGCTCCACCGCCTTCTCTCCTCTGACTTATGGTCAAGTGCCACAAACCCAAGGCCTTAGTCTTCCTTCTAGTTAAGGAAAAAACAATTTGCCTCCAACAGTTGGTGCCTTCTCTTGCGTAAAAAACTCAAATGATCTCAGAGGTTGTTTGATGGAGAAAAGAAACGCGAACACTCTGTCAGTCTCACTTCAACTAGTTTATATGCATATTTTTAGACTGGCATGTTCGGTTGTGTACAGATAAGGTCATATAGCAAGTACTTCTATACAAAGCTAGAAGCTTCAATTTACCTCCATGTCAACAGAAACGCACTGATCCATCCAGGGAAATAAAATTTTAAAAGGTATGTAATCGTATAAAACTATCGGTCACTAATCTGGAAGGATCAAGGAGACCTAGTCAAGGTCTCTGCCGAAAGTTTTCAGTTGTCACTGCCATCTAGACCAACATTAACTATTTTCTCCCATGCACCATTACATATGTCAAGGTCAAGTCTTCTGTATTTTCCCTTTCTCCCAGAGCACCCCCACCCACACACATAGAGACTTTATTGTTGACACCTGAAATGTGTCCTAATGCCATGTTCCTAAATATATAAGATATTAACACTCTTATTCTTAAATACTGATAGTTTCTCTAAAAAAGGATCACCACCCTGGAAAAGACCAGAAGCGCTGGCAGAAAGCATTAATTGCCCATGAATTTCCTTTCATTACAGGATGATGAATGCAGAGAACTAGAGTACAAGCAACTGTTCGGAGGAACCATGTATGTTTTCCATCCTTTGATACAAACTCCCAATGATGTTTTCTGTCATCCACCGAGGATCTAAATTTATGAGCACATTAGCATATACATTTAACCTGAGAATGCCCAGATGGGGAAACCCTCTCAGCTAGTGGTATGAAATACCCATCTGCTGCATATTAATACTCTTCAAGGGATTATTGTTCCAAGTTGCCTGGCTGTTCTGGTTGGTGTTTGGAGGCTGGGATGTAAGACTCTTTATCACTGTGGCTCTGGAGTGAGGATGGGGCTGAGCCACTGTGGGACATTGTCAAATTAGGGAAGTTCTTTGAAAGCTAGGAGATGACCAGTTAAGAGTTTTGATAAGCAATGAGTCCCCTTATGGTATCAATTTGGTCAAGTAATGCGTTTATGGCATTATTATTAGATCAAGAGAAACAGTTAACTGAAACATGACATGTAACTGTTAAAAATTATCTACTATAAAACATCAGCTGGGGACACTAGAAGGAAGAGCTGATGCTTATAAATAAAAAACGATGTAGAAATTAAACAAACAACCCATGAAAACTCTTTCAGGTTTTATCTTTCCCCCTGTTTCTTATATTAAATCACACAATAAATGTTCTTTGAGTTAGAGAGGTTTAATCTATGTACAGAAAGGGAATTAGAGGCCGATTCCTTGTTATTTTTTTTTCCTTTTCTTTCCTTTCCTAGAGGATTCTTTTTTATTTTCTTTCCAGGTATTGATTGTGAAAGCGATATCACACCAGAAGGTGCATTGATATGGTGCTGAGTAACAGAAAACTGCAAAGACTCCTTACAGTATAATCAAAGCTTCTGTCCAAGCCCCACACTCTGATGAAATCAAATCAATAGGGACGATTAAATGACACATACATAGCCATCAATATTAAATACAGTCCATTTCCTGTACAAGATCAGTGCAATAAAAAGTGGACAAGATAAAGCTTGAATGGCCAGGTTATTTACGATGCCTGGAGAGTATTTAAGCAGTGACGAAAGTTGGAAGCGCGCATCATTTGCATATCAAATGAAAAAGAAAATAAGCCTTTAAAATTACATACAATATAGTTATGTGGGTTTGCAGTGTTTCCATACAATATCTTTTTAAGTTGTCTTTTTGGATGAACAAAGTCAGAGGGGAGTTGAGTCCAAAGTGAAAAACTATAGAATCTACAATCTTTGATTTTTAACAAATGTTTTGGTTCTTTATAGAGTTTATTCAGAAGTCCAAATAATTTACCTTTTGCCTGTACTGTGGAAGACAAGATTTGTGATAATTCGTTGCACCTTTAGTCCACCTCCAGACTCCAGAGGTGAGGAAGAGGAAGACTTGATATTTTCCATCACAAGCGAACACGTAAGATTTGGTTGGGTTGGTTTGGGAACGCAAACACTTAGGCAGACCCATGCTGAAAGGCAGCACAAGCTTGACAAGAGAAAGAGCAGCAACTCTGCCGGGGACGCTGCAGCACTGTGCCATGCGGGATTGGCAGCAGGGGGCCAAACGTGGGACAGTCGCTTCAGCTTGGCACTGCCCTCGGCAGGATCTTTTTAGCTCCCGGATCCAGGCTGGCATAGCTTTGGCCGGACCTGAGCAGGCACTTCCAGAGATGAGGGATGCAGTGGCTGAGCAAACTCTGCTTTACTTTAGTGTGCCAACTTCACAATCACTACCAACCTTGATTTTTTGAACTAAGGAAAGTGAAGGAAATGTTCACCTCCTATGCTGGTCCTGATGTCATCCTTTCTGTTAAACAACTGATCTGAGAAGGGTAGAAATATAAAAGTAATTATAATTATGAAACAAAGAAGAACTTAGAGAAAGAAAAACCTGACTTCCTACAAGTCACTCCCATCAAGGGCAGCGGCTGTATCAAGCAGATACCAAACATTGGCTACTTTCATCTCTCTCTGGGGTTATTAGGGCTTTTATTAGGTTTTCCTTTTCCTGAATCCCCTTGTGCCTCAGAGATGAACTGCAGAGAGCTCTTCCTGGGCTAGGGAGAGTCCACCACCCGAGTCCATCAGCTGCGAGCAATACTTTATGGTAAACTCCCTCTACCTCTCCGCTGTGCCACTTATATTACTTTCACCAGTTTCTACACAGTGCACGTGCTGCAACCACTGAAAACCATATCTGATAATCTGATACCCTTCTGACGTTCTTCTTCACACCACAATTCAGTGAAGTGCAGGTGGGATAAACCAGGAGAAAACTAGAGGTCTACTAGCATAACCAAGGAATTGATAAATGTATAGAAATAGGTTAAAAACATGGATCTCCAGGAAAATGGGCAGTGGTACCACACTTCCATTTGTTCTCAAAAAGTAAGAGAAAGGGTGAATTAATTCACTGCAGAGGGACAGCAGACAAAAGTAGCAACAGACTGGTAGAAGGGTGCTGCTGTGCTACCCCTTAGATCCACATTGTTCATTGTTTTTCACACATGAATCGTCATCATATTGATTGGTAAATACGTCTTTTTTCTTTCTCCCTTTTTTTAACATTAATTCATTCTTTTTCAACATTAAACTTTCACAGTCCCTTTGAAGCTAATAGATAAAATTCTTTATCATGGAAACTCGTGCTGGTTTCACCTAGTAGGACTCTTTGCAAGTTTGAAGTTAATGATACATTTATGTCCTTTGTTGTACTGAAAAATAAATGTTTGGTATCTTCAGGATGAAACCCCTTCATCTTAACACAATTTTCTAGGATTTTTTAAAAACTCCTCGATAAAAGTTTGATAAAGAAAGTGAGCCTGAAAAATGTTCTTGGAGATGACACTACTCTCTGCCAGGACACTTTCACAAATAGTGTGGGGACAGCAGGTTGTTTGCCAATGAAAAGCTACTTTCTCTTGACAAAATTGAAAATTGATGACAAAGTGATTGGGTATTTCTCAAAATGCTGTCAAATGTAATGACATTGGGTGTCGTCCAATTAGTTTTGTAGGCTTTCAAGATACAGCTCTCTCTCCTTGCCTTATGTGTTAAAACTTTGCATTGTGAGTCTATTCTGCTGAAGGACAGCTATAGCTGCTACAGCTCCCAGAATTTTCTAGGCAGTAAGACTGCCCTGACATATCTAGTCATGACTAAAGAAGCACATTTAACTTTGCAAAACCTGGGCTTTCTTCTCTGCTGTGGCTTGGTGTTATTTACACATACTGCAGGCTTTTAGGTAACTTCGCAGGCAAGGAAGTATGGTACAGGTTGCTGATAGGATCACGAAGTTCATTTTGATTGACCAGTAATTAACCGTAACTGATAATATGAAAGATTTCATGAGCACTGGGCCGTATTGCACATCCCACCACCAGAAGCAGAGGGGAGAAGGGACAAAAGCTACAGCAACGTCAGTGTTTGTCCCCTTTATGCTGACGGAGCTTGTAACCAAGATCTCCCTTTCTCCCTTGCTATCTGAAGTACCAACGTAAAGCCAGGATTGGATTGATATGGAATGCTACATAAAATGTTTGCTTATAATTATTTCTAGCACCCTTTTGAAGCTTAGGGATAAAACATTTCTAATTATTCATCAGGCCGTTGGAACTCCTAGGCCTCTGTAATAGGGATTTAGCAGAACAACAAATAACATACAGGGATCGAGATGAAAGGAGCGAATTTGAAGGGATTATTAACATAAAAAAGCAAATGACTATTTGATGGAGTTACAACAATACCGAGAGTCAGACAGGGATAGAGAAATAATGCTAATTGTTAAATACAAAACTGCTTAAACTTTAATTTGAGTTGTGGAATAGTTGTAAAATGAGTGATACCTGTAATTTCTTTTCTAAAAAAGAACATTCTCTTTGAAATGCATATAGAGGGAAAAGCCCTCAAATGCATTTTTTGACAACCCTCCTCCCAATTTCACCACTTGCCAGTGGCAATAAGTAATTCTTTAAAAAGCAGGATCAGAATTTTTTCATGGCCTTTGCTGGGTTACAGGTGCATGAAGATTTGCACCCCAAGGTAGGCAGGAAGCCGATGTATCTTCTGCAGGATCCTGCCATCAGCCCATATATGAACATCATAAGACACAGGAGACATTCAAGGAATAAAGATCAGGTTTTCTGATCCTTACCAAATAGCACAGAACCCCTGTACTATCTTAATTAGGTTCAACGCATTGCAAAGTAAAGAGCAAAACAAAAAACAATAAGAAAAAAATCCCACAAAACAAACTGTAAAGTCAGTGAAAGCAGGATTTATGAACAGATGGAGGTACCAGTTCAGCCCTACTCCCTCATGTTTCAGTAAGACAGACAACCTTTAGGCAGTTTGTCTTAAATAAGGACCCATAAAAGTTGAGTGGAACCTAAGATACAAAATAAAATAAATCTTCCATATTCACTTCTGTTATAAGCAACATCACTATCACCTCACTAGTGATTTCCCATTAGGAAAGTTTTTTGAGGATACAGAAGCTGTCTTGACTCAATGAAGGAAGGAAATAAGTCTGACTTTGTACATATATGATAAAAATGGATGGGAGACTCACAAGCTACTCTGCGAGCTGCGTGCTTCATTATAACACAAATATCATTTTAAAGGGCAAAGATATGCAAAGCAGATGTATTGTAACTATCTCTAAATCAGAATTTCAATGTAAGACATTCTTCAACAGCTCAATACAGTTAGGAGCTTTCTTCCTCTCCTTAATGAAGGCAAAACGTTAGCATTATAAATTGTAGCTTAGAGAAATTATATTCAGAAAAGAATAAAAAAGAAAAAAAGAGAGGAAGCGTATGCACTAGATTAGCAGGGGTGGATCGTCTTGTTGAGAGTTGTGCTGCCAAAGCCTATTAAAGTAATTCACGTTTTATACATAGGCATTACCATTTTCTCTGAACTATAACGTCCTTGGAGTATTACTCCACAGAGACATCCAAAATCCACTTCAGATGGGGCACAAAGGCACAGTTTGAGATTTACCTGTGTGACTTGTCTCGCAGGTGACAAGCATTAAGAAGGAAAATCTACACTTCTGTCAGATAAGCAGGAATTCTTGGTTTCTTAATTCACTTGGAAAGAAAGAATAATTACCTGAACTAAATTTCTGCGCCCATTTTCAAACGGACTCTAGGGACAATCCTGCAGATTAATGCTCTAAGAACATAACATTCAGAAAGAGAACGTTAAGGATGTATGAAATAGGATCTCTTTTAACAACCTGGATCAAAAACTCTCTCCTGAACTGAGGGGAGGGAGAATCAGAAGAAGGGGCAAATCCAGTGCTGCATTCACACATTCTGCTGCCTCAGCATATTCAGATTTTGACAATAAAAAAGATGATTTTTAAAGGATGATTTTTTTTCCCCCCTGTGTTCTGATGGATTTGAGATATTTCCATGACCTGAATGCTCCAGGCAAGATCCTCAATTGATGTAAAGCAGGATTGTTTCTCTGAAATACAGACAGATTCATTCCTTCACATCCACTACTGCTTTTCTGCTCATCTGCAGTATCATAATAATCAAGTGATGTTAATTAATTTTTTCTGTGTTTATGCAATGCTGCCTCTGCCTCCTCCTTGCCTCAACTTGTTTTGTTTGGTTTTTTTTTTATTTTTGTTGCTGTTGTTGTTGTTACTGCTCCGTGTCTGCTAAGTAAATCCGTGGCATGTTACTTTAAAAATGAAATAAAGCTTGTGTTCATAGTGACAGTCAATAACACTACAGCATTATAATCAATTGCTATTTGTAGCAGCAGGACTAGCAGTGGGGGCAGATCAGTGCAAATTATTGTCACTGTGTGCTGTCGTGTAGTGCAGCCAGCCTGGATCACGTAAGACAAATGATACCACACTCGATGGGAGCAGAAAGAACTTAGTCATACCTGTACAATAGCAGAGAAACGCGCACCGGCTCCAAATACAAGGGGGAACGTGGTTATAAACCGACAGAATTGATAGGGAAGAGAAATAAATTAATCCAGCGATGAGCTGTGCTGCTACGTTGCGAGGCTAAATGCTCCTGCTTTTGCAATGGGCTGAAGAATGGAGGATTACAAGTATCTGGGGATCTACAAAAAGGTTAGATAGGTTTTCAGTGAACACCTGTGACGTCTCTGTTGTAGTTTAAACTGATGGTTTGTACAGATGCCTGTAAGCCATTGGGGTCTTTGGTTCAAAGCACCTGTTATAATCAATAACAATGCCAAAATGAAATATAATAACTTTTCCCCAACACTCTTTCTATAGAAGCAGGACTGTTTGTTACTGCTATAGATCACAGCAATGTAAGTTTTAGTCTGTTTCATTTGACAGAAGAGATCCAGGCTCTGATCTCAGTGGGGGAGAGAGCTGTTATCTCAGAGCTGTGGTCTGGAAACAGCAGGTCAAACAGGTAATTTTAAAGATGGAGCTACCCAATTCTTTGTGTTTCGGCACCTTTGTCTCTATGAATTAGGCAATTTATTCGGAACCCCAGCGACCACAGAGAAATGCAAATGGTGTTTACTGGGGAAAGAAGGAACTCGCCTATGGAACAAGACCACAACCTTTGGAAAACTAAGCCTTGCCTAGCAGAGCAAGATATGCTTACGAAATTACAGTTGATCACCTGGCTAAAGGATTTCTTATTGATCTGGGAAGTGCTAGACAGACTGCGCTGCAACATGTAGTCTCTGTTTAGCCTTCAAGCAGAGAGGGCAAGAAAAGGAAAGGAAAAACCACCTCCAGGACCACCTCCCATCTCCTAATGCACTCCAGCCCAGGAAAAATGCATCTCCTGGCGAAAGAATGATTCCGCATCAACGCCAATTCAAACACTGAGCTCACTTCTGGGACTGCTGCAAAGGATGACAATTTATTGCCCATTTTAATGATACAGTTTGCGATATGCATACTTGCCAACTGGGAACTGGAATGAGATCAATGAGTTATTTTACGTAGGTCCCTGTATTCTGGGCCAGAATGAAACTGTTGACCTAGAGGTGAAAGTCTCTAATTTTATTTCTAGTCCCTCTGAGTCATGTAGTCACCAGAAATAACACTGACAGCAATAAACCCGAGCAAACAAACAAAACTAAGCAAACATCAAATATTAAGGAAAAAGATTTTGCCAAAGAGGCTCAGCACAAGTTTTGTGAGGCTGCATAATCTGTGACAGCGAAATCTGGAACGTAAAACCCCTTCTCTCCTGGAGCCCAACATTCTATTCTGAAGACAAATGTTTTATTATAAATATTTGTGTGCCTGCAGAGCTTTGTGCAAAGTTGGACATGATATTTTTGGCAATATCTGAACGTCAGTGGGAATCTGAGAAAGCGTCACACACCCTACTTGAGCGAGTTGTTTGGTGGAAGCCATGGGTTCGAATTTGCCTGTCAAATACGTGGTGGGATGAGCTGAACAGATCAAGAGAAATAGAAAAATTTCTTGCATTCAGCCTTTTACATAAGGAATCTGACTCTACTATCGGCTTTGATCCATGAGCTGAATTACAGAACTCATCTAAAGTTGCAGTATTTCACTTCCCCTTTCTCTCTGCCTTTCAAAAGCTGAGAGGCAATGACTCCATGTATTATTAGTTCCAATGTTTTTCCTGTTCAGCAAGATCAGAATTATTGCTTATTATTAATACTATTAATATTATGAATAAAAACAATAATAATGGATTTTTCACTACCCTTTTAGAAGGTAGTTTCCAAAGGAAATTTCTATGTCTATTCCTGGCTAGCAGGAATCGTAGTCTGAGGAAAATAATCTTCCACTCAAAGGTAGTTTAACTTCAAACGAGGACTCTTTGGCTCAGAGATTACTAAGGAAACTTGCTTTGTTTTGCAACTGTAATTCCTATATTTAAATAAATGAGATTTTCCTTCAAAGAGGTTTGAACCACGGAATTTTCCTTTGTTGGACAAGAATCAACTGAGTGTTTGTTGCTAATTAAATCAAATAAGTTAGCTGAAAAGGAAAATGAGACAATTTTGAAGGATCTTTATAATAAAACTAATGTTTCAAATATAAGAAGAGAAGAGGATTTAATCAATTTTTTTTCTCCTAAATTTCAGGTTTTATCAGCCTCTCTTACTTTGAAGACTATCAGGGAATCAGACCCTGTTGGTATAAGTAAGTCCATTTTATGTGACCTGTATTTAGAGTCTTATTAAATTGCAATTGAAGAAAAAGAGGGTTGGATTAAACCTTTACATCAAGAGCTTTTTAATGTCTCAGAAAACAAAGATTCAGCCTTGTAACGCCCTGAGATCAACCACTAACTACAGAAAACTAACACATATGCAAAAGAATATTCACATTCTGTAGTGACAAATATTTTACAGAAACAGGGCCGAGATGCTTTTGGTGGCTTGGTTTGACCTGATTTTATTTTACAGAAATGTAAAATGTCAATGGGACGTGCCGACACTGGATTTCATAGCTTTGCAATATGATATCACTGTTTCATAAAACACATAAGAAAAATGCCTGTTGTTAAATGAATGAAGTACCTTTCTCTTTACCTTTTCAGTTACTTTGTCTTGGTTTTTTTTGTAATATTGAAAAGTTGTCAATCACTGTAGAATATAAATGCTGAATTTCTAATGTTGTTACACTCTGCATATCCCTAGACCCACATGAACTGACAGTTATCTGAAAAGAAAAATACTATTCTGTTTGAGAAGGACTTGGGAGTTTTTTTTTTTTTTTTTTTCCTGGTGTTCAGGGAGTTTTAGTTGAGAGGCTGAAGCTGCAAAGTTAATAAAAGTCAATATACAATTTGCTATGGTGTATGGTATCTTTTTTTTCACCTGTTCTGATGAGCCTAAGCACCTGGATATACAGCAAAATATTGGTGCTAACATTATCAGAAAAATAAACTATGTATTTTAATTAGCTTAAAAGGGTCAAATGGCACTAAAAAAAAAAAAAATCACCTGCAATACAAAAACTGTGGCTATTATAATGATACAGTCTGTAATCCAATATATCTGTTTAGATATTGACCTTCTGCATTATTAATGGCTTTGAAAAGGGTACTGCTGTCTTGCAACTCCTTAACAGGTGGAAGCCACTGGAAACCTAACATTTATTGGTTTCTGTATGCCAGATTACTTTCAAACTAAAAGTCAATGGAAATGTGTTTGCAGCTTGAATTTACTAGAGAATCCTGATTTTTGTGTGGTTTTGTTGTTTTGTTTTTTTGCCTAAAGCTTCTTCTTTACTCCCTTCTCCTCCAGAAAAGGATATTATTATGAAAGGAGGATTTGATTTCCATTAAACGTTTGTCATTCTTACTTAAAGAAATTTATTTGGACACTAAAAATTCGGAAAGCCCACTTATGCTTCTATAAATGGCTCAGGAAAATCCCAGTCTGTTTGGCTAAGAGGTTTGGTGAGCGAAAGCACCTATTAGATATCTCATATTTTCTGACAGTCAACTGAATCGCTTATTTCAGAGCAATAAACACAACAAAAATATTATCTTTTCTCTATATTCACCTTTAAACAATACTTCTGTGTTAGATACTATGCATACAAGCTACATCAATGCAGAGCATAATTTAATCACATTAGAAATTCTATAAAAGAAATTTAGTGTCTATTGTCTTTACTTTGCTTTTTTCTCCTACTAAAAATTAACTCGTGTTCTGTCAATGAAACACAGAATAGCCAGAGAGCACAAGGTATATCTGGTTGGGCATTAACATGCAAATTTTTTCTTTTCATTTCAGAATGCATTTTTGATTAATTTATATATATAAAATAAATTACATTTCACATCTTCCACTGTTTTTGAAAGCATTTATCAGTTAAGCTGAGTTATATCTGAAGATCTGTCCCCCTCACCATTTATCATTTACGTAATAGAAATAAAATGGCCATTAAGACAAAATATTTTTTCTGCTGTGGAGAAATCAGTTAAATATAAAACAATATTTTACCAAATATCTTGTGAATATTTCCCCTAAGGGCCAAATCCTGTGTGACTTTCAACACAGCAGAACAAATTTATGTGTAAATCAACCATCAAGCATAAAACAACAATAGAGACAAGAGAAAAAAATATAAAACAAACAAATAAAGAACAAATTTTAGATTACTGGATCTTTGCACTCCAGAAATACTATAACAAAGATTACAATAGAGCTATCTAGATGTCTTATCCTATGGCCCTTTTAGTGAATTTTTTAAAAGGCAAATGCACTACACTTCTATTAGGAGAAATAATAAAAAATGATCACGACCACATTTTAGGATCACCAAATATTAACATTTCCCTTTATTCTAATTATCAATCTATTTTTATATATATTATGCTATATTCAATGCCCAGTGGTGTTTAACTGATTTGCAAGTGCTGACTTATAACCAGGAAATAGATGTGAGGATAGTTTAATTTATTTTAGAATATTTATTCTAATTTTAAAAGTAGGTTTGTAATCAATGTTGTTTTCTCAGGAGGTGAGTTTATATATTATATTTATTGTGGCGTTCTCCTAGCCCAGGGGCAGTGAAAGCGCGCTGTGAAAATTTCAAATTTGAGCCAACTTCCAACAATACTACATATATACACCCCAATAGTGCTACTATTTCATTTTCTATCATTTAGTTTCTACAAATGTCACTAAAAGATGATTCAGTGACACAAGTCAAGTTCGTAACTTGTCGGCTGTGGATCTTCCTTCATCACAGATTTCAGCTGTGATATTGATCCAGGTCCTACCATGATGTCCTATGCAGCACAGGAGAGACCTTTGCTGGTGGCCGAAGCTTTTGAAGGACCTGACCTTTTTCCATCCTTGGGGAAGGAGGGGAGTGGACAGTGGAAGATCTTTTTCCTCTTTGGGTTGGAGACAGAGAAGGAAAGCTGACCTTGGAGCTGCGCAGGGCTTTCCTTCTCTTAGGTTTTCTCACAGGAAGTTGCTCCAGCCTTTCAGCCAAGGAAATCCTGAGTTCATCACAACCACAAAGTCATCTGCAAATTCCCTCATCCTTACCAACTGAGCTCGAATTGTCAACTGAGCTGTAAAATGCAGGCAACCCCTTGAATTTCAGCTACTTTTAAAGTCTAACTATATTGAGGTTCCGACATTTTTGTGCTATTTTTTTCTTCTTTTTTTCTTTCTGATAATTTCGTTACCAGCAAATCCAGGAATTCAACATGATAAAATGAATTCTTCTATCCTCCTCTAAAAATGATTATTCTCTAAACTGTCCTGAAATGCTTAGAAAGTCAGAAGAAAGCCTACTCTGATGGGTTGTTGGATTCAAGAGCTCTAGATAGTCACACGGATTTCTTACCGTTTCTCAAAAATAAATCTGAGCTCTGATCTTACTCAGTTTCACAGAGGCGGTTATTTTTCACAGCACCGTAGTTTTAGGCACGGGTTATGATTTGTAGATTACACAGAATTGGCACCAACACAGCACTTGCATGCATTTCCAAGAGGCGTGACTGAAAACTTGTAAGAGAATTTGACTCAGTAAAAAATACATTCACTTGTGTTAAAATGATGGTTCTCATTTTGTTGCGGTGCCACGTGTTCCAACACAATGGGTAAGGGTGAATCATTGCTGCTGAGAGAAGCACTGTCTTTCTGGTGACTTACTGAAGCCGCTGGCGTGGACTTCAACAGAAAAGTTCTGTCATCAGATTAGGAACAATTTTTGTTTCATTCAAAACGTGCTGAACGGACTGAAACTCTTTGAACAATGCATGTAAATATGCCCAAAGATAGACGTAACGTTATATCCAAAATGAACAGTTCATTTGTGAATCTGAGCTTCAGCAAGAATCCTGGTGTTGGGGGTGAGGGCAGTGGGCTGGAAGTCAGAAGGTCTGGGCAGATCTCTGAGCTTTGCCAGTTTTTTCTGTCTTGGTAGCCAAGAGCTCTCAAAGTACACAGAGCCACTTGCCTTCTAAGCTTGAATGAAAATTTGCTTCCCAATCTTACTGGCATTTTTAGTGTCATCTATGATATTGTTTCACAAGTAGGTGGAAGTTACTGATGTTTCCTTCCTAGCATCCCTTGTACATGTACGTGCATGTATGCAGTGTTTAAAGCAACTAAATTTTCACTGTTGCCTGCAATTTCAGCAGTCAAGTACAGTCATCAGCATCAAGAGATGGGAAAGGAAAGCAGAAATAACTCCTAGAAATGGCTGCAGTCCTAATTCAGTGACCTTATGTGAATTAACCAGCTGAGCTTATGGTCTTGATACTAAGGGTTAGATACGGTGACTTTTATTCAAAACAATAGATGATGAAAGCAAAATATTCTGCCTCTCGCCTTTATGAATCCATGCAGTCAGGATGCCTTTCCTGCACTTGGGAGATATAGGAGGTGGCAGAGAGGGAGAGCAGAGCTGTTTTCTGACTCGTGGGACCGTGGCTGCCAAGAGCAGGGGCAGGAGGCTGTTTCTGTGCCTCCTAATGTCCACAGACAGGAATAGGAGGGGGCAGCAGAGGAATATTCCGTACCTTTATAAAAAGGAGTAATAACATCTGACATTTAAATCACCCCCCCCAGCAATAAGCGAATGATGAAATACTCAGGGGTCGGATTCTGCCAGCGGTATCCAGTACCAGCAAGGCGGTGCTCAGCAGGAGTATCTTTTTCAGGATCTCTCTGTTAGAAAGATGCTGCTCCTAAGTGCATTTCCCATTGCCCCCGGAGGATATCTGACTACCTCGGCACTTTGCAGAGCCTTCAGCAGCGGCCGCTCGAGCATTGCACCTCTCCTCGCTGTCTCCCTCCATGCCCCAGGAGGCTGTCGCTGCAAAAGCCATAATTTAGCCTTTAATATTTTGATACTTAATGTGACGGATTTCCCTTTTAGTGCACATCGATTCGCTCCGATCGAGGCATGAAGCTGTGCAGGTTCCCTGCATTTCAGATGATTTTAGTATAAAACATGCAAATCCCACAGAGCATCCCCCTGTTCCTTTGGCATTATGTCTGCGGAGCAATGTCATGAACGATGACACCTCTTCACAGAAAAACAGAGAAATATCTTTCACAGGATGTGAGATCTCTAACGGAAGCTTCCCTGTGACACGAGCTATTGAACTGTCTCCATAGAGTTCTGATTTAATTTGAACTATTCTTGCCAGTCCATCATAAACAATGCCATCCTTAATGCTAGGCAATAATTAAATTTCACTGGGAAATAATAATTAATAAGGGCAAAAGCAAGCTGCTTCTTCGTTTAAAAAATATTTCTTTGCTATTTGTGTTTGGTTCAGCTGAATAGCTCGTGAGTTTTGCAGATTAATAAACTATATTGAATTCTCCCACTTTAGAGGTATTATCAGTGAAAGAACTCTCAAACGGTTCTACAATTGTGTATTTTTAAAATGCATTATGAAAATGTCATCTAAAGCAGTCTCTTTGAACTAGATAGCTTTCAAATTGGTTAATAAGATGGTGATATTTTGAAATATAACTCAAGACAGCCTCTGTCTCAAACCTATAGATTGAACAGTTTCTAAAAAATATCAAGAAAATAATAATCCCATGAAAAAAAAAAAAAATGTGTTGGGAAGATTTACCCTTGACATAAAGAAACAAGATATATTTTCAAAATCTGTATGATTTGGATTTATACCGCAGATCCTTACGATAGGATAAATCTACAATCCTATTTTTCAAAATATATTCTAATAGTTAAAATATATTTTAAGATGTCCTCTGTCTTTCTCTGTTGTCTTACACGGCTTATACACATGCATATTTATTCAAATTTCTTTTTCTTTTAGACATTCCTGCAGCTCTTTTGTTGGCCAACTGTAAACTGATCACTTACAATTGTACTTGAGTGTTTAGTGACCAGAAAATGTACAAATGCTGCGGCTGCCAGAGTAACTGAAAGTGCACAAGCAGATTGAGGGAAATACTACAGGCAAAAATTAGCCATCATTAGTTACCCCTGCTAATATTGCAGAAAATTGAAATGCTTGCCTCACTGAGAATTGAAGAGCATTTCTGAAGTTTATCCAGAACAAAATATCTGACTTTTAAATACAAATAAGATATAAAGTGTCGTGATGCATTGTTGTGCTGCACGTTAGCAATTTGTAGGAAAATCTGCTTAAGCCCCTTCACGGGAATCAGTCCCAGATAAATGTGGTCCCGTTAATTATAATTTTAAGAGCTTCAGATGCTGGTTTAGAAGGGGTGGAGGAGAGGAGGGAGAGCAAACTGGGTCTGTGTTTACAACCATAAACATAAATGTCAGGCTAAGGCCAAGAATGTTGAGGAGGACAGATTGCCGGAGACCCAGCCTAAACGTAAGGAATGTTTGTTGGGTACTGTTTGTGAGGGTTTTTTCCTCCTGCAAACACTGCAGGAAGCGTAAAATGCAATAATAATCACACAAAATACCTTTGCCCTCATGAAAGACCCCAAGCTCCACCATTCTGTGTTGTTAGGCTGTGATCTGGTTTTTTTTTTTTTATTCCATTTCTAACTTCCACACAAGAAGGTGCAGTGCATCAAATAATTCTATCTAAATTTATTAAATTTAAAGAGATGCCCTCTTATCATTGCCCTAATTTATCACTTTATAGCTTTTCAAGCTCTCCTGCGCACATCTCCACTGATTTCATCCTAAACCTTATTCCCAAAATATTTTTTTTTTTCTGATTTATCCCAGAAGGAATTAAGGCAGCACCTTTTTGGTGCTGTAACACCCTCGACAGGCTAAGGTAACCTTCTGCAGATATTTTGGGTGTTCGTTTTCGCAGACGACCTTACTGTCGCTATCTCTGTGGGGCGCGTTCCAGCAGCACCTGTTAGAAGCGCTAGGGGCTTCCATGCACATGTGGCACCATATTGGAATGATGCAGTTCATTTGACATAACGCGAGTAGGTAGGGTACACGTTGCCTAATATATTTAAACAGCATTATAGTTTGATTAAGGAAAGCCATTCAAAACATTCTGCACAACAGAAAAAGTTTAGGCCCGATAATATATAAATTGCGAAGGTTCATTTTGGATCCTCATTACCAAAAGCAACCAACCAAGGAGATAGCATAGAAAAACATGCCATTCCCTTTTCTTCTCTTTTCTTAAAGATAATACCATTACACACAAGGAAAGATTAATAATTAACCACAGGGAAGACACCTCTTTTACACTCATATGAAATATAAAATACACAGCGATTCCAATATTTCTGAAGCTGTTATGCTTCTTGTGAAAAATTAAAATGCGTGGAACAAAGCACCTCCCCAAAAGCCAAGCTTTCAAAATAGGTACAAGAAATTGTTAAGTAATTTCCTGAACAAAAAGCTCAACCTGGATATCAAAGCTCATGCATTTTACATGTTCTCGTCTCTTCCTATTTATATTAGGATTTCAACACCTGGCGATACACCCCATGCATGTTTTTTTGTGGATCTATCTCTCACATTATAAGGTTTTTTATTATTTTCTATGACACTAGCAGAGATTTCTGATTATTAGAATCGTGGAAGGCTTTGAGTTGGAAGAGACCTTAAAGATCATCCAGCTCCAAACCCCCTGCCGTGGGCAGGGACACCTCCCACTGGATCAGGCTGTTCAAGACCCCATCCAACATGACCTTGAACACCTCCAGGGCTGTGGCAGCCACAACTTTCCTGAGCATTATTTATATAAATCTTTGATTTGGAAATGCAGAAAAAAAAAAAAAAAAAAGAGTAAATAAGACGAGTCACTTCAATCATACCTCCAAATGTAATTAGAGTGTCTAGTTTGGGAACCTTTTGTAAATACACAATATTCATTCTCACTGAGTCAAATAAACAGAGGATGTCGCATGAATCGTATTAAGGTTTTTTGTATACAACCCTAGGGAATCAGATGAATCAGGTCATGAGACGAATTAGGGAACCACAAAAAAAATCAAACAAACAAAACTACTTCGTGCTAAAATAAAGCACCAAGGTTTATAGACAAATACAGTGCTGAGGTACTGTTTACCCCTGTGAACAGTGTCTCTCATCCACTCCTAGACCTACACAGCTATAACAATACGATTACTAAAAGAAAGGAAACAGTCTGCAATTTTATAGTTAGTACTTACACCTGGCAACCTCTGAGTAACAAATGTGAGATTTTTCAGCAAATACCATATTGTGAAAAACATTTTTATAGTATAATAACTTCATCCCAGGGCATCCTTACAAAACTAGCAACACAATGAGCAGAACTAATCCTGTATTGCTGTTGCTTCAGACTCACCTCTGAGGCCACTCAGACTCGCTTGACATCTTTATACTTAAATTTGTCTCTGGCCTGAAATAATAAAGCTATGAACTGTTAAACAGAGAGGGAAACCTCAGGCATTCCACTTCTAATTTTCTAACACAATAATAAACATATTTGTTAGCGATGCCTTGTACAGTCTCAAATATCCACTAGAAAATGGATCTATCCATTAGAAAAACATATCAGTACTGGGCTATCGATGACCAATAATTCTACATGAGCCTGGTATTGTTATAATAGAGGGCGAGGAGGGGAGGAAAATAAAAATAGAACAAATCCAGACCTCACGTATATAGAGATGAGAGCCAGAGATGTATTCAGCAGTTAAGGAAGGATGTACACAGTAGGTGGTACTCTTTCTGGTGTGGTTATGATGTTGTGGTATTAGTTCTAGTTATATCATCGCTTTCTCACTGGCCAGGAACAGGACAGATGGAAAAGCGTGGTGGGAGTGCATCAGGAAAACTGTTGGCATGCGTTGCCAGTACGAGGTGAGGAGAGAGGAGGACTGAGTTCCTCGCAGGTGAGCAGAACAGTGATAAATCACTGAAGGGATGGAAATCATCACCTTCAATCATTGTTTCCCATGGATTTCCATGGCAGCCAAGTGGTCTCCCCTCTGACACCGCCCAGCCCCTGAGTATCTCCATGGCCCCTCACTGAGAACATACTCTGCAAGATTAATTTTTAATGTCTCTTCTGTATATTTCTTAATATCCAGGGCGATTTCCCTAGGGGTAGAGCATAAGAACCAATCATTTTTCTGCACAGTTCTCTACAGGGTTGGACTAATCTCCCACATCCAAGAGGTGGCAAGTGAAGGGACCAAGCCTAAATAACACTTTCTCAACTCATTCCTTTGGAGAAGAACATAGCTGTGATTGTTTAGGAAACTAAGTCCAAGTTTTATATAAAAAGTAGAGAGAAAATAAGGCCAAAGGCCCTCGAATCTACATTAACAGTCTTATTGAAGGCAACTGGCTGAAGCATGTCAAGTCCAATTGTGTTACTGTCTGAAGACCCTACTTTCACCAATTTTTTTGAAGACATACTTTCTATTAAAACAAGCAACAATTAGGCTAAATCAGGTTAACGTCACAGATTCGCACTGTTTTGGTTTAAACTACATATAAAACCAAACTAATAGGAGTTAAGGATGTGTCGTAATATTAATGCGTGGCACTAGACTACACGGCTTCACAGGAAAGTCACTGTAATTGGGATTTTTATCCCCTGGAAGTCAGAAAAAATTATTGACAGTTTCTGGGTCCTAAATGCATCACCGTTTCAAGTAAAATAACAAGCTTTGCCTCGGGCTGTAGTTCATGCTATGTGATCACTTGATACTTTGTCTACGTGGCTTCCCATGGTAAGGGAGAGAGACAGAGAGAAACCTCCGTCAAAAGGAAGGAGTCAACAGATCACTTCACAAGCAATTATTATTTTTATTATATTATTTCAATATCACAATAATTAATGACTGAACTTCCAAACATGTTTGTGTGAATTCAGTGTGCTGATAAGAATGGCTGCATAGTGGGTGATTTATATTTGTTTCTGATTTTTTGCCTGGGTGCTTAGCAGCAGATTGCCGTTCTGTAACTGCATTACTGTGGGGTAACTGGAAATGTTTTACAGGCAAGTTCTGCCATTTAGCATACAACTGTAATATGGTTCTATTATCCATTTTCAATCAATATTTAACCTTTTCAATAAACAGCTTAAGTATACTAAGCCAGAAGGAGGAAAGCTAATTGCCAGATGATATATTTGGTTTTCAGGTATACTCCGCTGTCTAAAGTAAAGTTAATTAGGTTATAGGTAGCACAGCAGCATTTAGAAAAAATGTATCTTCTGCCTCATGAACCTTTTGTTCAGTCAATAGCATCAACAAATACTTGCAGATGATGACTGTAATATGATGACCGCTACTTGAAAAACTAGATTGTGCATTTTGCCCTTGCAAATGACATAGTTTACCAAATGGTATTATGGTAAATGATGGAAGCGGGTGGGTGGACATCACAGATCTCCACATCTAGCTTCGTGTTTATGCTCAGGGTTACATTTGTGAGTCCAGCTTGTCGGCCAGCTTCTTGGAAGACGGTGACTATAACGTGTAGCAGAAGCAATTGTTTTTAGAAGACAGAAAACAAGAAATTAAGTGGCATTATTGCTACATTATAAAAAGGTCATTGTTTATGGTAACTTCACTGAAGCATTATAAGCTTGACAATAGTGTTGTTAATAATTAAAGGATGTTGTTGTCCACTGTTCATATATGATTCTATGATTTCTGTTCCACTGCATCCTTCAGAAAATCTTTGCTATTACAATGCACAAACCAACAAATAACATATGCAGTCTTTCTTGAAAAGTCCTGCTTTCACTGGTAATCATAACTCTCTTTAACAGAGGTGCAAGTAGCTATTTTTAAAGGAGAAAAAAAAACATCTAGAATTCGCAATGTCAGTGCTAATGAAGAAAAAGTAAATAAAACTCACATTTGAAAACAAAGGAAATTCTACTTAGAATTTGTTTCCATGGAGCTATTTTATTAACATTCAATCTATTTTAGATTTATATTTTGTATTTGTTCATCTGATATGATGCTCACCATGACAAGAACTATGTGATTTTACTTTTTTTTTAAGAACGTACCAATTAAAAAAACAGGAAAAAATATCATTGAAAGGACCAATTATAAAATCTCAATATGAATGCCCAGCTTTATACAGGCAAGAAGTCTTATTCAGCAAAATATGAATGATCACTACCCATTTCACTGACAGGAATCTTGCCCTGGATCAGGCTTTAGATCTCTTGCTTATTTGCCATAGTGAATACAGTATAATAGGAATTCCAGTGAAGTCAAATGGCAAGCCACGCAGTGATTTCAATGAGACCAAAACCAGGCCCTGAATGATCAACACTGATCTTTATTATTCAAGGCTAATAGGGTACCGTTCTAGTTTACCAAAAGTAGCTGCTCTGAATATGCTATAGTTTCAAGAAGACTGAACGAATGCATCTGTTTTCATGAATGGCGATTAAAAAAAAATGCAAATCTTCTGACATCTTTTCTTCCTGACATTAGGTCATTGCTTTATGGCCTTCTTTTCATTTGCACATCCATAGTAATTTCTATTTTGGGACGCTATTGAAAATATGAGATTCACTGGATCTAAATAGCCATTCTTATAATAAGCAGATTGTACAGAGCTACAAAAGCTGCAGTATAATAAAACAAATTGTATGAATGTGAGAAGAATGTGTAAGAGGTTTCATCATAAAAAAATGACCAATAGCATTAAGACGTTTTGTATGAGGAAAACACTCCAAGCACTGTTCTTTGTTACGGCATAAAAAGCCTTTTTGCAATGGCTGTTCCTTGACACAGAGTCTTTATATGTGAAATAATTTATTGCCCTACCTGTAACTGAAATAATGACTAAATCATTTTTAAAAAACTCTCATAGCTCCAACAGAGTAAATCTTCTACAACTTGCTGTAGTGCTAATCGTAAGCATGTTATACAGTAAGTTTGCCTGAAGCTAAGTTAAGCAGGCAGATTAGGACTGTAATATAGTATCAGGGCTCATAAATCAAGTGTGCTTGCAGATTTTCTTTCACTTACTGCTCCTTCTTACAGTTCAGACAAGTCATAATTACACATCAGTAGGCATTGTGAACAGAGGAATGAGCTACAACATAACGCACAATAAACCCTGTCATATAAAAGCAAACTGGATAAAATAACAGAAGCAATACTCCATTTTACAACATCACACTAAAGAATTACACCGTGCCATTGTGTAATATTCTGATCAATCAAGAGCCCATCCGCAATTGACAGTCCCAGTAGGCTACAATTTACTATGCAAAGATATTTTCCATTTGTATTTATTATGATTATGATTATGATTATTATAATAATGCATGGTGAATGAGAACTTAAAAAAGCCAGAGGTTCAAAAATAAAAAGTGCTCAGTGAAAAATACAATTAAAGGCATTTTCCTAGAGCTTTACTATGCATGCAGTCTTTTGACAAATAATAATGGGGAAGACCAAAATGTATTTTCATTCATGGCTTGTTAGCATGATGGTACCAAGCACAGGTACTGTGCCCCCTCTCTTTTAAACCAAAGCCATACTGACTGATGTCTCCTAGTTATTTCAAGGCTTAGAATGAGATCAAAGGTGCTATGGCTTTGGCATATGACATTAGCGGAACACTGAAAATAGGATTTGATGAAATGAGAAAATATGGGTTATTTTAAATCTAATCAAAAAATTTCAAAAGACTCAGTAGACAACAGGTAAACAGCAAGCACTGCATAGAGGCACGGGGGTTTATGGGTTTCCCACTTTCCTGCCTAGAAAATTATCCTATATTTCCACTTTTTGTACAACAAGAACAGATAGCTGCTCCTAATTTCATTCTTGCAACTGTAATGCTCTTCTTCTTTTTTTTTTTTTTTGGAAGGTAACTTGTATTATAGCCTGTGGTTTGTCCTTTACTGCATTCCACCTTCTGATAGTTTTTCCGCATGTGATTATAATCAATTCCCATGTTTGCTCGTCCATAGAGGAATATCACAGACACAGGAGTGTGGAGGTACATGGAGATGGAAAGGAGAGAGTTCCTCCCAGAAAGGTAAGCTAGACTAAGAGTGGTCTTTCAGCCAAAGATTTTGAAGACCTGCATAACGTTCTGCAAAACTAAATTTAGAGACAAAATTGCTTTACAGTTAGCCACCGCAGCAGATGACAATTTGAGTCAGCGTTTAATTCCTGGAGTAAGTTAGTGAGTTTTTTGTGCTAACCAAATTGACATTTCCTGATGAGGAGAGAAGCGTTTGTAAAATACATAACAGTTTGAAAAGTCTAGAAAGCAAAACCAAATAATTTAGTGTTTAACACTTCTGCTTCACAGCAAGACAAGAAAAGAGGATAATTTGTTATTTGTAGTATGACAAAGTATAGGTATAAATTGTATGTGAGGTATTAACTTGGTCAAGCGTTATGATCTTATCTTTATGAACTTTAGTAAGAATTTTAAGGGAAGATGTTGCAGTAAGATGAAGTACAATGTGTTTTATCCAGGGCAGAAAGGTCACACAACCAGCTATTTGTGTGCCTTTGCCAACTGATAGGGTCTGGTAGAGTTTTACGATAAAGACAAATATATTAGCATGCCCATGAATCAATATTGTTTAAATAGTGTACCAGAAGGTTCACTGTCAATCACTAGTTTCTGAAAGTTGTTCATCCCAACTGTTAGGTGAATACTGAATATATTCACAGAAGTTTAGATCTGTTCATGAATAATTCATTTAAAAAAGCAACCGATCAATTTGCAATTAATAATGATTCAGCTTCTCCCACCCATACTCACACAAAATAAAACTATTATGGGGCTTACCCCTCAACTGAATAAACTCCTTAAAGGGGACAGATGCAGACTTTGCAATGAATAATTGATTCAACTTCTTTCCTAAGCATTATACTGTGGAAAATTCTAAAATCTTTAGCTGAGCTAAAAAAAACAAGCTAAAACCCCTCACACCCAACCCCATCCCTCGGCAAACCTGTTGAAATGACTTCATGAGGTAACTATAATTCATTTCTCTACTTTAGAAAACCAGATAATTACCATCTATGCAAAACAAAACTGTTCAAATCCCAGTTTTCCTCTTTTCCTCTGGCCTTCTGCAGCACAAAGAACTTCAGCCCTGAGAATATTTGTAGAATCACAAAATCGCTTGGTTGGAAAAGACCTTCGAGATGATTTCCAGCAAGTCTCTTCCAATGAGGATTGCTAGATTGTCCAATGAGAATTGGATTTCCCTGTGCCAGGAGGATCCACCATCATCTCAATTGCCTTTTTGCATTTCGCTATCCTAAATTATTATATCCATCTATTACCATAGCAGAAGGGCACATATTACCACAACAGGTGGTTCTCAGGGGTGATGTTTACTCAAGCTACAGCAGGAATCATTAGCAAACTGAAACCAAGCTTTCAGAAGTGAGGGACGGTGCAAAGAGTCAGTAATGAAGTACACTAACACAGGATCTCCTGATTCATCTGGAGACAGAAGTCTGTATCATATTTTTCTGCATGCCTATTTTTCATCAAACAACATACAATCTTTCCTTGACTGCAGTTTATACCTTCCCTACCTAGTGGGAACCCTAATTTGCTTTAAATTGCCAAAGTGCTCATTATGGAACGCTTGGTAGCTAGAGTTTGTACATAATATTTGAAAACCAGCCTTAATTTTTCTGCCTGAGATGAACACTTGGATTTCAGAGTAAACATAATCAGAGATTTACACACACTCAGTGAACCCTGTTTATTATATTTGCCTGGAATAGCTACAAAAGAGGTCAGAGGTCCAATGTCTTCCTGCAGAGACAGATCATGTTCTAGCTGGTACTGAGGAGGGAAAAAACAGTAGGTGATGCTTTAACGAATGGCTTATCATGTGGAACACACCATGTGATAATAGCAGCGCTGGTAAGGAAAGAAGGAAGTAAAAAAAATAAAGGCTTTTGCTGGGTTTACATTGCCTGAAAGCTTACGTTTCAACAGTAGCAGATGAAGAGGGTTTATTAAGAATATGTAGTAAAATCTGCAGCAAGTTGAAAGGAGCTTTGAACTTTTTGTTTAAACATTATTTTGGAATTGCCTGTGAGATGGCTTTGCCCTGACTAAATAGAAGAACATATCAGAATATTATGATTCAGTGTGTCAAATTTTGTTATCATTTTTACTGAAGTGACCTTAATCTAAGAACTCAGTTAAGCAAAATAAAAAAAATAAAATATATGAGGGTCACAGACAGGTTATTCGAAACACAAAAGGGATAGTCAATAAAATAAGGTACAATTTGATTTTTGTTTACAGAAGATTGTCAATTAGGAGCTGTGGAAATGTTTGTTCTTTGAGATTAAAATTTCTGGAGATAGAATGGTTCAGCTCTTTAAAATAAAACATCTATTACACGACACGAGCTGGATCCACACATCTTAAAAGTAGCCTGTAAAAATTCCTAATTTCTGAACCAATCTTCCAGTTTTGTTTTGCAGATGAAGAAACAGGCTCAACATCAAAACAAAAATGTACCTATCCCTAGTTGTGGCTCTCAATTTATTACTTAAAATCAACTGTTAAGAGCTCCCATTGGTTGTTTGTTTTTTTTTTTCCTAAAGGAGGAGTCACAAAATGTTCTTACTACCATTTATCCAGAAAACAGAGCCTTGAAAGATAACTTGCCATCATGATACATGCCAAGATATGATGGCTCTCATTACTGATACTTTTGACAACTCTGGCCCTGGGATCTCACTGTAAAAATGAGTAGAAGACACCGTATCTCTTTGAAAATCCTCTCTGCTAGTAGGATATTCAAATATATTGAGGCAGAATGGACTTCAAACCACCTCTGAAACCAGGGGAAACTGGTTGTCTAAGTGGATATAGACTTGTATTTGTTGGAAGAAAGAAAATAGTGTCAAATTTAGCATTCATTTTGAGAAGTTAACCTTTGGGAAACTAGAACACTCAAAACTAAATTTCCCATGGCCCCCTGAACCCTGGCTGCTTGGGCTTATAAGCTGAAGTGTCAGTCTTTACGATCTGGCCTTACAGGATCCTGAATAAGAACAACTAAATGCCTGAGTTATAGTGTAATTAATTCTCATTTATGTAGGATAATTCTCATACAGTTAAAAACCCTGGCTGAAGTCTGAGTGGAAGGAGATTCTCCATGGCGAATAGGAGGAGGAAAGGATAGGTAGAAAAATCTCTGAGTTGCATGCAGCAGACGTGCTTTCCCTCATGTATAGGTATCATAGAATCATAGAATAGTTTGGGTTGGAAGGGACATTAGAGATCATCTAGTTCCATCCCCCCTGCCATGGGCAGGGACAACCCATTAGATCAGGTCATCCAGGGCCCCATCTAACCTGGCCTTGAACCCCTCCAGGGATGGAGCAGCCACAACTTCCCTGGGCAACCTGTTTCCATGTCTCAGCACTCTCATGGTGAAGAAATTCTTCCCAATGTCTACTCTAAATCTGCCCTTCTCCAGTTTTTACGTGTTCCCTTCTTCCTAGCACCACAAGCCTTTATGACAAGTCTGGCCTTTATGAAATGCTTGTTATATATTTCATCATATACTTGGCTACATCCTCCTGGGCTCATGTTAACAGGCAACAGCAAATCCTCTCTCTGAGGGTGTAAAAGATGATGAGAAAGCCTCCTCTGTCCTTACGTGCTTCTTGTTAAAATGTCCTTTGGGTACAAACAGCATAAGATCCCTGCTGTCCCCCACATACCCTGTCCCTGTGGAGTCTGGGGAGCCCACAAAAGGGGCTCATCCCAAAATAACCCCTGGTTGTTCATTGAATGGTGCATTTCTGGTCCAGATCCAACCCTAAGCAAGCAAACCAAACCCCCAGGAAATGTCAAGGAACAGACAAAACTTGAGCCACAGGCACAGAACTGGGTTAGTACAGGCTTGCAAAGTCAGAGAAAAAAACATGTAACTGAAAGGTAAGCTCACATCACCATTCCAGTTGGGGTTTGATCTGAAATACTCTTTTCAGCTTTGATTTCTGAGACTTTCATCTCTTGCTCAGCAATAAGTTCTACATGAAAATCTGGTGTCCTATGTTGTTTTAGAAAGTTACCTGCCAGGATAAATTATGGTAACAGCGACTGCTGATGTCTCTGGAAGCTGTTCCCTGCTGGCTGCTGCTCATGGCATGCAGCGTGTTATCACAGGGTAGATAAATTCAGCTCCCTTTGCTGAAAGACCTCACCCACCCTGAAACCCAGGAGTCCTTGAGGGTCATTGCTGTAAAGCAAAGATTTAGTGCTCTGTGTTTATGCATGGTATAACTCCAGCAAAAAACAAAGAGGAATAAATCTGCTCTTTTCTCTTGGCAGAATTCAGTAATACACGTTACGCTACCAAAAAATTTCACTTACAGGAGGGTGTACAAGCAGTGAACCTCACTAATGAGTGTAATTAAGACCGATGTTTAGAATTCTAGGCTCCTTTCTCTATCTAGAGGGCAACAGGAATTCATATTTTGATATCATAGATCAATTAAGAGTTCTTACAGCATAGGGTTCAGGTGTGCACAGGCTGCACAGGTAGCTCTGGATATGGGGAGCAGCAATCCCAGGTCACAGTTTGCCTCCAGCACATGCTAGACCTGCACACAATCCACATGGTAGGAGCTGTAAAGGAGTCATATACCTCCTGCATTGGCCTCTAGGTCTCAGAGAAGCCACCCAGGAGTTTGACCCTGAGATGGTTTTGTTGTTTTGGGAGGAGTTTTGTTTACGGTAAAACCACCTGATATTTTACAAAGATGTTTACTATTAGCAGGTTGCAACGCAAACATTCCCAAATTTCTTCACCGTAGTCTCTCAAGCTGCAGCACTCACATGATGCTGTGGCTTAACCCACACCAGTTCACGCATGTCAGGTGGGAGATCAGTCCCAACCAAACTAGAATCACCAACTCCTTCTCAAAATCCCACTTATTTACAGCCTTTCTTAACAGCGTATCCTAGGCTCTGGTTGTGATGTCGGAATATTGTCTGGCTCGTGTCTATTCACAATCCTGCTGCAATGTTCTCCAAGACTGCCTTTCTAAACAAAACATTTTTCTCTTTGGCCCATCGACACCCAATTTATATTTTCTTGTCTTGCATTTCAGGGTAAAAGTTTTAGGACAGGAACCATCTTTTTATTACCGTGCCCAGGGCAGTGAGGTCCAGGTTTGCAAACAGGCTTCTGACAGCGTGTTCATATAAAAAAATAACTGCAACTACAGCAATATATCATAAAACTGCTCAGATATGGACTTCTGCCACATCTCAGCCAAGTTTTTTTCAGAAACTTGAAATGGTATAGAGGAATGACAGTGCTAAAACTCAAAAATTTTGGTGTTGGTAACACCACCTATAACCCATACAACTTCTCCACAAGTTTTCTGTGATATTGGGTGGGCTCTTTTTTTTTTTTATCAGCAAACGATCAAGTGTCTGGTTGCATTGTAAAAATAAAATTCCTCCTGTTACTTACAATGGAAGCTTCTAATATACTTATTACTTTGTTCATCTATTCATTGAGATAATTATCTGACACCTGCCAACAGCAGATTGTTCTGACAGATTTTTATTGGCTGAGATCAATTTGTTACTTACCATCTGTCCAGCTAAAGGTGGTTTACTGGTCAACAAGCTGGTGGGCTTTGGAAAATCTTAACGTTATCTTGAGCAGTATCCTTCCTGAACTAATTTATTTTTAATCTTCCTTAAAGCACATGAAAGGATGGACCTGAAAATAAGCTTTCAAGCAGAGTGTACAAGAGAAGAGAAAAGAATTTGCTTTCTTTGCTCTGATCTTTTATTATCTATTTCCTATGAGGTTTCCTAAAATTCCAGTTGAACCCACTAACTGATAGGTTGCAGTATGACACTAAAGACCTCAGAAGAATGCAAAGAAAAAAAGAGACCAAGCATGACCTAACCACCATGGATGGTGGGAGAAATAATGGCCTCAAGGGTTGCCTGGGAAGGTTTAGATTGGAGATTAGGAAAATTTCATTACTGAAAGAGTGATGAAGCATTGGAACAGGCTGCCCAGGGAAGCGGTGGAGTCACCATCCTTGGAGGTGTTCAAAAGCCTGTAGTGTGGTGTTTCAGGACGTGGTCTAGTAGGCATGTTGGCGTCATGTTGATGGTTGGACTTGATGATCTTAGAGGTATTTTCTAATCTTAATTATTCTATAAGCAAAATTTTGTTGCTGTAAATAGTCCAGCATCATTTCTCCGTGTGACTCCTAGTGCAATCCCACCAAACATGATGCTATCAGTATTGGAGTTGAGCAGCAGTGGTCCCAAGTCCCTCATCACTCTGCTTTGTCTCCTACAGAATTTCCAGCATGGCTCTGCAAATCTACCTTTGGCTGCACTGTGGGTATCTGCCAGCCGTGTCTCTGATGGATGTATCCGTGGTATTTGTGCTTCAATGGCTGCATCTCTGGGAGTGCTGGAAGGCCTTTAGTGTCTGCTGGGAAATTATAGGCCACTAGATTGCTATTTTATACTAACTGCCAGTGCAATAACAACTATGCTCTCGCTGTTCTGGATCTGAAGCTTCAAATTCTCTTATTGTTTCTGTATCAAAAAATGTTTAAATTGCTCATAACAGAAAAGCAATATTTAGATTTTACTCTCATTTTATTTCTGACATCTCTATAGTAAAATATTAACATTGTACCACTCAGTTAACACTTGTTAGAATTACAAGAACCATTTTGATGCTTTTGCAGACCATTCTCGAAAAGAAGAGGAGCTGACAGCTACTACTGATGGATCATTCAAATGAAACCATGCTAACTTAAAACTTGTGAGGGCTCCAGAAACAAAAGTGAGCTTTAAATGATAGCATTGGATTACACAGGAGAGTTCTTTTCCTCTAAGAAACTCATCCTAGTAGTACCAGGAGATCTTCCTAATGACTCTGGATCATTTCAAGGTACAAAAGACTGTTCTGGGGACAGTGTTGTCAGCCCATCCTTCTCCAGAACCTTTCTGACTGTCATACAAAGGCTCAAGATGTTCCTGCTATGCACAGAGCACTGCTCAGAGGGTAACTTGTCTATCATGACAATGTGGTGGAAACGAAGTGTCCAGCCAAGGTTTCACAAGCGTTCAGAAATCCTGGAAACTAAACTCCTGATGATTTTTTTTTTGTTGTTGGAAAGATGGCTGCAAATACTGTAAACAACAGTTAATTTTCTAGGTTGAATACTGCAGCCACTTAAAATTAAACAGAAAATCATCTCCAGAACACAGCTGTGTAAGACAGTCAGGGAAAAATGGATCTGCATTTCACTGCATGATTTAACCTGAAGTATATGTATGTTCATAAATATATATTATGCATGGGGATTTTTTTTCCTAAAATTTTCAAATCATATGGAGTGTCAGGCTGAGATATTACGTGTTACAGTTGCAAGCCAGAAATAGATGGAAAACAGGTTTTAATGAAAAGATATGACACAGAGGACCAAACAACAGCCTACATTGGTGGCTGCAAAAGGTGCAAATTTAAAACATCTTTCCAAACTTGTTGTTAAATTATGTCTGCCACGTCCTTCAAATCATCATCAGTTCATCAGAGTGAATCTTTCTGAGCTGGTCCTTCAAAAATCAAGAATTTTCCCAGAATTTATAAAAGCCTAATAAGTGCTACTCATTATCAGTTTGAAGAATTGATTCCAATATTTTCCTGCAAAAATGTCTAGTGCATCTGCTTCTCAGTTGAGATGTTAGAAAAAACTCTTGATGACACCTTGTGCAGAGACGGATTACAGCAGGAAATGAAGAGGTCAGAACCCAACCGTTTAAAACTGGTGCCTGTAATTTGACATCTGAATGTGCTTTCGGAGTCAGTGACAGCTCTGTGTTCCTAGCACCTGTGGAAACCAGGCTACCTTGGTTAGTGAGCACTTAAGAGTCAAATCCTGCTATTGATTTTAACAAGGCTTGGATTTCAGTCTACGTGACGAGGGCTAACCAGTCAAGCCTGATGCTTTTTGGCCCAAAGAACTAAGTTCAAAAGTCTTCCCCGAATCTCCTCTGCTCGTTTATCATAACCTACTCCGTCTCCTGCATACCAGCTTAATTTGATTTCAGCTTCCAGTTTGATATGCACCGCGGGGATCTCTTTCCCAGGCAAAAGGCAATATGAGGTGAGAAGAAGAGCATGCTGCCCGCGCAGGTATAGACCTGCATAATGGAGCTGTGACGCTCTGAAAGAGGCTTTTCATTTTAACAACTTTTCGAGTGGAGAGCGAAAGACATAATGCAGATGGCATAATTGAAGTGGGAGAACGAAACATTAAGCATGCACAGAAGGGATTAGAGAGGAAGACTTTTGGGGTTATTTAATTTTGGCTCAGTTGTTATCTAAGAGTTTTGTCAGGGAAAAAAAAAATACTAAAGCTCCTTGCGAGTCCAGAAAAAAATAAGGAAGATTATTACCTGCCTAGGAGTATGTAAAACCTTGTAAAACTATCAGACTTGAGAGAATTTATTCTTTATTAGGTGATATCATGTTCTACAAAATATCTTTCCTTGCACAGCTCTCACAGGTCTCCTTTCTTCATTTTTATAGTCGTGTCAATTCTGGGAATGATCTAATCATGATGAGGATTTAAGGTATGTATATGCATTGTACTGAATGCTAATAATTCATGAGCTCTTGGTTTCAAAGATCTTCTCTGTGAAGCTCTGCAGTTCAAAAAGGAATGCCTTAACATAAAAAGGATGCTAAGCCTCATATTTAACACCTAATGAAATCATTAGAGAGAGATCAGGCATGATTGCAAATGTTAATTTATCAGATCTCACACATGCCACAAGTATGGTGAACAAAGAAGAGGAACTTTAAAAACCTTTATTGTCTCATTAATTAAGATAGAAAATATAACAGTGAAGAGATTTCAAAGGCTGGCCATACTCCTTCAAGACAAAGGGGCCAATTCTACGTACACCTTGCTCAAGGAAAGTCCTTCTAAAATCACAAGGACTTTTACCGGAGGAAAAAACTGCAAGATCTAGTAAAAAATCGGGTGTACTCAGAGCGTTTCTTCTGGATAAGGAGCCCTGTTGTGTGTTAATGACACAACCAAAAGCACAGCAGCTCCCAGAGAGCGCTCCACGCCTGTGGTATCGGTTACCTACAGGAACTCCAGGAAGAATACATATGAGGATAAGAAATAGTCGCTCTTTATTCCTGTCAGTAGGTTTTGCCTTTGACTCCGCTGATCAATATCAGCCGTGCATTGGTTACTATGGGAATGAGGCTTTCCTGCACTCAATAAACCCCAAGTTCCTTTTTTTAACAAAGGTGAGCAAAATACTTTTAAAAGAAGGTTTTATCTGCTTTATGCCTTGAGGGACTCTGCTGCCATCACTTTAAAGGTACTTGGACACTTTGAAATGCAGAATATTATGATCTAGCTTTGGGCAAGTAAAGATTTAAACCCATTTGTTTACCCCAGAAATCAATGTCAAATTCATGTAGAAATCCATACACTCTCTGTGCCTGCCTTCTGCATGTGTCGCAGTGCTTACACGTGCGTGCACGCATGTGACACTATGCGTGTGTGCACAAGCGTGTTTGTGCCTACATGTGCTCCATATTAGCAGATACGTGAAGATACAAACTTTAATGTGCATTACCTTTAAGGCTTGAAGAAAAGATACCGAGATAAAAAATATCTAACAATACCTTGGACTCACAGTGCCTCGGCTGAGCTAATTAATCTACCTTTACAATGATCTGAGCATTTCTGATTATAATACCAGGATAAGAAATAACCTACTTTCCACTTCTGTTTATGATAATACATTGTTTGATTACCAAATATTTAGCAATGCACTAATATATATATTTCTGGTGGCACGTATTGCCAAGCATATGTGAAATAATATGTGCTGTATTTCTGGAATTAATTTAAGCAGAAACTATGATGGACTTGATCTTGGACTGCCGTAACGTCAGTTCAGCGACGTAACCTCTTCGGAGACTTTCCAGGTGAAGCAGAAGAGTGGTAGCAAACTGCCACATAAAATGCTGCCAAGTCTAGCCAATCTGTCAGATGTCTGTTCTTGGGACCTATTGCTAATTGGCTTGAAGGATGTTAAGAAATAGTGAATTAATCCTTTTAACCCTTTTTGTTCTTTCATGTCTTCCACTTTTAAAATTTTCTCGTGCTGGAAATAAATATATTGAAAGGTAATGGTGATCGTAAGACTATAGAATCATAGAATAGTTTGAGTCAGAAGGGACCTTAAAGATCATCTGGTTTCAATCCCCTGCCATGGGCATGATGATTTTCTCAACCTGGGAGGAACTATAAAGAAAAGGACATTACAGCAGAAAGCTATCTAGGTACTGCCTAGACCACTTTATGGCCCAAAGAGATTTACCAAGTACATAAAAAGCAAATTAGTGAAGAGTGTCTAGTGAAAGCAGAATCTCAGAAAGAGTTTCCTCATGGGGAGAGGAAACATTTTCAAGCTCTCCCTTCTCTGTAAGGCCCTCCTCAACTTGAAGCATCTGCTTTTACACTATGAACAGGCTCTATATTCAGTGGGTTCCTTCAGTGCTTCCCAATGATGATCCCAGTTGCAGTGAGCTCCTCTTTTATCAATAACAAAAACCCCACCAGAATCTTGAGGGCTGTGGCGATCTCTTTCCAACCTTACACACAACTGAATAACAGTCCAGAGTCCCATTGCCTTTCTAAAGCTGTTGTTGGGAGGAAAAGATAAAAAGTTAAATGTACATTTATGGCTCTTATTAATAAAAAACCTGCATAGGTTCTGTCAAGTTTCCCATGGCCTCTCGCCCACCCTCTACCAGGACTCAAACTCAAGCCAAAGAGGCACAAGGGAAAAAGCCTTTTTCTGACAACCAGCAGACAATTCAGAAGGGTATGTAGCTATAATATCTGGCAACCCCAGAAAATCATGTCAGAACTTAATCCTTTGATTTAAAACCTGGCAGTTAAACCACAAACACACAAACTTATGAGAAGGAAATATGTATCTTTGCTTTGCTTTGCAGTTTTGAGACACAAAACGAAGTTGTTAAGTGTCACTGCTTGATACCATTAAAGTTTCTTTGTTTAAGATCATGCATTCTTTACAAGATATAAAAAGACAACTTTCTTGAGGAGAAAATAAAATAAAATAAAATAAAATAAAATAAAATAAAATAAAATAAAATAAAACAAAACTAGAGATGCTCTAAAGAAATTCAGATCTGAAGCTGTTAAAGAGTTTATGAAAAACCAACTTGGAGAGTAGGCTCACTTTTGTTTCACAGTTTGCCAGACTGATGGGACCAAAGTGTGTGCTTAATCAAAGTCAATATTGGCCTGCTGACTCTCAAGAAACGATCTAAAAGTGCTTTGGGGGCTCTTTCTATGTTCATTATCTTTTCCTGTGTCACTTGGTGTCTCTAATGATAGACGAAGCAGCACTTAAAATGTCTCTACTCAATTCTCTTCACTACTGAAATCTCAAATTAAATACTTATCAAGAAAAAAAAATCATATTTAGAATGAGATCGTGACACAAGGATCTTCTGAAAAACAGCCTAGGATAATTCAGCAGCCCCACTGGATCTTGCATTAGAGCAGTCTGAAGTATTCAAGTGACTCAGCAACTCAGGGGTGGGTAATTTACAACTCACTCCTCATTGCAAGTGGAACTGCTAGCTTACAAACTAAAGTGCTTCTGCATCAACCTGTGCTGAATGCAAATGCAGAGTGGCCAGCTCAAGCAGGCGGTGTCAAAACGAGAAGCTTAAAACTAACGGCAAAACACTGAAATTCTTATTCTTTCTTGGCTAATTTAACTGGTTGGAATTATTCAAGATCAAGATATTGCCCACATAAGGCAGGGTCAACCAATAACTTCATTTACACAGTAGAATATGAACAACAGATAGTTAAAACATCATGATTTTCTAAGCTTTTTAGGAGTAAAAATGTCAATCTAAAACAAACATTACCTCTATAGAAAACAGAAATGCACATCCTAGAGAAAAACCACATAAATCTAATATATGTTGAAGCTGAAAAGTATTCCTGGAATAAAGTTACAGCAAACAATATTTTATTCTTTAAATAAATTAAATTTATTTGAATATATGTGTCAATTTTATATAAAATACAAACTTATATAAATATAATTATATAAATGTCCACCAGGAAGAATCAACATGCACAAAGTCTCTTATGTCAAAAAACACCCCCAGTGCTTTAGTGCACTGCTGCTCTCTTCAGATCTGATTCTAAGGGGCTCAGTCAAGAAATTAAATGCTATTTTGATTCAGAGAACCTTGTTCCACTTCTAAGATTCAAAAGAATTACTCTGGATACTACTTCTGCATTTAGCCGTCTTATACTAACAAAATGTCTCTTTTAAAAAAGAGGTGAATAAAATTCTATGTGCAATGAATACCCAAGCAGCAGCTATATTTCTGCAAAGAAAATAACGTTTAGGTTTTATTCTAATAATTTAACACTAGTTGACATTATGTATGGGTCAAAAGGAGGCTTACCAGGCTAAGAACTTATGGGTTCGAACCTAAAGTATCATCTCATGCAATATAGGGGTTTGTTTTTTCAAGCAAAATCTATATGTAATTACTTTTAATTTGATTATAAATTTTCCTCTTTGAAGTAAAACATTAAACCTTAGTTGCACTAGAAAGACTTGCAGCATAAAAAGCTGGCCACATAGGTACTTAATATAGCAGGCATAAAAATACTAATTAAGATAAAACATTATAGCAGAGTACCTACAATAAACACAAATTAATAAACCAATCAGAAATGCGAGCACCTTCAGGAAAATTGTAGCATGCATCATATAATCTCATGGAGATAAGTAAGGAATGTCTAATGTGAATTTTTTTTAATGGACCAGATAATTTGGGGCATAACCAGGAGAAGTCTCCATAAAGACCACAGCCTGTAAAAATGTGTATGTAATGCGTAAGAAATGCTCTTCTCCCATACAGAGAGCCAAGGGCTCAACAACTTTCGGGCTCCAAGCCCTTCCAAAAAGACACGCGGTAGAACATGTTTTGTTGGCAACAGCTGGCAATAATCTGAATTATAATCACAGAATCATAGAATAGTTTGGATTGGAAGGGACCTTAAAGATCATCTAGTTCCGAACCTGAGAAGCATCATAGAAAACAACTGGGAGTACAAACTCAAGTCACAAATCCACAGAAAAAATATTTGTTTCACAGCACATAGAATTACTTGATATGGTCCAATTTTCCTTTTAATCAATTACTGCATTCAATTGCATTCAATGAGAGATGTCCTGGGACACAAAGGGTGGCACATCTGTTTTTCAACACTTACAAAATGTCTATATGAACTATTTGCCATGGCTTTTTTTTAAAAAAAAAAATCTATTATCTCATAGTTTTCTTGTTTATATTTAATTGCGATCTTTCAAAAGAAATAGCTGGTTCCCTCACACGACTCTAAACCAATGAACGTGGCCTGCAGATGTGGAGGATTAAGCTTTAAATTAGAAAAATGGCAAGTATTCACTACATCCAAAAAGTGTTTGTGGTTTCAGTGACTAAATTAAACAAAACATAGCTCTGTGGAAAACTCAGCATTAACAATAACCAGGATATTTAAACTTCTGCTTTAGAAGTTCTGGTGTTAAACATAGTCATAGATCATTTAGAAAAACAGTAATTTATTCTAAGTGTTGAGATCTGGGACCTCTTGTCTTGGATATTGGGACAACTTTTTGTCTTTCCATAACCTCTTGTTATTTACCAATGAGGAGAATGATAGAAAACCTGTATGCAAGTTTATAGAGTTGAATATCTGAAAGAATAAACAATATGATGGTTGTACTCTGAATCCATGCAGGGACTATTTCTTCTGAGAGTCTATTAACTGCTGCTCCACAGAATCCTATGCACGTTTTCCTGGCCAACATTGTATATCACTGGAAATTAATAAAAGGTAAATAGCAAAGCATATTGAGGCACTTTAAAAATAAGTTTCCAGTCTGGAATTGCAACGTGGCTAAAGAATCTGTATGCACACGGAGTCACACGAGTGATAGAAGATACAACATTTTGGATTCATATTTGGAGTCGTGGCTCTTTGATCTGAAAATCCTGCCAGGTGGCTTTCAGGGTAGCTGTTGCAAGCTGAATGGATCTCTTGGAGATTAAGATAGTTAAATGAATACACAAAGAAAAGAATAAAGATGGTTCACCGAAGGTAGACGTAACAAAAAAGGGAAGAGGTTTTCTTTGCTTTTTTTTTCTAAAATAACAAAATGACAAATTGAATAACTGTTGTTGAAAGAAAGTGTAAACTAGTACTAAAGAAACTCTTGCAAAAAGTGCTCAGGTCAGCTCATTAGGACAACCCATGAAAAATAAGAAGGAGTCAAACTTGTTCAGAACCCATCTTGGCCAACATACTGAGAAGCGTAGAGAGAACATCAGAAAAAGAAGTGGTAAACACAAGCAGATATTAAAAATGCCTGTTAAAAAACTATTTTGGGATTGTTTTCATTATGCTTCTCAAAGGAATTAACTTACACATAGTCCAGTTGCAGCTGCATAACTGCCCAGTGGCTGGAGGCTCACTTGGTAGATTTTAAAACATGGTGTTATGAGAAAAAATAATCACTGTTGGCAGGACCAGAGCCGAGGAGGAGAAGAATATTTTGCTTCATGCGCATTAACCAGTTGCTGTGTCTGTGGTAATGCGACCTTGGCCACGGTGAGCCCCGTGGCATATCTCCTGTTGAGCACCCTGTGTGGACAGCACGTGACTCTCATTCAGCTCAGCCTGGCAAACAGGACACTTCGCACCATTCTGTGCCCACTCAGTTTAAACATGATTCTTGTTTATGTTATTTCCAAGGTTTCCGTGGCAAATATGTGTCCACGTAACCATTCTGGTTTTTTTAATAATGACTTGGATCTTCCATCTAAGAACCCTTCTCAATCTGAGCGCTTCCGTTAAAACATGTTTTTTAATTATTAGTTGAAAAATAAAAATAAAAATTGAAGAAAAGATTGACATGAAAGTGAGTGCTGGTCAGCTGTTCTTGGTGGGGTTATTTTTACAGTGACTCAGTAGAACGCTGGACGAAATGTCTCATCTGCGTTCCAGTGGCTCTCTGATGGACATGGGTGTATTTGATGTCTGTAGGTGCCAGCACTTGTTTGCAAAAGGAATTTAAATGTAACAAAACTAGTTTTCCCCAATATCCCATCCAAGGAACACTAACAAGTGTTACTGAGACCTTCAGACATTCCTTCCATGTGTAATTTATCCTTAAGATGATAAAGTCTCTCCAGAATCAGAAGGTATTAAAATGAAAGTTTCACTGGGAAGGCTTCTATAGCACTGTTTATTCAGGATTTGTGAGGACATGTTACAAGAGCTCGTTCCGGCTTGCTTGGTTATCGCACACGAAACTCTGCATTGATGAATTTGCTTTGCATTTGTGGCTCTGTAGAGCTCTGTGCTACTGCATCCAGAGAGTTTCTAGGCTCTGAGCTGGTTTGGTTTGTTCCACAGCTCACCAAGCTGTTACACACAGACCAGAATTTAATCAAGCTAAAACTAAAGGAAGATTTTTTTCACGATGAGAGTGGGGAGGCACTGGCCCAGGCTGCCCAGGGAAGTTGCGGCTGCCCCATCCCTGGAGGTGTTCAAGGGCAAGTTGAATGGGGCTTGGGAAGCCTGGTCTAGTGGGAGGTGTCCCTGCCCATGGCAGGGGGGTTTGGAACTAGATGAGCTTTAAGGTCCCTTCCAACACAAATAATTCTATGATTCTATACTTCTGATGGCGTCTAAATCAGGCGTTATACTACTAGTACTCAGACGAATTAAAGTTATTCTCCACCACTAGAAACGGAAAGCTTCCCATTGAACCAAAGGGGCTTAGGGCAGGCTCTAGAAATTTGAAATAACTCAGGGCAGGCTCTAGAAATTTGAAATAACTGTAGTTAATATACCCCACGCCATCGTCTGCTCCACAACACCGCAGAAATTCAGCTGCCAAAGGTGCTGCCACCCACCCATGAGGTGTCCCACGGGCTACTTCCCAGCGCACACATCTGACGCAGAAGCCACGAGCTGGAGGCAGCTCCACTTTTGTGATGTTGAAACAAACTGGGGTGTGGGGATTGCACACACACCAATGTTTTGTCGTTTTCGTGGACTCAAGCAGCTAGAGTAGTTGAACACATCATTCTTTCCCTTGTCTGAGAAACATTTACTGCTTGTTACAAAAGGTTCAGGGATGGCATACTGTGTAATAGCTTAGATGACTGAAAACAAATTTAAATATAAGAAATGTGCTGGCTTATTTTTTACATGTTGTAAATACTCTTAGAAACGGCATGGGGCCTTATTAAGTTTGAACCTCAAGTCTTTCAACTTCCTCAAGAAAAGAGAACAAACGGTAAAAGCATGAGGAAATAAGTAACCTCTGTGATTTCCCACTTCAGTTCAAGCCCAGATATTTTTGTCAGTCGTTAATTACAGTCACATTTCTTTAACACCTTTAGAAAAGGAACAGCAAGCAAAAGATTTCAAAGAGGGAGGTTGCACCAGCTCAGAAAAGTTCTGATTTCACCAAACATATGGTAACCCACTGGGTAAGGAAGATCTGTGCTTCCTGCAGACCCTACTGCCAGTTCTTCACAACTGAGAACTTTTTATTGTTTTCCAAACTCTTATTAAAAAGAGACCCCTTTGTAATGTTCTGTAGCCTTTCAGTCTTTTGTTTGGCTTTGGTTCTTTTACCTACTCATATTGCTAGATACTGAACAGTATAAATATCTATCAAAGTGTCAGCACAAAAGGTGTAGTAGGACAATGAAAAGTGACTATAGTTATTTCTTTAGGTTTTTTTACTACTACTCCAGTGCAATAATGCTGGAAACAGTTGTTTCTCATATTTGAAAGAGGAAATAGATAATAATCCGGAGAACCTAAAATGCATTTATGATTGGGAACTATGTTCAGACGGTTATTTGAGTGGCCTTTTTAGGTGAATGCTTGGGAGGTGATTATTTTTACATAGGGCCATAAGCACAGCTTTGGAAAACAAAGACGATCTGCCTTTCTGTTTTTTGGCACAGACTAATCCAGCCATTCACTTAAAAAACTGGAACCTCAAAGGCACTTAGGCTTTTGCCTGTGAAATCCCCTTCAAGGTGGACCAGCCTAGTAGGTAGTTCAGCCCTGTAGAGATCTTGGTGTGTTCTGCTGGCTGCTTCAGATGGCTCCCTGTTTAGCATAGTGGCTAATTGCGGAGCCTGGTCTCTCCTCTGCTGACTCAGGACCCACTTGCTGACACTACACCTGAGCTGCTCCTCAAAGACCTCGGAGCAGCCAGAAGCCCATGTCCAATTGGAATGACTGCACCATGGGATGCTGCTGTCCCAGCTCCTCATGTGCAATCAGTGGGCATCCCTGGTAACCCTGCAAGGGTGATGGACGAGCAAAGTTTAATGTCAACTGGGAGCCCTCAGGCATCTGTGCTATTCTAGAGTTACTGCACATACCATCTTCCTTTTACACAACCTACCGTCTCACTTTTTATCAAATTATGCTCTTTTCACATAATGTTTTTCTTCAGGTAAGAGTATTTAAAAGAAAAACCAATGACTGCTGCCACCATGAACTATTTGCAGTACACCCACACAGTATTTTATAATGAATAACAACCCGCTCTGTTTACCAGGTGATTCAGTAGCCACAAAGCTGTGAGAAGAGACAGCAGTAGTGAGCCCAGATGAACAGATATACTGCCTCACAGAGAGCCTCATTAACATCTGCTTCCAAAAGGCTGTGTAGCCCCAGTAACAACTCTTTGTTGCTTACAGGTACAATCACAACTATAAAAAATAGCAAAAGGAAAGACAGCATTTATCCTGTACTCATGCAAAGCTCAGTCCCACCTGAATTTCTCAAGATACTAATTCTTTTTGCCATTCATTCTGCCAAATGTGTGTAACTCCTTCAATGTATTTGGGGGGCTTTGGGTGGACAGGTTTGATGCTGCATACCCTGAGGCCTTGCTGGAAGTTAGGTTTTACAAGATCCTCGCAATTGTTATTCAAATATTGAGCAGGGAAATACCTTACTTTCAGTTTATTTGTGTAATTCTGGTGGCTTTAGTTGTGCCTTTTTTACACAAAGAGAAAGTTTTATTTTATTCTTGAGGAAGGACAGTGGGCAAAGGAGCATTGGAGATGGTCAGATACTGAGAAATAGGTCTGGGAATATATTCAGTCATGAAAAAACAACCGATAAGATGATTCACTGTTATGCTCAGGTGCCCAACATTTGCTGTGTGGGAACGCAGGGTGATGACTAGGTTGTTCATCATGCCACTGTGTCTCAATGCAGAAAACTTTCCTGGCTTTCTATTGAGACTGTGTTATCCCCTAATTTTTCAAGACGTGCCATGTCATATTGGAAACTATCAGTTACCCAATAAATGAGTAAGCAAAACCAACTGCCTATGAGCAATGCCTTAAGGAGGATCAACAGGAAAGTAATTCTTGTGTTTCTAGGGAACGCTTACAGGTCATATGCACAGGCAGCTTTCAGTCTGGTTCATAAGGAGCCACCACACAGGGAGCTTGGGTGCCCTAGACACAATGCCAGCTGATGGGAGAGGCCCAATGTCACTGGGTGGGGTGTTGCATATTGACAAACTATATTATAGCAAATATTAAACTGGGTGAGGGTTAAGGCTTGGCCACAAGTCCTTAAAACAGAGCAGGGAAAAGGCTTCTGAGAGGCTGGGAAGGTCACATCTCCCTCCTTTGCATCAGAGGGCGGCAGCCCCTGCTGCCCTCTGCATCACCCGGCAGCTCTGCAAGCTCCTGGACACAAACATGGGATTTAAAGTGTTGTAAATGCCCGTTGCCGTCCTTAAAAGTGAGTTAATTCCTCTGAAAGAGTCACATTTTCCCTCGTTGAAGTGGAGCTGAAGGCTTCGATGCGCCTCTCGCATCACACAGCCTGCTGCCTCCTGCTTCCGAGCGCACAGCCGGCTCCTCCGCACGGAGCCGCCACGCTGTTGCTCACTCCAGTTTTGTGCCTCCAGCTCTGCCTCTCCACTCATCTGTCCATTCTCCCAGACTGACACTCTTGGAGACTAAGCTTGCTTTTAGTTTAAAACCAGGTAGAAGAAACCTTTAATAAACCACATACATCCCATATCCACCCATGGACCTATGCGAAACCTAATCATGGATAACTATTTATAGCTTAGTGGTCTAGGGGCCAAATTCACTCTTAGTTACATTTTTGAGGCTTAGGAATAAATCAGCTAAAGTCAATGTGACTCAGAGCAGAATCGGCTCTAAATATTTTAACTGTAGCATGAGTTTGTTGTCTACATGACTGAATCGCCTTAAGAAAATCAGCGCCTCCTCTTTGCCTTTGCCAGTGGGGCCGCAGTGATCCTTGTGTTGATTTAAGGCAGGCGGCGTTCATGCCTCACCTCCCGCATCTGCACATCATGCCACTCACCTTTCCTTTCGTGTTGGGTGCTTTGCATGTAGGAGCATTTAACTCTTTAAGCAATTAGTGCCAGGAATTCAGATCTCATGTTTTATTTCTCTGGATCTCCTGGTCTCTCGAGGGCTAATTATAAATGTCCTCCAAGAGCATCACAGCAAGTGGTGGGGAGCCTACATGTACATGAGAAACACAAGGCAGGGCAACTTCATCAAATTCTCTAACTGCGACTAGAGACAGCTTAATAGCAACAAATATATTTGGTTGTCCTTCACAAAGACCTTTCCCCCAGCTGCTAATACATACGTGTTTATCTCTGGTTTTGCACTGTCAGGAAACAGGTGCTTTTCTATTAATAGATGTGATGCAGCAAGGCAAGAAGAAGGTGCAGCAGTAGAGGAAAACAGGTGGTCTACAGTTGAACAGTTTATAAACAATAACTAATCACTCAAGACCTGTAGCAGTTTCTAATGAGAACTATAATTACAAGCCAGGTGGCTGTAGTTAGAGGAATACATTGTTTTTAAACAGGTTACTTGACTCAACAGCAGTTTTATGGGAGGCAGGATTGTCTACAACATATGTTCCCTCTGCCTCTCCGAATATTTTTTTCCTCTCTCCCTGAGTATGTACATAGGGATGCCTAACACCTTCCACTATAAAACCCTGTTTTCTGTCACTTATGATTCCACAGGCTTGTAATTGCTCTGGCTCAATCCTGGATGCTTATGTCAGGGCTAATTTTTAGAAGAATCCAGCATAAACAATTTAGCTATTTTTCAGATTGATGGCAGAGGAAAAAAAGTTGGGTTTTTTGTGCATATTGGAACATTAAAGCAGTGATGGGGCCATTACTGTGTCAGGTATAGAGCAGAAAGCTGAAAAGTGATGGAGGGCTACATGCATAAAATCTCTTTCTTTGTTTTATTATTCATTTTAATTGATCTAATAATAATTTCTTTTCCTAAAATCTTTGGTTATGACAAAAATTGGCTATGATTGTTTTTTAAAAGACCTGGTACACCCCCTAGTTTAAGTCTAGATGTTGAATCATGCAGGAGAAACCTGTGCAATGCCAAAGACTTGCTCTGTTTTACTGTACACCTAAATTTCACCCGAACATGGCCAAGTGAAAGGGCTCCAAAGGAGTCAGAATTTGAAATAAGATTTACAAAAGGTTTCACAAATAGCTAACGTGGTTCATTCCCCTCTGGGCTGTACATGCTGCTGTGGTCAGTGCCGTCATCCCAGGGAGGAGGTTGAGTCACCTTCCCTGGAGGTGTTTAAGGGACGGGTGGATGAGGTGATGAGGGGTATCATTTAGTATTTGATAGGAATGGTTGGACTCGACAGTCCGATGGGTCTCTTCCAACCTGGTGATTCTATGATTCTATGATCATGAAGGGCCTCTGGAGAGGGGCTTCGGACAACCTTATCCAGTGGGAGGTGTCTCTGTCCATAGCTGGGGGGAACTGGATAATCTTTAGGGTCCCTTTCAGTCCAAACCATTCCATGATTCTACAGTTTGAGTCCAGGTTAGGCCTGAAGCTTGATCTGAAATGACTGAGTGAACGTAAGCACTTTCTCAAGTGGTTTGTTGGATCAGGGCATGTGTTCTGATACAGCAAATAATTACCAGATCACATATACATTTCAACAGGACTTTCAGGTCTGTGTAACTAACAAAAATTGCATGCATAGAGACCGCACCTCATTTGTTACAGAATTTAGAAGATGTGCAGACAACGCTTTGGGGAACCATGAGAGGAGCAAAGTCTTGCCACCGCCCTGTAAAAATGGGGTTTGCCTGTACAGAGTGTCTAAGCAAAGACCAGTAAGTCATTTAGGCCAGTTTCTATGAAAAAAGTAGTATGCACCCGTGTCCCCAAGGAGCCTCCTATGCTGAGACGCTTGGTGCCCTTCACTTTGATCAGTTTGGATTCTGTAAAAATCCCAACTACGCTGAAAAGATCTTGATTTGGGCGCTCAGATTTATGGCAGAGTTTTGATCATACTCTTTCCACACTACAGCATTTCTTGTCAATAAAACAAGAAAAGTGATATTTCATCACAACACAAAAGATTCATAACCTTGTGGGGAAAAAACAGTAATAAACTTAACTTTATATGCAGTAATGGGTTGCATAGTGCCATGTATTGGAGGATTATTGTGAAAGGAAAGTATAGGAGGAGTAAATTATTCTCGACATGTCCATCTTACAATCTACTCAAGCAGCTTTTCATGTAATATGCACATCTACTTGCTACAATGATTAGAGGTCTTTAAAGATATACAGAGGGACAGGTGATGACTGTCTAGTGGAAACATCATAAAAATATTTTCAGAGACTGGAAATATAGATTAATGGCTGAAAAGTGTTTTGTATTTTTTAAAATAATATAGACGAGTTCTTATTCTCGCCCTCTTCATTACTCTTTCCTACAGTCATAATTCCTTTCCTCTGCACTTCAGGAAATTCACATTCTTTGTTAGGACTGTTATAGAAATCAGGATACAAAAGTGACATTACACAGTTTCTGTTAATGCTGAAAGACATAACATCAATTTATAGGGCTGCATTCTGAATAGCAAAGAACCTGCCTACAGCAGCATGAGTTCTGGTTTTCTGAGAGCTTTTCTTTTTCCCTCTGAGTGCACACAAAGGTCAAAGCCCAAGTTAAACATCGTATCTTGCTTCTAACTTTATTTTAGCCCATTTTGACATCTACTTTGTCCTCAGAGCCACTACCTTACATATCTTCAATAGGATAGCATAATTTCTTTTGGAAAATACTATAGTCTTAAAAAAAAGTCTTCTTGGTTTATGTCCTAAAGTTCTAGGAGTCTTTCATGTGGAGGTTTTCCAGACTCAGACAAGTAAAGCTCTCCTGCTTAAAGTGTGAGACTGAACTAGACAATCTCCAAAGTGCCATCCAACCAACTCTCTATGACGTATGTGTGAACAACCAGTAGTTCTCATAATGATGAAAAGAAAAAAAGAAATTGTCCACCTGTATGTGAGATTCTCTCCCAGAAAATAATGCTATTTTTTCCCTTCATGCATATGTGTAGAGAAAGATGAGTGTTTCTTAAATTTCCACTTCTGCTCCCACTACTGTAATGAATATTTCCATATTTGCACCCAGTTGGGAAGAGCTGGATAACAATCTGTTTCTATGCATTGTGCATGCAGGAAGGGCAAATTTGCTGCCTTTGGATTTTTGGTTGGGGGTTTGAGATGGATTAATTATATGTCAAGAGGGATTTGAGCAATAATAAGTGACTTTGACTGTCTTTAACACTTGGTAGAAAGATTACATTTAAAAATTAGCTTCACTGTACTGGATTTTAGGTTAAGTTCAAAATGCAGCTTCCGCTGTTAGAACTGAAGGGTCATATAAAATTCATTGCAATAGAATATTTATAAGTATCTGGGATATTTGTAGGAAACACAATAATTAGAGCTCACAGATAGACGGAAGAATTGTTAAATGACAAATAAAAAACTTCTTTTTTTAGCACTTAACCCTACACATAATAATAATTATTACAAATCTGAGGAACGATTAAATTTCATTCTGAACCCTAGTTAAATATATGTGTACGGAAAAAGATTTTTATATTTATAACTTGCATGCTGTTAATATTCAAAGAAGAACAGATGTGCATGCACATCACACATCTCACACCACTTTCCCCATACCAGTGAGAGGCAGGTATTCTTGGAGAGGACTTGTGGATTGACACGTCTCACTTCACATGTGGGGAGGAGCAAAGTCTTGTTTGTTTACAGACTCTTCTTTCTAATCACATAATTACATCTTTGAAGGCAGGCGACAGACAAAAGCACAGAAAGTGAACAAGGTAGACCTGCAGCAGCTATTGTTCCAGCTATTATCTCATCATCTCTCTTCTCCTGTAAGATACAGATACAGGCAGTGGTGGGCAAGATGCTGTTTGAGCAAGGCTATCATTTTACCTCCATGGCGTGTGCCACCACAATTATCTCCCTGAAATACCAAAGAAAACTTGCTCTTGCAGAAAAGCAGGGCATTTAAATGGAGGATAACAGAGCAGACATAATTAGCTTTAAGTACCTGTAATCCTAGGAGATTTTACCTAATGATAAAAGCCAGGGGAAGTCCTCAGGTATGAGTAATAATAGCCCAGCCAGGTTGGTGATATATCAGGTGTTGTATGTCACCTCTGCTGAATGCAGCCTATTGATCCAGAAGTTGCCTGTATTTTCTGCCACAAATTGAATTTAAATTGCTTACATGAAGAAGACATCTGGCAGGTTAAGGTTTACCTGTTTCATATTTCATATGAAATAATTTCTCCACCAGTAGGAAGGAGCATTTTTAGAAATAAAGCAAGCAACGCTTTTAAAACGATACGCACTTGTTTGCAGCGCCTGAGCTTGAAGTACAGAGCTGATAACCGAGGAATACATTTCAAATAATTAAAACAACAAAACAACAAAGTTTGCAGAAATTAAGCACTCATATCATTCTTTCACTCCTGCTGAATACAATACCTGGCTTACTGAATGAATAACTATATTAGCACTAGCTATCATGCAGTCCTCGTTTGTATGAAAGACTTCAGGGTTTGGGGTTTTATTTTTCTGTTTTGTTTTTTGGGGGGTGAGGGTTTGTTTTCGTTCTTGTTTGGGATTTTTTAGCCAACCCAAGGCTATTACAGCCAGTTAAGTTACTAGTTTATTAGCACACGGTTACAATTTTTATTGTGTTTTAGATAGGCCAGCATTCCTAAATTGTAACCTAAGCAATGCAGGTCACTCACTGCAGGTAGTTGGACAGAACAAGACTTTTTTTCTGAGTGTTTTGGGGTGGGAGTTGTCAACCCAGGAGCCTCATATGAACTCTTTCTCCAGCCATCAAGGCCATCTTCCAAGCAAAGAGGTGGATATTTTCATAGAATCATAGAATGCTTTGTGTTGGAAGAGACCTTTATGGGTCATCTTGTCCAATCCCTCTGCAGGCGAAGGGACATCTTTAACTCAATCATGTTGCTCGGTGCCCCATCCAACCTGACCTTAAATGTTTCCAGGGGTGGGGACTACCTCCCTGGGCAACCTGTGCCAGGGTTTCATTATTCTCGTTGTAAAAAGTTCTTTCCTTATATCCAGTTTAAATCTGCCCTCCTTGAGTTTAAAACCATTATTCCTTATCCTGTCACAACAGTCCTTGCTAAAACTCTGAGTCTTTCCTATAGTCCCCCTCTAAGTACTGGAAGCTGCTCTTAGGTCTCCTTAGAGCTTTCTCTTCTCCAGGCTGAACAACCCCAACTCTCAGCCTGTCCTCATAGAGGAGTTGCTCAGCCCTTGAATCATTTTTGTAACTATTTTGAAAATACTTCTTCTGATCCCCTACGGTTACATCCACGGTTTCTCATGTCCTTGAATTCTTGACCTCTTATGGTAGTCTAAGTATAAAACCAGTAAGACAACATTATGGCATAGAAGACACCTTTCAAAAGTGTTATTACATTCCTACTAAAGTTTTTTTTTAGTTGCTTTTTTTTAATGTGCCCGACAACTACTGGCCTGCTTATATATCCGTTTCTCATAAGGCACCTTAGCTGCTGTTTGGACAACATCCATTTGATAATGAAGCAAGAGGCAGGCTAGACAGCTGCTTTTTTCTCACTCATTTCACTCTGTTATTGGTTAACTTACTGGAAAAACGTAAAACTGGAAAACTTCAGGTTGGAGGTATCCCAGCCAAGGTAGATATGTGCTTGACTTGAGGTCTAATTTAACTCCCGTGTAGTATTGATTGGCTTGGGCCACCAGGGACCTTTAGAGTCTTCCTTTGCCAAAGGTAGACAATGGTATGAAAGAAAAGTGTAATAAATGCTCCTGTCTGGTCCCACATCGATATACAACTGCTTTTTTTTTTTTTTACCTCCTTTTTTTGCTGTTTTGAGTGCATCAGTATTTCACGTTTATTATAGTGTGATGAAACACCTTTCAAAATGGCCAGAGGGACACTCAGCGGTAAGCATTTAGGCGGTACAAATTGGAGTGAACAGGAGGACAGTTAGCAGGGAATATTTCTGAGGTCAAAGCGAGCTGAATAGGAGCTGAATCAGCTAAAAGCAGAGTCGAGAGCTACCGTACCTGCTGCAAAGTAAATATAGATTACATTCCTTTAGATAAATTGATCTGCTGGAGGACGATAGGTCTTCCAGAAAAAGAGGTTGCTACAAAAGAATTAAGCATTTTACACTGACATACATACAAAGAATCCTTCAACACCGCAGCCAGAGATGTATCGCTAGGATAGTCCAAACTTGGTCCTCACATGAATAATTTGCAGTGCACTGCAAGATTTAAGGGACGAGAATTCAGCACGTTCCTGTGGGTGCTGACAAGTATTCTTCCCAGTAAGCAAAGCATTAACATTTAGCTGCTCAACTGATCAATAATTCTCACTTAGGCAAGTGGATGAATCATAAGATTACAGAGTAATTTGGGTGGGAAGGGTCCCCAGGAGGTTTCTGGTTGGACCTTGTGCCCCAGCATGGTCAACTCTGGCATCTGATCTGGTTGCTCAAGGTGGATCAAACAGGTTTTGTCCTGCAAACATCCAAGGACAAAGACAGTACTAGTAGCAAATGCAAAAGAACATTCAGATCAACACGTCTGTCTTCCACAGCAGTAATTCCAGAAAAAAACAAGCAGAACCTTGGATGTGAAACCATAGCAGTTTATCAAAAACAGCTTTCAGGTTTCCCAAGGCAACTACTAAATTCTTGGGAAAAGCTGATTGAATAAATGACTTTCTGAAAGCTCTCCTGTCTCTACATTGACCTTACAAGTGATGTAAATAACAATGTTTTGGCTCCAGAAAAATTGTGAACATCATGCATACAGCTACTCTTAATCAGTAGAATACTCAGGGATGAACACAGAACTAAAATTACCAATAAAGGTTCCATTGCCTAACAGCTGCAATGAATGATTTGGAACCAGATTATACCAGATCGAGGTGAATAAATACACATGGCTAAACAAAAAAAACAAAGATGTCACTTAAATATCACACCACCGAGACACAGGAATCCAAACACACAGAGAACTGTGCAGAACTGTGACCACAGTAAGTTAGAACCTTGTTATTACCTTGTAGGGTAAATAAAAAGAAATATAGTTTAAAAATGTCAATTATTATTTCAAAATTAAGAACGTGATAAGCATACGTGTAAAGATATCTTGAAACTATTTGCTCCCTCTTTGGAAAGGTAGTTCTAGATTGAGTAAATGCTGAAGGCACTAGGGAAATGATTTGAACTTAGGGCTCTTCTCAGGCGTTTCTGCTGGGTCCCTCTGCAAGTACATAGGTATTGCCCCTTTTCTCTGTACAGTGGCACGCTTTTCTCGGGGCACTACCCAGATGGACATCTGGAACAGCATTGTGGACCTGGATTGAGTGGAAACACAGCTGCATTTATAGGTGACTTTTGCCCAGAATATCTTCTCAGTGCTTAAAAAAATCTTTTAAATAAGAGTTATTTTTGCTACAAGAGCGTGCAAAGCTACAAGCGTGGTGGCACTATTGCTCTGAATTATTATTTTCAAAAGAGAGTGTACAAATAGCGTATTACGTGGGGCTAGGATTCCATCAGCGCACAGGCAAGCCTAATGGATTTTCACGCTCAGCACTCTTCTGCCAAGGAGCTGACTTTTAATATGGGAAATAGACCCTGCTCAGGATGGAGCAGTCTTGCTCAACCTCAGGGGTCCAGCCACGGATGCAACTTCTCTGTCAAGGCAGGAGGTCTTTTGGAGGCATGTCCAGGATGCAGCATAGCATTATAAGGGGCTGGATTTAGCTGGAACCTACAACCATTAATTGGCGTTAGATGTCCTCACACACACACGTACACACAGTAGTACTATCTTTTGGCAGTCATTTGCAAAACTGAGCTTGATTGTCTGGAAGTAGGAGCAAAATTACCAGAAGAGGAGAGATTAACTTTATCTATAGTTCATTTGCTGTTTGCTATCTATGCTAACCTCCTTGCGTTTTTCCATTCTGCCCTGAGTAACTGAGTATCCTGAGTTTTCAAGGGTAAGTAACTTTGTGATTACAATACATTTTTTTTCCAGCCTAAAAGCCATCAGTAAAGTGAATGGACTACTCGGGTAAGTACTTAATGCCTGATGTAAGAGTTGCATGATCCAGTCCAGAAGTAACACAGTTACCTCAATTACTGTAGTCCCACAAGGCTATTCACAGCAGTACTTAGGAAATGTTGTAGGCTCAGGCTCTGGTATTATAAACTCCTCAGGGCAGCATGACAGTACACAGGATCTCATCAGTAGTTAACAAACAAGTCCTCTATGAGACACCAGCCATTTTTTTTTTTGTACTAGGCTTTTATATATTATTTTTTTTAGCATCTAGGAACGAGCACAGCGCTATTAAATCTATGGCAAAGCACACAGTCTCCCCATATCGCTTTCCTAAAGCAACACGCCACAGCAAGATGCCATGTGTACTTTTGTGCTTTTTTACATTGTTATCAGGGAAAAATATGTCTTGCAATTTCCCAGGGGGCTCCCTGGGACAGTGCCTCAGTGTGAAAGGGCACCATGGGGCTGCCTTGGACAGTTTTCTTTCAATAAGTTTTTTTTTTTCTATTGTAACCACTCTGCTCTGCTGCTTCACTGATTTCCCAGCTGTTCTTCTTCTGCGGTGTCTGAAGTCGAATGCAGAGAATCGGTAGCTGAACAGCTCAGAAACAAGCAGCCGATCATGGCAAGCATGAGAAAACCATGAATACATCTTTCTCTTTACACATAATGGTTTGATTCCCTGTCTCATGCTGAGGCACAACATGCAGTGTTTGTACCCGTGCTTCACAGGCAAAAATATCTCTACAAGGTACCAGCTAGAGGATAATGTGACCTCGAGTATCAGAACCGGCACGAGGACTGCCAGAGATGCAAGGTTCCCAATACAGAAGCTTATTTTATTTTATTGTTACTTATATCCACATGTAAAGCTGCAGGGACATCCCAGGTATAATGTAGGCTAGACCTAGGCAGGAGGAGTTGATAGTCCTGAGACCACTGAGCTTTCCCTTAAAGTGGGCAACTATCATTCTTTTACACCAGGGAATGACAAGATTGAAGGCCCTTCAATTGTTCATCTTTTTCTGTGTAATGCCCCAGAAGGCATCATTTCTTGTGTGACTTCACACAGGAAAAACCTAAGTGAATGAACAAACAATGTCTTTCCAATAAGAGCTGATAATATATCTACAATGCAAATTTGCTCAGTTAAAAAGTCCTTTTTCATTATGTTATAAAAATATGCATGTGATCGAAGAAATTTTTCAGGAATGTGCAATATGTTTTGAAAGTTAAAGTAAAATCATAGACAAAATGGCATTGAAAAGATGTAGAAAGCTCAGTTTTTGAAAGTTTCAGGACTGGCAGTTCTTCCCAAAAAGTCTGTCTAGCTCATTATGGTAGTTTTATTTCAAATTATACCTGAAAAATTTGATATCAGTAAAATTCTTGGCAACCTACTGTTCTGGAAGAAGAGGATGGGTAGCAAGAGGAACAACATTTGAAAAAATAAAAGTATAATGTATGACTACTTCCATAATCAATCTTTTTGATTTCTTAATTTGAAATATTTTAAACAAAAAATGTTACTCAAATACACTCATAAAAAAATAATGTGAAGAAAATGTTCATGATCGAATAAGTGGTGAACAACTTATTCAGTGCAAAAGGGTTTTATTTCATGAAACTCTTTTCAGAAAAAATGGTATTTACTTGGTTCAAAATCATAATTATTCTTTTTTTACAAGAGAATAAAAAAAATCCAGCAGCTTTTCATCTGACTCCATTTCAATTAGTTTCATTTAAGTTTTCTTTAATCAAGTGAATGCAGTAAATCATGTCTACTCTGATGAGAGTATCATAGGCAATATACTAAGAAAGGTGTTAAGTTATTATTTAATTTCTAGCTAATCATATTTGGGTGCATATGATCCATCAAATCTCTGACCAAGTTGATGTTATTGAAATGAATGTTATTTTTATAGGGTTTTAATATTATCTTCATTTTCTTATTTATTTTGAATAGTATAATTTCCAGGTATACTTCATGTTTTGCAAATGTTCTTTCTCTTTGCAAGGAAAATTTATAGCTTTTTTATGCATCCCTAATGATGACAAGTATTGCCTACACATCTACTGATATGAACTTTATATACCATCTGGATAAAACCTGTTTTGATTCAGATGCATTAGAAAGCTCCACAGGCAGGTCTGCTACAGCTCATCTCATGAGGTGTGATTGCTAAGGCCAACCCTGCAGACCAAACTACAGAGGGTCAAAGAAGTTAACAAAACATCCTTAAAAGCTCCAGTAAGCAGAATCCAAGCAACGTAGTCCTTCTTCCCTTTCAGCACCCTGCTCCAGCAAGCAGGTTGCTCTTACAAGCCCTACAAGAACCCAAACCCATCGTTTCTATTAAAAAACAATGAAAACAAGGAATGACCACCTTTTGAGAACTTAGGAGCATGAGTTCAGTATTTCTTAGCATGTACCTAAACACAGCTGTTGTTTCTGTCTCCATGTTCATCACTCTAGGCAAGGGAAACTGTAGTTTCTATATTTAATGTATTGAAACTCCCTGGTCTCCAAGGTAGCAGGGGTATCTATATACACTAGTAGAATACATTTCAGACCCAATCACTTTGAAAGTCTGGATAATAGAGGAACACTTGTTCTTTGACTAACAAAGTTATTTCCTTTAACATCCACAAGCTGCTCAGCTAGTAACTCTATCAGGCATTGATTCTGTTAGCCTGTTTGTAGGCACTGTAGGGGCCTTTTTAACCAATAAAGCTAAAAAAGTTGCAGATCATTCTTCATGTGCATTATTCACAGAGCGGAGCTGACAGGAGGAGATATATGAATTTCAGCATTGCCGTTTTGAGTGTCACTGGAACATCTGTAGGACCGGCCCTGGATCTGTCAGCTGCAACCTCCCCATATTTAAGATAGATTGAAGCCTGAACTTACATCTCCAGCCAAATTTCATACCTGGTTCCTATTGGGACTGTAAATGTGCATTCACATACCAGACTTGCAGCTTACATCCTGTATTAATGGCTTGAACATGCAACTGGATTCAGATGTGGGCTTCTTCCTTGGACTCGATGATCCGGTAAGGTCTTTTCCATCCTGGTGATTCTATGCATTTCAATGAAACAAAAATCTGCCTATTTGCTTATTTGGCTTAACCACTTTCTAAATTAAAAGTACCATAAGTGCTAAGTTTTATATTCACTTCTCATCTTTTTCATGTAATTTCTTACATGTTTGATCTACAATTTTTCCTTATATCATGCACTCTTTCTGAGCAGCAGCAGTACCGAAGTACCCAATCCCTCCTCCAACCCCTCACCATCTAACTCCTATTACCGGTAATGGGAACTAGGCACGTACATGAAAATGAAAGCAGATCCCTTAGCGTAAACTTTTTGACAGAAGCGTTCGTAACAACTTTTCAAAAAAAACCCAAACCCATGTCTCGTTTATTTTCCCCTTTCTTCCTCCCAGCTTTATGTCAGTCATCAATCGAACAGGAGACAACTCATTTCATTTCTGTGACACACAATGATGGACTTGTGTTACAACCCTGACTTATTTTGAGAACTTCAATTTCTCAAGCTGAAAGCCTGAATGTCCCATGCTTGGAAGGGCTATTGATCTGATGTAGATGGACAGCTCAAGAGGAACTGATACATTCCTTACAGCAATTTTTTTCTGACCACTACATAATGTAGACTTTCTGGTTGTTTGTTGTCATCTAAAAACTTTGATCCTGTGATTTAACTGATACTCTTTTCTACGTGATATTTCCCTGTACTATTTGATGTCGGAGTTATTTGTTATCTACTACCTGGAATGGAAAAGCTGGTTCACTGCGATAAAATGTATGAATTCGTAAGGCAACAAGAACTTATAAATGCACATCAAAATGGTACGGCTGCAAATGTGGGCCACTTCTAGATACAGATCCTTCCTAGTGCGTTCCAGGAAATATAACGTCACTGCAAAATGGGTTTGGATACCCAGAGCCTGCCTCGAATTGGAGACATCGCCCACTACAGACAGCACAGACCACCTTGCATTCAAATGCAGATGGCATAAAAGCTTGCAAAATTTAATCAAGGAGGCTAATTTTGCTTCAAAGCAAGGTGAATACCAGATATCTGCATCTACTCTTTCCTAGGTTTCCCCCTGCTTTGCCTCAGCTCCCCTGCGCTTCTTCTGCATGGACAGCAGGTACCTGTCAAGCGTGGGGATGTCACTGAGATGGCAGAACCCCAGCTCCGTGCCAACAGCAAAAGCCTCTTGGCTGTCTGCAGATCACAGGAAACAATTCATTCCACTCTTAGTGATTTATATAATTTCTTTGGACTCACTCCTGGCATATGAGGTTTTCTGCTTCCTCTATGGTAGCTTAGAGAACCAAAAGAGTCTTTCAAAAGGTGGAGGGGGGCAGCTCTATGTGACAGAATTAGTGCACATTAATACTAGCCCAGAAAGCTCAGAACCGGTCACCAGGTTTCATTATCAGCCTTGCTCTTCACGTAGGGACCTCTCTTATAAGACTAATTTAAAGCAATGGAAATTAAACTGCATCTCATCTAATAATCAAAAAGATCCGCAGAAATTGTCCTCATTTAAACACTAATTCAAGTCTTTTCTGTCATGGCAGGCTAGTGTATCCATTTTTTTTCATGTAAAAGCCAAATACTATTCAAACAAAACGGTCAATTCCATGTTAATTATATGAAAGAAGGGGAAAAAAAGATAGGGAAAAAAAGGAATGAAAAAAGACACATGAGGAAAAAAGCAAGAAGGATACAAGAAGTAATGAAAACACTAGGTGGTCTTAGACCTTTACTTTGTGTACAGAGGCAGATTTTTATTTTGTTTGGTGCATAGTATCACAGCTGTGTATGATTATAATGGTTATAATTTTTTTGATATTTGAACAAAATAAAGAAGGAGTAAGTAACAAAGGTAAATGATGCTGCTGCAGAAAAAGCATCTGTGATTCAGCTGATATGAAGATCATGACAAGCGCTAAAGAAAACTAGTTTGCCCCACTACAAAATCTCCCTGTATTACCACTGGGCTCTTTATTGGAGTTAAATTCCCAACAAATTAAGAACAAAGATTTTTGAGCTCTTGCAGTATTAGGGCAAGTATATTTCAATCGCAATTGCATATTTAAAAATGATGCTGGTTTAACCCTTGGCATCAACAGAACCTCAGCTGCTGGCATCTGATTAGGGAAGCAGAAGAGGCCCTTCTGCAATGTGGAAGATCCCAGCAGTTACCAAAGTGTCATCCATTTAGATCCCCTTTCCAACCTGGGCTGGGAGAATTTATCACAAAAAACCAAGTCAGTGGGATAGCAAGGCTTTGAAAAACTGATTCAGCTCAGGTTTCTCAAACATTTTTCCAATGTGACCTATATTTAAATAACTCTCCATTTTTTCCCCATCACAAAAACACCATCTTATGCATAAAATCCATAGTATCTGTCACTGTCACCTCAGAGGAACAAAGTATTTGCAGAGAGCTGAGTATTTTTCTATTAATAACATCTTCCCTCCCACTGGAAGATACCAGGGGTCTCAGGTCAAGGCAGATTTCTGACTGGAAAGCCAGAAACATCCCTCTCAGCTGCTCAGGCCGTGATCATGGTCACCTGTCCCCTGGGCAGCTTGGAAGAATCCTGTTTTCCTAGTGAGAAGCAGCAATGGTCCAAGATTTTCCCCCTGGAGGCCCATTTCTCAGCTCCTTCCCTCCCATCAGTTGTTATCCCACATCTCCAGGGTGGCAGTGGGGTGAAAGGGGCCTTAGAAAGTTTTTATTTATAGCAGTTTCTGTAGAGCCATCCCTCCACAATATGGGAAAACGATGATAATAAACACATATTTTTTTTTAAAAAAAAAGAAAAGAAAAATGGAAATTCCTGGTTAAAGCCCCTACTTGCACAAAAATCATAACAGGTTGCCTGAAAGACAGTCCTATTGCTGTTAATGCTTCCAATGACATCACTGTTTTCCAGCTCACCAAGTGCAGAAAACTGGTTAGGAAAGCTGAAGAGAAAGAACTAAAGAGAGCGAGGGGTTTAAAGGATGTCAAAAAGAAAAGAAGTGTCTTTAGATTGTCTTCCTTCTTTATCTCTACGTACTTGGGTTTTGGAAAATGTCACTGCAGCAATGCCCAGATAATTAAAACCTTAAATACCATCAGACCTACATGAGATTCCTCCCTTAACTTTGCAATTGCTCCTCCTGTTCACACATTCCTCTGTACTGTTACTTTCATGTGCACAGTCAACCTCCTAGCTTTCAACCAAAGTGATTTTTGAAGTAAAATATTGAGCGGTGAGGCACAAAAAGCATTACTAAAATACAAATGTATAACAGCTATTGTGTTTTCACTGCGCACTTTACATAAATACAAGAAGCTTTTGTCGAGATTTCTGGTTTAGAAATCTATGCTGTTTATTGCGCACGCATTTAAAGGGTTTATTTTTTTCTTCCCTTTAGGCAGTAGGACACTCGAAGAAGACTGGCAAGCTGCTTTTCCAGGTGCTGGAATAGTGCAAAGCAATTGAACCATGCTCATGGACAGGGGCCATCTAGCTCATATGGCCAATAGTGTGTTTTCCTTTTTGGTAGTACTTTTGTTCCAGGTGGAATAGCCTTTCATCCACATAAAGGAAACTCTTGTGCGCCTCACTCTCAGGTAATGGTCTACAACCATGCAGCTTCAGCAAAATATGGAACCTATACATACGTATATGTGAACAATATACATGCATATATACGTGCTCACGTCTCTCTCATACATTATGTACACACATGCTGCATCCTAAGTTAACTGAAGAAAAACTAAGCATTTTTTTCCTGTTCTATTAATGCCAGCAAGCCCCAGTGTAGCTGCAGAGGAGAACACTTTCACAACACAGACGCTCCAGACCAGGTTCCAGCTGTCGGAATTTTATGTCCTTGAGATACTTCTGGAATAACAAAGTGTCATGCATGTCTTTGCCAGTACACGAGATCAGCACATGAGATCAGACGTACAGATGTTGCCTCCGCATCCACCCACTGGCATCTTATTATCAGTTTCGTTAGTATCCTCCACCCATTTTCAGCCAGCTAGGAAGTCAGGAGTTGTAATTTGTGAGAATGAGCTGTATAGCAACCATTTATCTGAAAAACAAACCTCTGCTGGCAAAAACTTAGGAAGCAAATAAGAATCTTATGGAGGATTTCTGCCTTGGCACACATAGGTAACTTATATGGAACGCTGTGATTACACAGTCCCATTAGCAGAGGTACTTTTTAGAGGTGAAGAAAGGGACATGGATTAATATTGAACACACCCAAACTTGTTTTAGTTGACTCACAAAGACGCCGTCTTGGGAAAGGAATATCCCAGACCAATGCACCTGATTTCCTTCACATTTCCTTCCTGCCCTCGTTATGCAATGAAAGGCTGAGTGCCAATTCAGGGTTGTGGATGCTGCTAGGGAAAACAGTCCTGCCATGGTAGCAAGGAGGCAGAGGAAAGGGTCAGCCTTTGCCTCCACCCTTGAGGACCAGCACTGTCAGACAGCCAGGCCTCAGACAGCTGAGGAGCATTAATCACAAGGGCTGGAAAGGAGATCCCTTGATATCTCAGGTCATCAATGTATTTCCAGCAGCAGCCTTATTTCTGTTTGTTTAACAGGGCAATCTTATCAGCACCATGCATGGCACAAAGTTATGTAGAGGGAAACAAGCTTGGAAGGAACAACTGAGTCAAGATAAGTCTTGTATTGTTAATTAATCAGTTAATAAATCCAGGAAGAAGGTGGTTTTGGATTCACTGACATCCAGACCGGTATTCTGGCAACTGGGGAAAGACAGCTGCTCAGCCCAGCCCTCTTCTGTCTGTGGCTATGATCACATATTTCTAATAACCATGTTAAAGCACTTCCTGAGCAGCATGAATTTAGTCCTCTTACAGCTTTGGTTACTGAGAAGTTAAAGAGCTCAGAGAAGACACTGAGCAGGGTCCAGCAGGGCTGAGCCTCAGGGGTTCTTCTCCTCAGGGTGGTGGAGCAGAAGGTAGGTCTGGCACTATCATCCCCACACCCTTGCTCTCCCCTGTGATGGAAGGACAGGAGTTCGCCTGTTATGTTTTCCCTCCTTTGCTGCAATTACGATTCCTTGCTTAAGTTTCCAATCTTTAATTGGGTTGGAAAATTACAGTCACAGTGCGGGGAGGTGTATGGGGGAGCGGGGGGGGAAATTCCCAGCCACCATGCCTGACTCAAACGTCTGTTTTCGTTTACTACGCCATGCTCCTGAGATACTTTGTTAACTAGACCAGAATAAGGATATCTTGAATTAAAAGATGTCCTGCCCTTCCTGGCTGCTCTGCTTCTCCATGTGCACAGCGAGGTGCCCAGGACTTCTTCTGCAAGGGAGTTTGGCCTCGGTAGCTTTATGTAGGAGGTGATATAAATGGATAACAGGCTCACTCATGAAATATAAACTTATTTCTATGTATACCTTCCACACTGGCACACAACATAACGCAAACTATGTGACTCTCTCTTGCCAGAAAGGCCCACTCACAAGTTTTCTGTTCAACACAGCTATTAATGTTGCATTTGTGCCCCCAGGAAAAAAAAAAGGGACACCACAGGGAAAAATGCTTAAATTTCTATTAAATAACACACAAATACAAATGAACACTGTACTTTCCTAATCAAGTCCTCCAGTGTAATTTAGCAAACTGCAGAGGGTTGAAAGTGGGTTTTCTCACACCTGCCTCCCCACTGACAGGAGTAGAGTTAGGACATTTTTAACGATGGAGCTCTCATTCGCCTGGAATTCAAAGACTTCACCTAATGTTAATGAAAGAGGCCAATTTAGCTTAAAGCCACCCTAAAAGAGCGGGGAGGGGTCAGAAATCAGTTCATACAGAGCAACCCAGCAAAGTTCTACTTCAAAAGGTTTGAAGTTCATCACTGATGAGGAGCTGAGTTCAGAAAAAAGCAACCTGAGACAGCTGTGCTCTTTGCAACTCTATCCAAAAGCTGGCTTGACTTGCAATTCCAGTTCAGGTACAGACAATTTAAGGTCAAAATTAATAATAACAAGCATCCATTTTATCCTCTGAATCCTTCTCTTTTTATTTTTCAGGAAGTTCTGAGAACACGACACCTTGGAGGGTAAATCCTGGAGTATGCTGAATGCAAAAGTTTTGACTATTTACAAGCTATCAAACATAGCAGGGAGGGTTTAGCACTTGAGCTGGTGCTTGCAGAACAATGACAGCACTCAAATTCAGACCTATCGTACGGTCAAGCCTAAATAATAGTGATAGCTGTTCATACGTAATGCCAAATCAGTCTCTCACTGAGGTTTGTGGACTCTTTCTGACTTCAGATGGCAGCATGTGATCCATGAATATTGATGGGTTTCTATAGCTAAGTTTAACCTATAGAAGTATAGATAGTTGTTAACACTCACAGGCTGTACGCTACCAGCTGAAGTTGAAAGCTTTCTTCCGTGGTTGTAGCTTAAGTCCTTAACTCCATTACTTTATAAATATCATATACTACTCTTACAATACTGCTGTTTTTCTATTTTAAAATCAGTCATTTACTGCCCCTTTTCTCAAAACACTCAACACAATTGATGGCTGATAGACCTGGCTCAACTGCACACATCTCCTGTGGACCAAGGCGGAAGTATGACTTCTAATTCATCAAACATTTAAGCCACACGCTTAAAGAAATTCATCTTCTTTTACTGTCTTAGGGTGAAGTCTACAGTGGCAGAACTAGAAGGATACTACCTTTCATTGACTGCACTCCAGCACCACAATTGTAGCTTTACCAGACATCAGAGCTTTTCTGAACATCTTACTAATGGGGTAGTTGTGCAGAAGCCAGAACTAGAATATTTCTTACCTTGGCCCCTTGGCAAAGCTGTCAACCCCAGGAGCAACTCCCTCATGCACAGCTTTCACCTCAAAAATCAAGCCAGTACTACTACTCTTCTTTTTCATCATCACTAAATTAATCCTCAGTTAGGAAAAAATGCAGTTCAGTATAGTGACATCCCATGAAATTATGAAGCACTGCCTCTGAGCTGAAAAAACAGGGAGGCATTCATTTATTTTCAGTCTGAGGCCATTGATCATCACCTGTTTTTCAGTATTTGTATGGTGTACAGAAAACAGACAAAGTTCATCCTAAAGTGCCAGCACAGTTTCCATTAATCCCCAGCTCAGTCCCTTAAAGGAGGAAGTAACAACTCTGTAATGATAAGGCTCGTGGCAGCAGCCAGAGTGCTTGAAGGTCTGTTCTTGTAAAGAAAATTTTTCAATTAGTTAAAGAAGCCAGGAGCATCAGCTTTCAAAAAAAAGAGCTTCCTTATGAATCTTTGATCTCTCTCACTGTACCATGTTTCTCATGAAAGACAGTCGTAGTGGCACTGTTTAAATAACATCTACAAAACAGTTCAATTTGCAAATCAGTAGGATTACAGTTTCCTTTATAATCTTTATTTAAATGAAGTAGCGTGAATGAGCTGTTAAATTAAGGGCTTGTCTATGAGAGTTGTGTCCAACTAGAAGTGGCCAATACTCAAGAATAACAGGGAAAGAAAACATGATTCATGGAAACTAAAAGCAAAAAAAATGGCAGGACTCATTTTCTGTCCTAGAGTCTCAAAGTGTCAAACCAAACAGGCTTATTCAGGTAAGTTACCCACTCTCTTAACTACCTGCAATTCCTGCTTTTATTTCAAGGCATTGCTGTTTATTAAGCTTAAATGAAAAAAAGCAGTTTATGAGTAAGGAGCTGAGCATGACTTGTTCCTGCTGTGCTGGAGAAGACCTGCATGCTACCTGACAGCACAATTACAAAACAGCCCTTGTTGCATGTACATAGAATTATAGAATCACCAGGTTGGAAGAGACCCACCGGATCATTGAGTCCAACCATTCCTATCAATCACACAGTTCTCTTCTTGCGGGTTCTCCACTTTGAATGTGGGTCTGCCCTATGTTCCCCTCCCTTCACTCAATCCAGCTAGAGAGGCAGCAAAATCAGCCAGGGAAATGTGTGTGCGAGATATCCCTTTGAGAGGCCAGAGGAAATTACGGGTTACATCAAAGGGAAGGTCACAGAATCACAGAATAATCAGGTTGGAAGAGTCCCACCAGATCATCGAGTCCAACCATTCCTATCAAACACTAACCCATGCCCCTCAGCACTTCGTCCACCCGTCCCTTAAACCCCTCCAGGGAAGGTGAATCAACCCCCTCCCTGGGCAGCCTCTGCCAGTGCCCAGTGACCCTTTCCATGAAATTTTTTTTCCTAATGTCCAACCTGAACCTCCACTGGTGGAGCTTGAGGCCATTCCCTCTCGTCCTGTCTCCTGTCACTTGGGAGAAGAGCCCAGCTCCCTCCTCTCTACAACCTCCCTTCAGGTAGTTGTAGAGAGCAATCAGGTCTCCCCTCAGCCTCCTCTTCTCCAGGAGAAACACCCCCAGCTCTCTCAGCCGCTCCTCATAAGGCCTGTTCTCCAGCCCCTTCACCAGCTTCGTTGCTCTTCTCTGGACTCGCTCCAGAGCCTCAACATCCTTCTTGTGGTGAGGGGCCCAGAACTGAACACAGGACTCGAGGTGCGGTCTCACCAGTGCCGAGTGCAGGGAGAGAAGAACCTCCCTGGACCTGCTGGTTACGCTGTTCCTGATACAAGCCAAGATGCCACTGGCCTTCTTGGCCACCTGGGCCACTGCTGGCTCATGTTCAGTTGCTGTCAACCAACAACCCCAGGTCCCTCTCCTCCTGGCAGCTTTCCAACCAGACTTCTCCTGGTCTGTACCTCTGCTTAGGGTTGTTGTGCCCCAAGTGCAGGACCCGGCATTTGGCCTTGTTAAACCTCATGCAGTTGGTCTCAGCCCAGCAGTCCAGCCTGTTCAGGTCCCTTTGGAGCCTCCCGACCCTCCAGCAGATCCACACTTCCACCCAGCTTAGTGTTGTCCGCAAACTTGCTGAGGGAGCACTCGATGCCTTCATCCAGGTCATTGATAAAAAACATTGAACTGGGCTGGACCCAGCACTGAGCCCTGGGGAACCCCACTTGTCACTGGCCTCCAGCTGGATGTAACACCGTTTACCACCACTCTCTGGGCCCGGCCGTCCAGCCAGTTTTCCACCCAGGAGATGTGTTTTGAGTCCTGAGCTGAGAGCAGGAGCAACTCAAAGAATAGAATCATAGAATGGAAAGGGTTGGAAGGGACCTCTGGAGATCATCCAGCCCAACCCCTCTGCTAAATCAGGTTCACCTACAGCAGGTTGCAACAGGAATGCCTCCAGGAGTCCCAGAAAGGAAGATCATGGGAGACAGAAGAAAGAAAGAATAACCTTTGTCTTGCTCTCCTTGGCCAGAAGAGTTTTCCTATTGCCCCAAATGTCTTTCCAATAAATGTTTCTGAAACCCTGCAAAGATCTGAAGACTTTTAAGGATAAATGAAGAAAGAAATTAAATGTTTGGCTGTATTATAGTACTTTTGGCCAAACCCTCTTCCCTGCCCCTAAATTGCAGATTTTAGAAACCTGGACAACCACACAACTTCAACTGCAATGGAAACATATTCATCTGATCACAGATTTAAGAGTTATTACTGCTACTGCAAAGTGTGATGGCACAGGTTATGTTCCAAAACTGGAAATGTCACTGAATTACATAATCATCAGTTGAGTTTTATATGTATATATATATATGTATGTCTATACGAGATTCAAATTCCTGACGTGCTCCTTTGGATTAAAAATGTTTTCCAGTGTTCTCGTGGTTGGTAAATTGAGCACAATGAGGTCCTGAGACAACATAAAACACTCACTCAGCATCTACAAGATCAGGCTTATATTTTTTTTCTCTATGGCAAATACCAACTAAGCATAGATACAGGATATTTCAGTGTTTATCATAAAAATATACCAGAACATAACCACATATTTCATAATTAAAAAAAATAATTGCATCTTGAAAGCATTTTTGACAAAGTTCCACTTTAAAAGTTAATAGGAACATCAGAGGTACAGGAATCCTAGAATAAATGGAAAATTGGCTTCAAATATTGAAGACAGAGCAAGAAACCAAGAAAAGCATAGTCATAGATGGATGATACGGCTTTGGCAGGAAAGGTAAACAGTGAGGAAACATAATGCCAGATGCAAAAAGACTTAGATCATTAAAAGGGAAAGAGATGAAAAAAACATTCAACGCAAATAAATTAGAACAGTATCACCAATATTGTCTGTCAGCATTTCTGCTATAAATCCTGGTTCACAGGAGTGTATTCCACATCTGAAAAAAATATCTCCCAAATGGAACTTGGCACGCCAGATTTCTGGCCTGTATTAGCCTGTCTTTGGTCTTCACTAACTTTGGTGAGACATAAATGGAAATTTAATTTGGATTTACAATGATCCAGCTCATACAAACTGCTCAGCCAGACCAGTTTGTGTTACCTGAAGTTTAAAGAAGCCTTCAATAATTATATTTTCTCCTTTAGTAAAAGAAATAGACAAACTATTAGAGTTTAACATTGGATATTTTAAATTTTAGAACAACATTTCTTGAAAAACTTTTCAAAATACCTTAAATACAAAACACTAAGATGGGGCAGGAAGGAACTGATGCTGCCTGTTATGTAAGTAATTCACCTTTTAAATGGATGTCTGGTTATATACTACTTAAACTATCAATAATACAACATCTTAATAGAACTTAGCTAAATAGAGGCTGATGTAAGAGGCAAAACCAATCTCCAACAGATCAAGAAGCAGTAATTTTCAGTAAATATAAGCAATGTTTTGTAAGAAAAAGATAGTGCTTAAAATAAGATGATTTAATAAACCTCTAAATGCTAAAAGCATCCTGGCAAAAATCTGATCCATAACTCACCCATCCCACTACTAATCTATACTGGTTTGGGTTTTAAACTGATCATCAATAGAATAGTGTTCAAATTGTTTTTACAAGTCTTTCAAATTGTTGTAGGAATTCTTCGGGAGGTATAGCATTATCTTCTGCTGGAAGCTATAATATTTTAGGCTGATTTCGATCTTCCTTTGGCAGAATGTTTTGATATATGGGCACAAAGGTTTTCAAGAGATTTGTCAGTGTAAAATTGAATTAAGTATAAATTGTTTAAATGATTGTATGTGTGCAGTAAAGTGCCTTTGAAAAATAAGGCTCCAGCTACATATGCGCTGGTAAAAATGAGAAATTCAGAGCGAGGAATAGGTCATGCCCTATGATACATGGTGCGCATCACTGCTGCCTTCGGAAAACCAGCTCCTTCACCTGTCCCCCTGATGTGATGAAGACAGGGAGTAAGATAAATTGTTCTTCATAAAAAAGATTAGGCCAGAGCGGTAAACTTGAGTATAGCAAGGAGAAGGGAAAACAAAGAACAAACAAACTACCGAGAAAGTGAGAGCGTGTATTTACTGCTGACCATTGCTGCTCCACTGACAGCGCGAAGCGCTCCTGGGAGCTTCTTCTCTACCTGTTTATTTTGACTTCTGGGTGACTTTGTTGTCTCTATACTATTACCTCTTGTGTAAATACTGCCTTATAGGAAAGGGATTCTCGTATTCCTGTGCCGGTGACTCAGCCAACGAGTGGTTTGAATTCGGGGTTTTCCTCACCCTGTCATCAAAACCCACATTTCTTAGCGAGGCTTTGTCAGAGATCTTGACTCATGGGTTAAGCCTAGACATGTCTGCCACACAGCTGTAAATGGGTTTAGCTCATTATTTATGTCTTTATTTACCTGCAAAAGAACATCAAGCTTTTACACACTGAAAGGGGGGGGGGGAAATAGAAAAAAAACTTAAAAGTGAACTGTGAGTGACGTAGAACATGAGAAACCCCTAATGGCATTGGGCACCAGGCAGAGAGTCCTTACTCTTGGCATACGGATGGTAACAGCAGGTCCCAGTGGTACGCAGAGCAGACACATGAAAAAGTGGAAGTACTGAATGCATTATGCATTTTTCCACGGAACATTTTTTTTTCCATCCTGAAGAACGAGTTACGCAGTGCTGCAGCTCCAAAGGAGGCTTCATCCCTACCTGGTGTGCTTGTAACACACCTCAGAAAAATATCTGCACACACTTAACGTAGGCACCGGGAGATCCCACAGGTATGTTGAAAGCATATGGAAGAATTAACACATTAGCATAGCTGAATGCAGTATGGTATTACGGAGATTAAATGTTATTTTCAAAGTGGAGACTGAATGTGTCAGAGGAAAAAAGAAAGACAAAAGCAGCAGCTCAGGCCTCTGCAAACAGGCAAAAAACCCAGAAATGGTTTCTTTTCATGCCTTCCAGCTTTTCTTTTCCAAATAACCCTTGTTTTCGATCTTCCATTGTATCTCCTTTAACTGTTTTAGCTCTCTGGATCTTTTATCAAACTCCACATGTATCGTTACAGCTATATGTATGCAAGAAAAGCCTAATGCACATTCAGATCCTTGCTTTATGCTCAGAAATGTGACATCCAACTGGGAGTCAACCTGATGGTGAAACAGTGCCCTACAAGGTAAGTAAAACCCTAGCTGACTTCATCAGACCAGAATTTCTCAATGGGGCCCTGCTGCTCAGGGATCTACCTCTTGTGTCATATCCCAGTGGGTCTAGAGAATGGGTGGCTGAGCTGTGTGCTATGGCCTGGAGAGCAAAAATACAGAGTTTTCTACTGCATCCATGTCTTAATGACTTGTTTGTGCTTTCCCTTGGTACTTTCCACTTTCAGCACTTCGCTTGCTGAGTCTTTAAGGCATATTTCATATCTCTTCAATATCTTCCAACATCATCTTAATCCAGCTTAGAAGGACACTAGATGGAAATTCAACAGATTCATGCCTTGGAAGAATCATTGAGAAAATTCATCTGTTATGAAGGCACTGAAAGCAATACCTTAAAGTTACACTGTGATTTTAGCTGAACTAATGTTCCAATTTCTGCTCACTGCTGGACACAGATTTTTCTGTGTTTACTACTCACACAACTTAGAGCCTAAGTAAGCTTTCTGGGTAGTTTTGTTCTTTACTGGTAGACATTTCTCCTGGGGGAAATGCTTTTACCCTCTAAAATCTCTCATCCACACACTGTTCTCCGTGGCAGTTACATTACTTCGTGTCCCTGTAACATAAATTACAATTTAAAAAAAAAAAAAATCCTTTCAATTTCCCTTTAACTCACATTTCTTGTATCTCTAAAATGAGTAAAATGGGTTTTTAAAAAATAAATATTTTCCTTTAATCTATGATAACTGAACAGACGTTTGCTAAATGAAGCCAACAGACATGAGAGGACTTGTTAAGTATTTGAGTTTTCTGACACTGCAGATTGGAAAGGAGCAGCTAGGGCCTTTGCCAAGGACAGGACTTTGAATTTATTTTTTCTCTCTTACAAGCAATCTATGGGATAGAGGAGTTATAGCAACTGCACATGTAAAATAGTGGATTGTTGTGGCGCTACAGAAACAGCCCTTTCTCATCGTACACTGCACGTTCCAAAGTAGATGATACAGATCATAGCTTAAAAATGCAAGCAACATCTTTAAACATTAAAAATCATACACAGCAATAATACTGAATTGATAACATTTCTTTCAACAATTTCTGAACAATGACAACTGGAAAATGATGGCACAGATTAATTTCAGCTTCTTAAGACCTTAAGCTTCTGAAATCAGAGACTTGGTATTAGCATTGAATACAGCGACATTCTGATTTAAATTATTGACAGCCTGAACTAAATTAGATAACGTCTCATCTAGTTTCAACAGTCTGCTATTCATTGAGTCGTTCAGATGTTGGATGGATTCCATCAACTTCTCCTGAACACGCGGGTTTTTTTAAGCCAATCTGCTGCTCTCTGGTTCCTTTCTGACACTTCCATCCCTTTCTAATATAATGTTCCCTGAGCTATCACCCCTCATTTCCCCACATTTGTTCTCTGTCATCCTCACTTTCTACTCCTACTTTGCATTTTCCTCTCATCTCCTTATCTTATATTGTATTCCTTACCAACTCCAGTGACATGTAACTCACTGGAACACTCATGATTCTTCTGCTTTTACAGGTTTTAATTGTTTCTTATGGATCACAGTTGGAAAGGATGCATTGTGATTGTCCCAAAATTGAGTTGCAATATGAAAGTGGCTTTGCACTGAATACATGAAAGTATATTAGAATGAAAAAAAACCAAACAAACAAACAAACAAAAAAACCCACCGAACACCAACATCAGGGAAAACCTTAAAGCCTCATTGATTTTCATGTAGGTACAGGAATTTCCCCTCACTCTAAAGACCATAGAAAAATATTGAGTATTTCCTTCATGGTTACTCTTCTCCTTCCTGTACTTTGATGTCTCCTGATGCATCCTCACAGTCTTACCCATGTGCTGTGGTTCCCCACAGTTTCAAAGCTGTGCTGGTACGATGTCGTGTGGTGGAAAGAGTGGTTGAGTAGGCATGACAGGCAATGTGAAAGCTGGAAGAGTGGAAAACACAGGAGAAACGCAGCTTTGTGAAGGGTGTATTTGAGAAACATGGGAAAATTCTTCTGAGGACCAGGAAATAAAATTCCCTCTTGGGTAAAGCCTTTCAGACAAGCATATAAAAATGTGTGTGTTTAGGTGGATGTGCAAGAATAGCAGAATGCCATTTTTTCACATCCCAAAATCATTTTCATCTTTGAGAATCAGTGTTAAATTTATAGCCCTCTTCCTGCTCTTATTCCATAATTACTGGTCTCCAGTTCCTCATTTATCCTCCTAAGTGACATAATTTTAGCTCCCACTTACACCATAACATCTTGTTTTCTTTGCATAAACTCACAGTTGTAGACCTCAGTGTAGGTGCAGTGTTCAGACAGCAAACTCAAACCCAAGGCAGCCTCAACTACTAGCCTATCACTAGAGCTCTGGATATATTTGTCATTCCCAATCTGTTTATTCCAATTGCGTGTATAAATCAGCTACCAGTGTTAGGCTAGAAGACAAGATAGGAAAGCCAGATTGCAGGTAAGGAGGAAAGAGAGGCATCAGTAACATTGGTAAATTAGTCCTTATACGCTATTTATCAGAGAGGGAGAAAAGTGTTCTAATCTTAAGGATGCCATAACTGGCCAAAATAGCACCAGCAGACTGTAGCACATGTCAGATTTTATTGACTTGCTCTTACATCCCAGTCCTGTCCTCTAGCAACCATTTAGGAGCAGGGGATGGTAAAACCTGCAAAGGGAGCTGCTACTTCCATGCTTTCCCATTTGACGTGTTTATAATTTTGGGGAAGGGGCTAACAGCTTGATGCAACTCTAAATTTTTCTGACTTAAGAAGGCACACGGTTGTGGAGAGACCTAGAATTTGAACTGTAGACTGTGCTACGTTGTGCCTTCCTTGGCTTTAGACTAGGATGACTTCTTAACTCTGCGTACCTGGGCCTTTCATAGCCTGGAAGCAATTCTTGCTCCAAAGCTGACTCATGAGGCTATGCAGATGGTTCAGAGTTGTACAAATAACAAGAATCTTCAAAATAGACACATGCAGATTTTAAGTGCGTTTCTGAATGGTTGCATGAAGGTGTTAATCCTCTACGTGCAGCCATTAGCAAAGAATTCATTATTCTTCCCAGTGAGTTATCCCTCTATTAAACGTTAGGAAGAATTAGCTTAATATTTACAGTCAGCTATTTGTTATGTTAAAGACGTATTTACCAAATCTTCAGCACCTCCACCACATGCACAAAATCATACTTGAAACGAAGTAATTCTGAATTAAACAATTGTGCTAGCGCTACTTGTGGGATTTATAGTAACCAATAATGGTCTAAGAATGTATTTCACAGATTGCTTCTTTATATTGCAAAATGAATAGAGTTTTATATCTGAAGAAACAAATCTGCACATTAAAAATCAATGTTTCTCATGATACACACTTGGTATTATTTCTGGGAATGCTACAGCTGGCATGCACAGCCTAGTTAAAATATTATAATTTACTTGACTGCATGCATAGTCGATTTGCAGTCAAAACTGCCACTTACTACATGGAAGGCAAAACAATGACTTCCATGCTACTGGAAACATCAAAGGTACTTTTTGCACTACTCCCCCTCAAAGCCTCCTGGGAAAAGCCCTGACTCATAAGCTTTCCACTGGTTACTAGAGTGCTTCTAAGGTCTGAAAAAAAATATATATATCATATTTTGCTACAGTACCTCCACTGAAAAATCCTCAACAAGCAGAATGGATTGAAAAATTCAAGCATGACTAAAAAGTACATTCCCCACTAGTCAGTGAATTTTGCTCCCTATTTGTCACTGCCACCTTGGAGAGCAGTGAGCATTAATAATGCATGGGTGCTAGGAATGTATTAGCAGCTAACCTTGTGAAGAAAATCAACTGGGGACCCAGAAGAGCTGTTAAAAAAAAAAAAAAAGGAGGGGGTTAAAAAAAAGAAAAAAAAATAGAAAGTCAGAGCTCTCTTGTATCTTCTTATTTATTGAAGAGATTTGGGGTGAAGTGTCAGGGATGGCGGCAACTATGCATCATTGTAAACTAAGGCTGAAAGTCTCTGGAATGGGGTCGTAATTGAGTTCATTGATCATATTCAGGAGGAGACCCACCCCCACCTATGAAGCTCCCCAGCACCGGCCACTTTCCAGCGGAAGAAATACCCCAGAGGACAAAGGATATTTATGCAAATTGGCAGCTGGAGCAGAAATGTCTTTATTAGTTTCTAAGGAAGAGCTTCGTTCTGCTATTATTCGTGGTTGCAGCTGTTTTGCTTAGGAAAATTGTGATCAACTTGGCTTGGAAATCGGTCAGCACACCCTGTTTGCTGACCAAACCTTCACTAGGCTACGGCTAGTGCAGTGGGTGGAAAAAACCTTCACCTGCTTCTACAACCAATAACGATCACTGGTTTACTACTACAGCTATTCAAACATGATTATTTACATCTTTTATTTTATAGTGACATGATAACATATGGATTTTATTCTCGTTTTGAAACTGTTCATTCCTTTCAAATCCAAGTACCCAAAGATATCCAGTACCCAATGAAAATATTCTGCTTCCTAAAATAAAACAGGCTTACCATTACGCTTCTATAGTTTGAAACAATTTGTACACTAAGCTGCTATATCCCGCTGTTAGACTTGGCAGTAATGGTTTCAGTTATATATTTATGTCCTGCCATCTCCTTTTAATATATATTGTTTGTATTCCAAGGCCCATTTTCTGGTATAACAATCATTACAAGTTTTACATGGAATATAGTTGCTTTTTGTGTTATTAGCCAAAACAAATATTGTGTTTAAATCCACCTTACTGATTCACTTTCTCAATGAACTTGCCCAGCTTGTCAAAGTAATGGGGAGATAAAAAGGAATATTCATAAGGTCTGCAGAAAAATGAAAAATAACATGGTTTTTCTTCTTCTTTCTGCTGGATATATGGACCAAAAAAATTGTGATGTATTTGCCTCATCAAAGAAAAATGTCCCAGAATTATCTGTGCAGGGCCACACTCCTCCTCCTGAAATAATCAGAATGACCTGATGCTCCTCGCAAAGCTATTTTCTTTGTAACTCATTAGTTATACTTCTGGTTATCCACTGCAGACTTTCATGCAATTAATTCATTAAGCACATTATGACTTAATGTTGCATCCCAAATTCAAAGTTCTATATATACAATTTAATCTTTGGTCATTTTTTATGAAGATGAGTTTTGAAAGTGCGACATTCCCCACCAGAAGGACGGGGCCATCTCCCTCATTAAACGCTTCAGCCTGTGGATAAGCTCGAAACCTCACTGCCACACAATCCTCCTGCTTTTTACCTGCTTTCCTAATACTTGGCAACTAATTCATGCCACTCTTCTAATCTTTATTTGATGTTGAAGACAAAATAAAGTTAAAAGACACCTGCTGGTAGATAGATTTTCCACTGAACATGCTCATACAGGCCTTTAGGAAAACTAGATTCTGGCATCCTAAGAGGATCACGTGATTGAGATCTGAAGATTGAGAAGAGAATTGGTTCAGTACCAGTTTCCCATTCTCATTACAATTGCTCTCCTGAGAAAAGAGTAATTTTTCAGCATTGTTTTTCTGACGCAACAGCCTTTGTTGAATTTTAGTGTATTTTGTTCTTGCCGTCGTTTTTTCTTTGTCCCTTCTCCTTTTCTTCTTCCTTCTAAACCTCCCTATGTATGCCACAGTTGTTTAATTTTTGTTATGGAAATGATTAAAGTTTTATTTTGTTTTGTTTCATTTATCTCCCAAGAGTTTTTTAGGGTGATAGTCACTCTGTAAATGAATGTAAAAATGCTTTTGTCACATTAGCTTGCATGTTATATGGTAAAATGCTTGTTATTTTGCTCTGATGTTACATTCACAACAGGATAACAGTTTTGATCCTGTTATGCAAAAATCTGCATTACAAATTATAAGGCATATTTCACACTTTTTTATCTTGGGCAGATTCCTAATTCAGTCATTAGGTGTTAGATGAAAAAATTGAGATAAGTCAACTTCCATTAACTCAGCTCATATTACCTTCAAATACGCACTAGCTGAGGCCGTACATGCTGGCACCTTGCTTATAAGATCTGAATCTTGGTTGTCTCACCAATCTCTAATTTTAAGCCTGACAAAGCCCGTGCATAAAGCTTGGTAGTGGAATGCAAAGTATCTTGGGATGAAGACGTTTTTATAATCCTTTTCGTTTCATTTTGTTTTTAAAGAAAAATATTTAGCTAAACAGAGCTGTAATTACCGGTTACACTAGGATACTAGTAGTTAGGTCCTGGACATTTCAAAAGTATCTTTCAAATACATCCTAACGCCTCTTAGTTCAAAGGCAGTTTTTCAAGAGTTTAACATCTTTTTTCTTCTTTCAACTACTTGTATAATTGTCTAAAATTAGTCAGATAAACTTTTTTTCTGGAATTCCATTGTATTATTTTTAAACAATATTAGGACCGTGAAGCTTCTTTAATTTCACAGGTTTGTAGACCATTCCTATAAACTATTCAATGCTGTGATGCTATGTTCTTAAAGCACTGTCTGCTAACTACATTTAAGATCACTGTGTATTGCAGGTGACTTAATTGCATCGCTTTAAAAGTATCTCTGAACGTGTACCACCTTAAGATGATTTCTAATTTGCTTTCAGAAGAATATTTTGTATCAACATACCCAGTACAATCTGATAGGTTAAAACAGCAATCATCAATCAACATGACAAGCTCAACGGGACGCTCCTACAAGCTAGACGCGCAGAGGAATAGAGGTGCCTCAAGTGAGACGAGCAAGTTTTGGGAGGTTACGTTCAAAAAGCTGATCTTAGAATCATAGAATAACTAGGTTGGAAGAGACCCAGCGGATCATCGAGTCCAACCATTCCTATCAATCCCTAAACCATGCCCCTTAGCACCTCATACACCCGTGCCTTAAACACCTCCAGGGAAGGTGAATCGACCACCTCCCTGGGCAGCCTCTGCCAGTGCCCAGTGACCCTTTCTGTGAAAAATTTGTTCCTAATGTCTAGCCTAAATCTCCCCTGGCGGAGCTTGAGGCCATTCCCTCTTGTCCTGTCTCCTGTAACTTGGGAGAAGAGCCCAGCTCCCTCCTCTCCACAACCTCCCTTCAGGTAGTTGTAGAGAGCAATGAGGTCTCCCCTCAGCCTCCTCTTCTCCAGGCTAAACACCCCCAGCTCTCTCAGCCGCTCCTCATCAGGCCTGTTCTCCAGCCCCTTCACCAGCTTCGTTGCTCTTCTCTGGACTCACTCCAGAGCCTCAACATCCTTCTATCATCTTCCATGATTATACTCCATTAAACCAGCACACAACATCCAGGTACTCAGTATCTGTACATGTCAATGTTTTAAACCGGGTTTATCCCTTGGAAAGCTGCTCTTCAGTTGTAGGGTCAAACCTCTCTCTGGCCAGTGCTTCAGTGCTGTCAGGGGTGAGTTGCTTTCCCAGCACTCATCCTGTGTTTGTGGGGCACAGCTACAAAGATCAGCTTGCTCTCCCTTCTCCAATAACACAACCGAAGTCCCTTGCACAAGAAGGAGGGCAATAATTAACATGATTTTTAGGCAAGGGAGTGGGGACTTGATTTCGAGCACTTGAAACTGACTTTGGCTCTGATCGCTACAACAGTGCAAGAAGGTTCTTCCCCAAACATGCTTAGTGTAATAAGAAACCAACCAACAATAACAACCCCCCCAAAAAACCTCCAAACCCAAAATAAACCCCAAATTCCAAAACAAAGAAAACCAAAATAACTAAAATTGCACCGCTTAAGCTTAGTTTTATCATAATGGGTAGTAGACTCCTATGTTTGATTTCCAACTCTACTTGTCTGTGCTCAGCTTCAGCCTTTTGTCCTAAAAGACAACATTTTCAGCTCTGTATTTGCACAGTGCCTGAAAGGGTGAGGTCCTGCTGTGGGACTCAGGCTTTTAAGCTTTTTGTTGATACACATACACATTAAAAAATGTATTTTGAATCCTTGTGATCTAAAGTAATGCAAAGAGAACCCTCCTTCATGTTCACGAGGATGGCTGCAAGTGTCACTATGGCCTCAGAAAGGATTTTGTTCAATAGGGAATTTTCTTATGAGTTGTCAGGGAACTCTTTAAGAAGACTATTTCTCTCTGTAGCATCCTGATTTTATCTTTTCAGGATAAAGGGTGCTTTCACTTAACAAATGTCTGAGGTATTACTGTATGAAAGACTCTCCATTCCAAGTTTGAGATAAGTCAGAGGAGAAGAAAGAACAACAACTAGCTTTGCTTATAAAAGTAGATGTGAGACCTTTTTTACTATAGAAAAAAAAAAAATGTGTACATACACGAGCATGGGTTGGGAGGGATGAACTTAAAGAAAGGAAGAAGCAAATCTTTAAGACTGGTAAGAAAAGTGTGTGAACGAAGGGTCAGTAGCTGTAAAAGCAGCTTTTACTAATGTACTTGCATGTATATACTAATACAGGCTAAGTTATTTCTACATCAACAGCTCAGAAATGCCCTTCTGGCAAGAAGCCCCATTGTCCTCCCTCCTTGTGCTAGAGTGGCCCAGTGGTGAATCTTCCATGCATGGTTCCTGAACACGTGTACGTTCACATAACAACCAAATCATAAAAAGCCCTTCACTCTCTCTACATATGAGCCTTCCCACACAAGTGCAGCAAAAAGTCTCCTGATTGCTCTGTTGGGATTAAAATCAGGGCTATTATAGCCTTTCTCCAGCGATACAGCTACGTGCATACAAGTATATTTACATGTTAAACAATAAGAAGGGGAAAAAGTCACCAAAATTTAAACTTTTGAAACTGTACCGCATTTACAAATATGCACTCTGTGTCCTGAGACAGAGTCAAAATACCTAACACTCTCTTTTCTCTTGACCTTGCAAAATCTTGCATACCCATTACAAACTCTAGCCAATTTATTTTTGTAGAAAAGGAATTTACAGATTACAAAAATGGTTTGCTGGAGTCATCACCATTCCTCTGAACTCTGAGGCCATTTGAATTTGATCCTGACCAGGCTGACCATAAACCATTCTGCTTGGATAATAGAGGAAATGGAACAGTTTGTCTTGAGTAACCTTGTAATAAACTATAGCTCAATAGTTATGAATTACAACTAAAATAACAAAAAAATAGTATATGCATCTGTGTGTGTGTATACTTTTTATATATGTGCATACTCGCGTAAATATATGTGCAGCTTCAGGCCAGCAGAAATAAGTGAGTGAAGAGTACCGTCAATGCTAAAATTATTTTTATTTGCAATAAAAATTAGCAAACTTGGTCTACGTGGTCATTAAATTTTTATTATATTAATGAAATATTGCTCATTTAGGTGAGCATGAAAAATAAAAAAAACCCAAACCTATAAATCGTCTATTCCTAATGCACTATAATCTTGCTCGAAGCTATGTGGATTAGTCACAAGTAATGAAGTTCCAAAATATATTTTATTTGGATCCTAAAGTTTTGCAAAGTATTCTTCATAAAGTCATTGGAAGAGTAGAGTGCTATATACAACTTTACAGTCTTAAAACTCACATAAGTTGAATGAAAAAAAACAGGGTTTGATTGCATTTTCAGCAAAAAATACGTGAATCTCAAAGAAACAGAGAAGAAAAAGTGTATCTATTGTTGTTAGACAGAACATCACCATAGGCACTCAACCTGTTTGAGGTCTGAAGGGTTTTATAGAAGACTCCAGCAACATATTCCCTTTGGAAGCCAGCACAACATAGCATAAAATTATCACAAAAGTTAAATCCAGCAAGAATAGACCTAATTTATGCTTAAATGGCCTTAAATTTCATTCCAAACAAGATACACAGAGTCAGGTCCATTAAAGTGCCCATAAATCTGAGTTTCACCAACAGGGACTTAGGTACCTAAGCCTAAAGTTTGGTCCTCGATTGCTTAGATGAGTTCTCAGCCTGGAGCAGCTCTGGGATTGAGCACAGGAGGGTTTGCCTCTTGGTGTTGGTTTAGTCTGGGTGCTGTTCCACACAGCCCAGAGCTTGCTCAAGTTTGCTGGAGCTGCATAAACCTCAGGCCTGGCTTGGGAGCTGGGAAGTGCCCTTTCTGCTCCACAGTTTGCCAATCAGCTTCGCCCCTGACCTGCCCCACAAATATTAGGTGCCACACAATCTGCATCAGAAGTATTAACATCCTTCAAATCCTGTGAAACAAATAAGAGAGGCTTTTGCCCAACAGCAGGAACAAGAGCCCGATGTTGTTTCTTCCCAGTATCTGAAATGGGTCGTTGGCCTTGACTGCTTGCTGAGTACAGGTGCCTGAAACTCTGCAAGGAATTATAGTTATTTACTGCATAAGCGCCTTTAGCTACATTAAGTCGTGAGCTGCTGTTGAAAAAGGCAGAGAGTAGTGGAGGCATCCGTTCCAGCCTTTGAAAAAATACGCATGAGCTTGTTTGAGGGTTCAGGGCTCTGCACACTGAGTGGTTGAAGGGAGAGTAGAAGTAGAGTAGGACTTCCTTACTCAGTGTTTTCCATCAGTCATCTGCAGAGAGATCCCTTTTCAGCACACTGATGATTTTAGCTTTCTGGAAACTGTGACTTTTTCTAGGTTCTTAGTGCACCAGCAGCTCAAACATGGGGCAACATCCCTAAATTCAGCAGTGGTTCTGCCAACCATGGATGAGAGGACAAGTTTCAAGCCAGGTTCAGGTTTGTTTCATGCTCTTTAAGAGGACCCCCTAGGCGAGGAGATACAAGAGACCTGGTGGAGCCACGTATGCAACGTCAAAACCTACAAATCCTGCAAGATTAACTATGAAAAATTTTGTACGGCATTTTCCAAATAAAGATTTTAAGCCTTTTCAGTTCTCCATCTTGCAGCACCTCACAGGAAATTAAAACCAAACAAAAAACAATAACCAAAAGTGCAAATCTTCCATGTGTCACAAAGCAGAGACCCGCAGTCCAAAACCAGTCATCACTTCAAGGAAACCACTGTTAACTAAAGGCTCCCGGGCAGCTCCAGTCTCAGCACTGTTTCCCAGTAACTACAAAGTTCCTGGAAGTCAGGTACTGCACACGGAGATGTCCAGTGGCTGCATAACAGGTTGTAAAACACATTGCTTAAGTCAATGTTTTTAGGTTATGAGGAGAAGAGAAAAACTGAGTCACCAAAGCCTAACAAGAAGAGCAGAAACAACAAAGCAGCTGTGGGTTTGGTTGCTTTCTTTTAAAAATGAAGAAATAATGCTAATTTTACTTTGCTGTCATTCACTGGCCAGTAGCATTCAAGCCCTACATACACACGTGACCACGAATTTATGAATGAAAATATATGTGAATTCAAAAGATTGCACAAAACTAACAGATGATCAATGTCTGCAAAATTGTGCAGGGTGTGCATTATTCATTAATTGCCTTTTCATTTGGTTATTCACTAAGCACTATTAATTACTCCCCTCTTTAAAAAAGCTTCAATGATCTAATCAAGAAGAGAGGGGGAAATATCATGTGTCTTAAGAGACCAACGGCATACATCGAGTCAAGGATGAATAGGAAATAGTCAAGATGGAAAATACATGAACACCTACTGCTAATGTTTGTAAAGTATCTAAAAATAACTTGGGCATTCACAGAAATCAGGATTGGTTCCCAAATATAAAAAACATTTACCAGAAAATTGTTCGTAATGAGCAATTTAACCAGCTATTCAACAGTGATCCAAGCAATCCTCTGATTCAGAAAATGGCAATTAAAGCAAAGAGATATTTGAAGACTGACAATGAATATTTTGACAAGGAATATCTGGAAAAGAGCAGAATTTAGTATAAACTTATCTAATTCTAAGAATATTAGAAAGCTCAGCTATCCTGAGTTCTAGGTGTCTGAGAATAAAAGGAGCGTAAAAAGATTTGTTTCTGATAGAGAGAAAAGGTAGTTTCTAAATCATCCAGAAGATGATTCTAATCCCCACTTTAATTAAAGAGAAGCAAATTCTTCACACTGCATCTGCTAGACTTCCCTGACACGACCAACTGCTCATATTTCTTACTTCCATCATCATAAGGATTTTCCAAGTGCCAAGAGAAGACCAAGGGGGGGGTGAGAGGCAGGGAAAGGTTTGTTTTAATTCCAAACTGGAGCTTTTTATAAACTTGAAATACAACTTTTTCTTTAGTTCCTCAGAAACAGTTTTATTCCAAGTGTCTGCGCATAACCATAATTCATAACATTCCGTAAAACCTCATTTCCAGAACTATAAACAGGGTTGGCCTTTTTTTTTTTTTTTAGGTTAACACAAATAAGCCTAATGTGTCTAATGATACGTGATCTAATGAAAAACAATATTGTTGCAGTACAGCATTTGCATTTTCATGCAGGCAATACTTATCAGTAGATAATAACATTTTACGTGGGGAAATAACAACAAGACTTTCCTGAAATAAAAGAGCCTATAATCTTCTATAATTCAGTAGAGAAGAAAAGACATTATACCAAGGAAATTCTTCTTGGCAAACTAGGCTATGATTAAAGGTAGTCACTAGTACTTGTGATCATATCCTAATCTTAAGCTTTAACTCTTCTCCAAGTTTATTTTGTTGGTAACCTAGTAGTTTATGGTTAGAACATATCTTGATAGCAATCCACAGTTGTCTTGAAACACACAAGCAGCGCGCGTTCTCTAGCAGATAATTGAATTCAGATACTAGCTCTTCTGACAAATCTCTACAGGAATTAAATACCTTAAGAACACCTAGAGGTGGGACTAAGATCGCAGTCATGCATACATAAAAACAAGAGCACAGAGCTTGCACCATATAAAATCATATCCTCTGAAATAAAAAATCTATTTAATATTAAAGACGTGACAAAGAACTCTTAAGATTCCACATATTTTTCTAACATTTATAATTTCTTCTTAATTGTCCAGAAATGCACTTGTTTTCATTGATATATATTATAAATCTTCCCTGCAAAATTATCACAGTGTACCAGCACAGACACAGAAATCGTTCCTTTTCACAACCACAAGGGTAACGTTTCATGAAAAAATGAAACTGTTTTACTTGCCTGTCCTTCCCTCTGCACAGAAAACCCTCAAACCAGCATTTGCTCACGGTAGCTAGATCAATAAGATTTTATACCGCTGATAAAAAAGTCTTTCTACAGGATGTCGCTGATATTAAGACATTAGGGTTCCCCAACAGATTTCACATTGAATTCTGATACCTTCTTAGTTAACCAACAGTTATTGCATATGTTCACTGTGTCTCCTTGTGCCAGGAAGATGGTTTGTTATACAAGTGGTGTTTCTGTTCAGTTTTGCTGTCAGATGGATCACTACAGGACAAACGACTGCAACTGAGAAAAATTTCCTGTCCAAAGAACCAAGAATTTTGTGGAAAAGCTAAAGCAGCTAAGCTATACTGAGCCACACAAAAAGAAGGTATAAAAATCCAATACAACACCGTAGAATATAAACGCACTTATTTTCTTTATATCCAATTAATCTAATACAGATTTGTCATTATTTTCTATTTGTATACAAATTCCTCATGCCTATTTTTTACTTTTTCTGGCAGTTCTGTCTTCCAGCTATAGGCAGAGGCATGGGACGGAGCTGCAAAAGCCAGGTGAAATGGAGAAGCAGTGTGTGCCTTGTATCTAATTGATTCATATATACAATTTCCCAGGGCACTTTTAAGAAGAGAGTCAGAACAGAGCTTTTGGTATCTCCCAGCAGAGGTTCTTCCTTGCAAAGAGGTAATTGCCATCGTTTTCTTTCTGGTTACTCTCATATTAAGAGAAGTAGATGCATCAGAACTACTTCGTACACTGTGTCAAGGACAATATAAAAATATAAGAATATATAAAGGCCTTATTTAATATCATCATCTTTATGCTTTCCTGCCCAGATAATGGAGGGAGCCACATTTTTTTCTGGAGGGTAAATGATGTGATTTTTAATTTTTTTTTTTTAGGAGTGAATTGAGCAAGAGTTTACAGAATAGTCTATAAACCAAAAGGAACATCATCCTAGTCAACTGAAAAACAAAACAAAACAAATATCAAGCCCCTATATCAAATGAAAAAAAGAGGGAAAAACACACAAAAACAAGTATTTTCTTTAAAATAAGCTTCGTTCAGGAAGGACGTCCAGCTTTAGTGGAAGGAGTGTCCTTTGGAAAGTGTGTGGGACAGTGAGGAGTTGATATTTCCCCCCAGCTAACCTTGTGCCCACGATTAGGCTGCACCTTGTGGCTCAGGAATGTGATGCTGGCGACTAAATCTTTGTGTGGTTCCAGAACTAAGCCGGGGCATCAGAAGAGACGTTGCTATCACACCTCACTCGGAGGTGCCACACGCTGCACCAGCATGGACTGTCCCAGTGACAGCAGGCATGAATGCTGCCATTGACTGCCGTACCCACCAGGGGAGGTTTAGGCTGGACATTAGGAACAAATTTTTCACAGAAAAGGTCATTGGGCACTGGAACAAGCTGCCCAGGGAGTTGGTTGAGTCACCTTCCCTGGAGGTATTTAAGGAGGTGGTGGACGAGGTGCTGAGGAGCATGGTTTAGCGTTTGATAGGACTGGTTAGACTCAATGATCCGGTGGGTCTCTTCCAACCTGGTTATTCTGTGATTCCATGGACCCCTATAATGGGCAGCTAAAACATACATCTTAAAAAACAACTGCACTCATAGCATTGCCTGCTACATGCTGATCCCACCGCAAATTGCCTTATAACAGATTTAACTGGCTTGCAACTGCAACTAGCGTAAGTACAGCAGGGGATAAGGCATATTCCCTTCCCACACCGGATCTCCACCTCTCCACAAAGGCTGACTTAACGAGACATTAGCATAGTACAGATACGAGTGGAATACACATACAGGAAGGCACACTTTCAGTACACTTCATCTGCTGTCATAAAAGATCACTCGAACACAGCTGAGTAACTTGTGTTTCACTTGCTTGATGATCTGTACAAGAGCGTACAACATGCTTTGTGTGAGTGAAGGAATACGAGATGCAAATGCGTGTTTGAAAGAGACTTGCTTGACCATCACTTGGTGTCTTTTCATTCCAGTCTCTCAGAAGCTGAGCTCCTAAATATATGTTCCATCTTATGCCTTGTGCTGTAAAATCCGTATGCAGCTACAGCTGCAGCACACACTCGAAATGAAGGGCAACGTAAGGAAGCACGATAGGGCAAGCCAAAATCTTGGGTGTGAGGTACCCAGCTAATGGGTCCGAGGTCCTGCCTAAGGCTGCAGGATGGGACGTGCTGGCATGTCAGTGTGCAGTTAAATCTCCCAGTTTCCTTTTGCTTTGTCTGAATCCTGACCTCAGAGGTACTGCAATTTTGCCTTCACCAGTTGAGGAGCACATCAGCCTTCGATGTACCACAGCTTCTGGCTCATCCCCAGATGGTGGCTGCTGTAATTATTCAAGACTCCATGACTGGCAAATATATATTTTGCGTCCGCTTTGCTTTCACTCCACCACTTTAAATGCAATTTCTTCTTCCTAAGGAAGCAATAACGACCATCTAAATAGTATCTACACGGGAACAGTTTGTTAAGACATTTCCAGCACTGGCTTACAAAAAAGCCCTCACTTCTCTTGGAGCACTTTTAGACCAGATATACGGTACCAATATAAAGCAACAATACAGAATATCTCTGCAACAAAAGAAGCTTCCCACACAGAGCCCCTTTTTACAGGCAAAACTCCCCACTGACATCCTTGCCCCAGAGACGACTGCATCGTAGGCACCAGCCCCTAATTTCTTGCTGCATGTAATTGATTTTCAGATGTACATATCAAACCTCTCCAGAACACAGCTTTTGTCGCTGTATGGCTCTGTACCTTATGCATCTCCAACTCTTTCATTTCTGTAAAATAATGAATCTACAGTAGATGCCGAATTTTCCCTTTAGTTTAAAAATCTAACCCTGCCTGTTGCCGTCGTGCTATAAGGGATAATACGCTCCGTGCCTCCAGTATGGTACCGTTAGCCGTATAAATAATAATAATTTACACACAACTCACATACTTTTTTTTGGTATTTCTGCAGGCAATCCAGAGGCGACAGGAACAAATTGATGGAGACAGAAATGGGAGAATCCCACCCTGTCAGAAGATGAATGAGCTGAGCTTGCATGATGTGAACCATGGCTGACAGAAGCGAGGGGGAATCAAAGAGTGAGCAACTTTTGACAACACACGCTTCACAGCTCTGACCACTGAGGATCTACATGATTATCTCCAGACAAAATAACTGTGAGTAAAAGGCTTACATACACTTAAATTAAACACAGCAGGGTTTTAGTAATCTCTGTTTGCATTTTACTTTCTGTTAAGAAGGAAATTGCTTGGACTTGGAACATTTCATTTAATGGCATTTTTAGTTACCTTTTGTACTTCTAATGCCATAGTCTAAATTCACCCCAAATTGCCCAGGAAGGCAAAAGAAACTTTTGTTCTTTATTTTTAATTGCAGTAGCTTCCTTACCAATTTTACTAAATTAAATGTGTTTTAAAACATCTCCGTATTTGAAACCTAATTATCCCAATCTCTGGATGAAGAATAGCTAACAATACAAACCCCATTTATGTAATTTATTTTGCGAGGGAAAATAAATGGAATGCAGTTGCAGTAATGATATACATCTTTGCAATTCCGCCCTGTTTTTTCTCTTCCCCACAACAACTTAGGAAAGCTGCATCTTCTTTAAACAAATGCTTTAAAAGCATCTGTGCTGTGGCATTTGTTATATCTCTGTGCTGCTTAGAATGAGAGAAACGCTGCATAATGTCATGTTCTCTCTAAGTAGCATGAAGGGCTTTTGTTTTGTGTTTTGGGATGGGGTTTGGTTGGGTTTTTTTTCTGTTATAGCTCGTCATGAATGAGGATTATGGCCCGTCGCCCACAATAAGTCATGAATGAAGATCATGGCTGGAAATTCTAATGTGTAAAATAAAAAGAGTGGGAGACGCAGGGCTGAGACGCACTGGTTGTTGAATCATTATTCAGCATACCCCAGCAGAGGGGAGTTTAATCTTTTTAGACCACCTAGTCCTGAGAACTTAAGTTTCACTTTTGTTGGATAAGCTACCATTTACTCACTGCATTTATCAGTTACTTGCTGACTTCCCAGTACTTCCAGCTGTATTTAGTTCTATCCCAGGAAAGAAAATTGTTTCAAACTCATGATCCCCCTGGTCAAAAGCAAGAAAACAAACAATCCTCCCCCCAGAGGAAAAAAAAAAAAAAACAACATGATATGAAGCAAAAAGTTATTAGAAGAAAGCGCAAGTGAAGGAAATTACGGATAGTTTCCATAGAAGAGTTTATGATTACTTAACAACATTTTGCTGAAAACTTCTACTAGGCTTACAAAAAGCTTTCTTAGAAATTAACCTGAAAACCAAAAAGCTCTTGGGAAGGGGGGTGGGGGAAGTGATAATAACATTGATACCGTGAATTGAGTTCATATTTAAACTGATTTGTAAAGGAGGTGCCCTCAAGCTCAGTAGCCTGCTCCCTGTGAGCAAACACCAGCACGTATGTGGTCAAACAATCCGAAATACTTGTTGAAGATTACTTCTACAAATGTGTCTTGGAAATTTGCTTTGCTGTTTTCTGTGGGGTCACGTTATTTGCTCTCTGCAAGCGTTCAGATGCTCCCCGTCTGGTCTATTCATACAAATATTTGCAAGACCTTTTAAGTTCGGCCCAAATGTTTATTTGTTCAAAAAATCATATGAGGAAGGACTTTATTTACTATTTTCCATTCACTTTCTATCCCTGTTATTCTCCCTTCTTAAACCAGTCAAATATCCAGTAAGGGTACGGATAAAATATCCGTGTCATTTTGATAACAAATTGTGTGTTATAAACAATGACTGGTAGAAGTGATCAGTGCATGACCAAGTCCAACAAAGTATGCAGTAAATATTTTAAAATAACAAATATATCCCTAGAAATCAGAATGGACATGTGAGCAAATTGAAAGCAAGAAAAAAACATAAAAACTGTGGAATATTTTATTTGTCATAAATAATTCAACCACCTGCATCTTAAGAATTCAAATACAAAAATTAAACTCAACCATTTCTTCGTATCCCTTCCAAGACAACTGGCTATAAACTATTCTTCTGGCTAAGGATCCTTCTGCAGGATTGTTTAAAAGATTATTAAGGTATTTCTTAAATTAGATATTTCATGCAGCTATTTATTTTTGTTCTTAGGAAGCTTGAAATTCAATTTTTGCTGTGCCTTTTCTTTTTTTCTCCCGTCTTTCTTTTCCAAATGTGCTTCATTCCTTTCACACATGCTGCTCTGTCAACCTTGGTTCTTCCCACTCATTTAGATTCCTGCACTGATTTTATCCTAGAGATCATGAAACTGCAGGTTTTTTTACTTTCTTTTTCTTCTTTTTCCTATTTTTGCCCCCCCTCTTTTCTTTTTTTTCCCAGGGGAAAGAAATAGCATTAAAATATGTAACACATATGGCCAGTGGATAGAAACAAAATAAACACTTAAATTGTGAGCTCTTCCAGACTCCTCCATGTCTCTTCATAGTCTTAAAAAGAGCAGAAATATCAGTATCTACTTTATGTAACATAAGTAATAAAAGGTAATCAAAGTGTAACTTTAAAAATAGTTTGCCTATTAGTTAGCAAATGTTTATTTATGCAGTGCTGCGAAGAGCTGAAGCTGAAATTATCCTTTCAGCTTTACAGACATTTAAGCAGATTATTAGGAGCTGTAGCACACCAACACACAGGTACCACCCATTTTCATTACTACCTGATTAATTAACCTGTTTAAAGTGTGAAAGTTGGCACCTTGTCATTAGAATCCATGGGAATGACTAATGAGAAACTATGAAATAATTTGTTCCTCAATTAAAGAACTGGAAGACAAGGTTCTATCTCATTATTCCTCTCTCCTGTTATCACCTATGCAAAGCCAAGAGGATTTTGTAAAACTTGCAGTCTAGAAAAAAAATAATAAATGCTAGGTAACATCTTAGGAAACACTTCACAGATCTTTAATAAAATGTAGCGTTATCCAACACCGATAGGCAAGTCAAGAAGTTTTCAAGGAAAACATATTGAGTAGGCAGCAGGAATGTGAATAGGAGTCATTTTATTTAGGAGAATTTATTCGTTATTCTTTTTTAACATATCTAGAGGTCAAAGAGACAAAAAGACACGCTTGAGTTATTAACTGAGAAGAAATAACACAACAAATGTGGAACTTATTTTCTATTAACAAGTTACTTATGAATAGGTAGCATCTTTTATAAATGTGCTCATTTAAGATTAACAGTTTATGGAAAAAGGAAACTTTAGAAAACAGTTCTTATGAGCACAGGTTACTTGTTTTAATTAGTTTTGCCATATTTGTTACTGATGGCAAATCTTTTCATAAATTTATAGATAAGGGAACAGGTTGAGAAACAGACTCTATTGCAAAAATAAGGATTATTCTCCAAGGAGACTTTATTGTGGCCTTTCAATACTTAAAGAGGGGTTATCAGAAACATGGGGATAAACATTCTAGCAAAGCCAGTAGCAACAGGACAGGGAGTAATTGTTTTAAACTAAAAGAGAAGAAATTTACACTACATAGGAAGAACATTTTTTACTATAAGAGTGATAAAACACTGGCACAGGTTGCCCAGAGAGGTGGTGGATGCCCCATCCCTGGAAACATTCAAGTTCTGGTTGGATGAGGCTCTGAGCAACGTGATCAAGCAGAAGACTTCCCTGCTCGCTGCAGGGGAATTGGACTAGATAACCTTTGCAGTCCCTCCCAATCCAAAGCATTCTGAATCCATGATGTTTAGGAAAGACTTAAATACCTTAGTGTAAGTTAAGATGTACAAGCATAAAGTTTAGGTTCTCAACATGACTTTTCAACAACCAAAGTATTAATAAACACAGGGCTACTCTGCATCCAGTGTGGCTTAGCTGAAAATATAAATTGAAAATGAGATGTTTAGCAGTGAATCATGGTTTCTAAGCAGAAAGTCAGATACTCGGGAGATTTAGATACTGAATTATCCATAGATATCAAACAGACTGACAGTAGAATAGGTGAGGTTGTTCCCCTGAATAGCAGACTGGCATTCGTTGAGATACATTGGGAGAACAGTTTTGAAGATTAAACTCATTGCATTAGGAGGCAATAGGAGGAAAAGAAAGAAATCTCAGGTGACTTGCTTTTTTCTGAAAGGGAGAGGTGAAGGGAATGGGTATCAAGAAGAAGAGGGGAAGACAGTGCTTATGGTCCTCAAAGAGGAAAATTTAAAGCTGTAATTGAAAGCATTAAATGTAGGTTTAAGAAGAGACCTGACCCTAGGTTTGATTAGGATTATCAGAAAGTGGTCTTGGACGTTACTTGGCTTTGTAGAAAAGAAGAAAAAGAGAGGAATAAAAGTTAGCCTTTCTATTATGGGTTTATATGTCCTGTGGGTATGAAACGGTGTCATTTTTAAGAAACTCAGGAATTAATTCAGAGTGGTGCAGCCCTGAGACAAGTTTTCTTCCTGCTTTCTCTGCTCCCTCCATCCCTGGAGTCTTGGACAGTGTCCTGATGAGAGCCTCAGCTGGACATGAGGACAAAGCTATAGGCTACCCAACAAACCCTTGTACCCCACTGTAAAGATCCCTGTCTGCTCCAGGAATGCTACTTCATTGTAGCCTCAGAGCAGAAAAAAAGGGAAAAGGCAAAGCAGTTTCCTGATATTTGTTCCAAAAAATAAGCAGATGTTCTAGTGACTAGAAACAAAAAAAAAAAAAAAAAAAAAAAAAAAGGGAAATTAAGTAACTAAAAATTTGTTGAGATCTTCAGATTTTCGTTACTGCTTGGGTGGTGACAGGTGACACATGATTTCCCCAAAAAAGACCCCTTAGTAGTGTCTGTTTCAATTGCCATCGTGTTTTTTGACAGGGGTACCACAAAGCCTTTCTGTCCCATAGAGTTTTACTCAAAATTTAAAGTCCAATTTAACATTGGGCTGCTTAAACCTCTTCATATATTCTGTACTTAGACAGGAAATACAGAGACTTTAAAACGTATGTCTAGAACAGGTTGAAAATGCCTTGACCCAATAGCTTCTTTTTTATACATAATAGGACTTCACTGTGGCAAATAAGCTTATTTTTCCTTGGAAGTCTTTTATTTCATTGAAAACCTAGATATCTGAAAAAATAAAATATTTCCTCAATAGGGAGAAAACTTGCCCAAAATACACACACATCCAGCCGGGTAACGCAGGCTCCAGGGTAGTGATGTTCTTGGTGAGGAGGAGGAGGAAGAGGAGGAGGAGGAGGAAGAGGAGGAGAAGGAGAAGGAGAAGGAGGAGGAGGAGGAGAAGGAGGAGGAGGAGGAGAAGGAGGAGGAGGAGGAGGAGGAGAAGGAGGAGGAGGAGGAGAAGGAGGAGGAGGAAGAGAAGGAGGAGGAGGAAGAGAAGGAGGAGGAGGAAGAGAAGGAGGAGGAGGAAGAGAAGGAGGAGGAGGAGGAGAAGGAGGAGGAGGAAGAGAAGGAGGAGGAGGAGGAGAAGGAGGAGGAGGAGGAGGAGAAGGAGGAGAAGGAGGAGAAGGAGGAGAAGGAGGAGAAGGAGGAGAAGGAGGAGAAGGAGGAGAAGGAGGAGAAGGAGGAGAAGGAATACTGCCCAATTATCTCGTTTCCCCAGTACAACTCTCAATGATCCAGTGACATACACTAAAAAGGCAGAGAGAAAACCACATCTTGCCACCTTTTCACTGTTCCCCCTACACAGACTAAGGCACACGCATGCTCACACACGAACATACGTAATTGATGAAGTTAGAAATTTTTGCTTCTGAAAAACAGATTTAGATTATCTCATTTATTTATTAGTACGACTCTTCAATTTATATTTTGGCTTGCTATTTATTATGCAAAATAACGTGTTCATATTTTATTCAGCAGAGCATTTGATTAGTGCAAAGCTTTATTTGCTGGCCTGCATAACAGCATTTTGTCTAGTCTGCAGGCAATATAAGGTATTCCAGATAGTTCATAATTCTGACTGACTTTAAAAAAGAAACTCTTTCTCAGCTCATAGATGGCAGCAAGGCCTTTGCTGGTACCAAGTTACAAGTTCATTTTGTCTTTGATGGAATGACCTTCTATTTTCAAAAGTAAATAAACTATTTTTTTTTTTAACAATAGATTCTGAATTGCTGCAAGTATTACAAGATCCTGTGAAAAAAAGTCTTCTCTTTAGGGCCCTGACTCTGAGGTCTTCTGGCCAGGGCTTACACAATTCAGAGTCTGTTTCTATTTTTAAGAGTTATCCACCATCTTTTTATAAGACCTTTTTAATCTAACTCGACTGCATTTTATTAGTTTTCAGGTGTTTGATGTATGGTCTTTTTTATTAAGATTTATGTGAAGTACTTTAGGCTCCATCTACATGAAAGGTGCTACGTAAAATAAATGTTTCTGGTGTGTGCCAGAACACAGGCCTTTAGCTATCCATTTAAAAATAATTTAAAACATTATCATTTTATATGCATTTCCAAAAAAAAAAAAAAAAAAAAAAGCTAAACTACTGAGTTTAGAATAGATGATAAATATTAAAGGTGGGAAAAGAGCCTAGGTAGGTGTGTTCAGGAAACCACATATACGCTCAACACATTCCCTTTAGATAACAAGTCATGAGCTAGATTCAAAAGGCTCCAGTGTATGTGCGGAGGAAAAATAGTTTGACTAGTTTAATGGGAAAGGTCCAGGCTAATCTTCCCTGACAAAAGACCCTGAATGAGAAAACTCTCAGTTCTTGTCTTCCACCCTGGTGTAGCCAAGATCTGCTTTAGGTCAATACTGTGTGTGGCCCCAGGGGCAGGGGGGAGAGCCGCGCTCTCAGAAAGAGGGGAAATTTGCTGTATTCCCCCAAATACTTTGACTGGGAACAAACACAACATAAAAGGACCCCACAGACAACTCCAGAGAAATACATGTCTCTGCAAAGATACATCTTAAAGAGAAGAAAAGAAAAAAAAAAAAAGAAAACAACCAACCACCAAATATGAACACAAAAATTATTCTTCTCAGGGCAAAGGAAAGCTGTCTCAGCAGCATCAGTTTTAAAATGTATAAAAGCCCTTCTCAGAGCTGAAGACAAATCAGTGGCACCAGCTTTAACAAAGAGAGAAACCTTACTTAGGGCTAAGAGACAGCAGGAGTGGTAGGAGTACCAGCTGGAACAGAGATGCACATCAAAGAAATTAAAGCCCTATGGCTGAAGAAATTACATGGGTACTATAAACTAATAATTTTAAATATTAAAAAACCCTTTTCAGGCTAAAGAAAAGCTACACATGGTAAGCAGTCAGCCCAAGGTTAGCAAGCACTCAGTGAGCACAGCCCCTCGGAACCAGAGACCTTTACCTTGATGCCTCCTAGGTAACAAAGTGAATTGTTGAATCCCTACTGGTTAAAGACACAGGTTGCCACGGGTTTTTTTGGTCGTTTCTTTTTTTTTCCTCTCTCTGTGCTCTCTAATTTCTATTAAAATACATTTGTTAATCATACAGAAAAGTTGCACAAAATGTTCTGTTTCAGAACAAGGAGTTATACACAGCCTGTGTTTCACCCTACACCGATGCAACAGCTTGCTTTTCAGCATGACTCTGGCTTTTCCCTTGCCCTAGACATTAGGCTTTGTAGAGTTAAATTTAAGGTCTAATTTTCTTTACTAGCAGAATGTATCTCATTTGCTATCAGCGCATGCAGCACACTTTTTGTCAACATGGTAATTCAAGGAGAAAGTCAGGCTCTCTTTGTTATCAGATTTACAATGGTTTCTTAAAAAGACAGCTTGTGTGTACCTCCTGCCTCACTAGAATACTTGCTTGCTTGGTTCTTAACAATGGCTCATTAAATTCAGTCAAACTAGTAGAAAACTTACCTTCAAACAGTTTCACTTGCTGAACCCCATTCTCAAAGGATTTTCTAATCTGCAATTTCTATTTTAGACTTTGAGCAGGAAATTGGAGAGAAAAGAGCACATAGCAGTTTCTACAAAAACACCAGAACCAAACAATACTTGACGATACCCATTTCAGAAGCGGAATAGATTTGTGTCGCTCCTGTTTTGAAGGCAATCATGCTCACAACATTTATTCCTAAAGCAGAAGCATTCACCGGTAGTTTGGGCTGTAATTAATCTCATCTTGGGAGCAAAACGTATAGATTTGAGCAAACTTTTCTTTCCTCCCATGAAATCTGTTACTTTTTCTGTCTGCACAAGGAGGTTCAAACCATACACAGCTCATTACCGGCCACAGCAAAGTTAGACTGTCACGTACACTTCCCACCTCACCCCCTAAAAAAAGCTGAGGCAAACAGCAGCACAGGAACAAAAATTTCCCCTTTCTTCTACAAGTGAGAATAATTTGGATCTGTAAACCTTCACAGGAATGTCTTGACATACTATATAACAAAGAGAGCGAGAGAAAGGTATCTTCTTCAGCTTTGAAGGTCTGGCCAAAATACAGATATGTTTTATATAAGCAGTTAAAGTAGGAAAAGGTTGCAAAAAAAAAAAAATAAAAATAGATGTTAGAGCTTGGTGTCTTAAATTGTTAGTCACGGAAAATTATACAAGTGCAATATATTTTTTTTTTTGAGGGGATGTGCATGTTTCGATAAGCTTGCTTGACAGTCTATGATTAAGATTCTCTAGATGATCACGTTGCCCAACTAAGGCATCTTAATTTAACCACGACAACACAACTGGATATATAAGATACTACCTATCACATTAGTTATTGTATACGCTTGCCCCCGGCCTCGGTGTGCAATGCTGAGCATGTAAATGTCACTGCACAGCTAAATACTTCCACATAACCACATTTCTTGTCCTTGTCCTGCCACTAGGAAGAGTTCACCAGCGCTTCCCAGATCGCAGTCACGTGAGCAGCACATCGCTGAGATAATACAGGGTTTATATCCCGTGGGTAGCTCAGACCACACGTGTAGTATAGCAAAAGTGCCATCTGGAAGTAATTCCCCGTTATTACTTCTTATCAGGACTGCTGAGGGTTTTTTATTTATCAAGTATAAATGAATCATAGGGCAAACTGGTGTATGCTCATTAAACTATGAAAACTTATTAGGCTATCCTTTCACTGCTCAAAATAGAAGTCTAATAGAGGTAGGCTCGATCATGCTAACCTACAGCATGAATGTGACATGCAAAAGAAGAAATAGACTGAAATCTGTCTGAGTTATGCCAGGAAATTACATATTCTTCTTAAAGTAAAATAAACACTTGACAAAGCTGTTAATCATCCCTAGTGGAAAGGATTTACAGATTCAATATTAAGATGATGAGCTTCCCACTGGTCTTAGGAGCACTATAGTCAAATGAATCAATTTTCCTCTGAAATAATTTAGATAAAAATTACATTCACATAGAAGAATATGAATGGGTTGAATGCTAAAATGTCACTTGAAAAACGTGTTGTCCCTCCAGTGAGCTCCTGTTAGCTCTCAGTTAATATTTAGTAGAATTTGAATGAAAAAATCCAAGTTAGTATCTTATATGTAAACAGCTGTATCTGTAATATACCATATAGGTTCACATACTTTTGCCTCTATGGAAAGTGTTGCATAAACATACATAATCTGCAAAACCCAAATTAAAAAAATATATATACATTTAAGATTGATTTTTAAATATCACTCGTACACAGACATTACACATCAAGCCACACTAAAGATCTGCTTCAGAAAAATAAATTTGCACATTAAAGAGAAAAATTAAGAAAACATATTTATCTTGATTAAGATGATTTCATAGAAGCTCTTGACAATTAAGGTGGGGTGTTTTTTTCCCAGTAATTTGAAACAATCCTTTGTTGAGAACATATTTGAAAATCTACCTGCAGTTAAATTGCACCTAGGGACTCCAGCAAAAAAAAAAATCACAAACAATTTTTAGAAGTTACCCATTCAAAGAGAGAGGGGGGAAATAGACAAAAAAAGAAAGAACGAGCCAGAGAGATTATAGAATTTAATGATTAAGAATGTGTGCAGTGCAGTATAAGTACATTTGTTTCCTTGGAAACAAACTAGTACTGTTGCACTGAAGAAATTTGTAAGCATTAAAAAATTCTGTAATCAGGCCCCAGGAGAACATATTAAATTTTTTAAAAGGGATAAATATTTGACATTCCTGGCCATTTTCTGACTGTACTTGTTGATGGGGCCTGCTGTCAATGGGTGGTGTTCCTAACATTAGAGAAATGGATACGATGCGTGAACCGATACGCAAACCTGCACAGCCAAGAACACACTTTAAAGGGCTAATCCATGCAGCAGGATCAACAACTCCGGCATAGCACAGGAAGATTTAGATCTTTCAAGTAGCAAGTAGATGGCAAACACAGCTAAATGCAAATAAAGATAGACTACCAAGCCTGCAATAAAGATTCAAAGGGAGAATTATTAAAAAAAAAAAAAAAAAAAACAAAAAAAAAACATCCTAAAGCCTCTAAGTCATCCTTGCTTGCAGAAAGCAGTGGGCTGGCTCCCAGGGAGAAGGCAGGGTAATAATGTTCCTGTTTATGCCAGGTACAAATTATAGCCTAGTGGAGTTCTTGAGGTTGAATGATTCCAATAAAACAACAGGCTCCAATCTCCTGAATCTTCCCCTGTTTCACAACCAAACTCAGAACAGCTCTTTTCCAACAACCCAGGGACATCTAGGGGTTTTGGGGGGGTTTGTCACTTCTGATTTACTAGCAAGAAACAGAACTCAAAGTGCAAAGAAACCAGAAGCTTCCATTTACAACCTGGAGGAAAAATATTCAGAACCTCACAAGAAATGTTACTTTGGTGAGTTGCCCATTTGCAAGTGTAAGTGATACCAATAAGTTAGAAGAATACGTCAATTCTAATTGGGTGGCTATAAACAAAACCTTTTTTATGCTCACTTACTATATTTCAACCTTAAAATATATTGTAAAGCTGAAGCAATAATGTCATTTGTCCTGGAAATCCATGCAGGTTTTTTTGTTACATGTTTTAAAACAAATATTCTACCCCTTACTGAAGGAATATAGGGAAAGGTGAGACTTTTATCGCTATAAAGTAAATTTGCTTCACATCACCAAAGAAACAGGGCAAAATATGCATTTGAGGTCTAAAAATATTAATGCAGTGAGCTCATTTGAGCTTATCCCCGTTACACGAGACTGTAAAATGTGGTGGATGAGGCTTTATAGTTACGAGGAAATAGTAATTGCCAAAACGTGATCTCTCCATCTCTCCCAAATGGAAAAACTCAAGACCTGAGAAGCTACAAGGTACAAAGTTGTGGTAAAAACTATTCTAGGTACAGTTTTTTCAGGCAAGTGGAAAGCTTAAAACTAGTTTCCAGAAGCAATCTTAGATTTGTAAGGGGAAGCTCAAGCTTTCAGAAAGAATTAGAGGAATATAAAAAGAAAGGTCTCATTACCCTTCCCTCCATCAAAAAATCAGCAGAGCTAATTCAGCCTCATCATTTAAAGTCACCAGATTAAGCCTCCATCTTTTACAAAATTAGAAAAAAGATTCTTTTTGCCTGCTTGGATACTCAACCCATAGTGGCAGATCTGGAGAGCTTGACACAGGCTTGAAGAAAAACCCAGCAGAGCCACAAAAACTAAAGGATCTGATGCTGCAGGGAGGCTTTGCCCACTCTAGAGAGGTGAGGGCTATCTTTGCAACCAAGAGCTATTAAGCAGGATTGCTTCACAGCCAACCTGCTCAGTAGCATTTATAAACGTCCACACTGCAGGCTATGGGAGATACTGAGATCCTTTTTGATTCTAGTGATATTTTCATTATTTCAACATAATGCATTAATTTCTTTTGACTCCGTGGTTCTCTTCTGCGCTTCAATATTTTATGGTGCCAGAGCAGTAAGCGAAATGCTTTAATACAAAGCGCTTCTATGAGGTTAATTTACAATTGCTAAGCGTGCTTTCGATTTTCCGAAGAAGAGGTGAGCAATGTTTGCATTTAATAGATAGAAAATAGCTAGTTTCAAAGGAAAAATAATTTTTTAGTCCACTTTCCTTCCCAAATACATGCTTGAAGTCAGTAAACGCTGTAGAAGACCAACACAAACTTCAGCTACGTATGTTTGGTTTAGGCATTGCTCCTTTTGCCATAGGATCACGGGAAAAAATAAATTTGTGAGGCACATCTGGAGCCACCTGATCCAATCTCAGAGTTAGAGAGGGTTGCCCAGGGCCTTCTGCAACTGGGTTTGGAACAGCTCCAAGAATAATCTTTCCCAGTAACCCCACTGGGTCCCTCTTCCAGTACTTGACTAGCCTCAAAGAGAGGAATTTCAAGCCTGATAAAAAATAACGTGGAGGGTTTTTTTTAAAATTATTTCCTTTCAGATCCTCAGGCTGATAGTTTGATTGGATAGAAAAGAAAGTTCAAATAGAACTAGTTAGCCTTATCTCAGCTCTTAACACAACACTTTTCTTGGCATAGATAGAAAACAGTTCCCGTAATCAACATTCTGCTCTTTACAAGGACTTTGAGGGGGAGAAAATAAACCAAAACACACCCAATATCAAATCTTGTTTCCCAAACTACACACTTAGCATTCAGCCTTAGCTCAATACTCTTCTAGTCTTGGAGAATCTTACTCAGCCCTTCCACTACCTTTATCTGCTTAAACAAGACTTGCAGGAAAGTTAAATTTCCATTTGTCTTGCTAAGGGACATAATAAACTCATGCCTTCTTCTCAAGGACAGGTTCATAATTTCCCTTTAGATAATTAAAAAATCCCACGAAACGTGGCAGACCCTAAAAGCAGTTCCTCGGATGTGTGTTTTTATGGAACAAATTGGGGACTTATTTAGCTTTTCCACACTCAAAACTCCCCTTTGATTTTAATATTAATTACATCTATATAAAGACACATTAACAGTGTTGAGGTTTTTTTGATATCTTTGATTTCCTGCTTTTGTGCAGCCAGCCCTTCTTCCCTTAGAACTTTCTTTCTCTGACTATCCATCCTGTGTGTTGCTTTCCCCAAAATTCCTCATTCATCAGGGTAAATTTGAGACTGGAACCTCTGACTCCTGTGTACTGCGATTATCTATGGGAAAAGTAAAACTGAGCCAGCTCTAGGGAGAGCTTTTCCTTTGGATCTCTGCAGGGACCCAAGGGTATTGCTCCTTTGATACTATTTTTTTTAGGATCTTTAAGTCTGCCTGTGTGCAGCGGAAAGTTTATTGTGATATGGCCATGTGGTAATAATATATCAAAGTCCAGCATTAAAATATTTCTAAAAAACATGAAAAATGGGCTGCTCGTAATGCTGAAGAAGGACAAGCAAATTTGCTGACAACGTGGGCAATTTCCTGAAATCAGAGTTCATCTTGTAGCCAACCTGTGCTCTGCAGACAACAGAAACAAGCAAAGCATAAATCACTCACTCACAAACACTATCTCCTCTGTCCTGATAATCGCATGTTTTTTGGATCACAACAAAGCAGACTGTGCCTTAGAAGAATAATAAGGCCCTGCTCCAATATGCATTGAAAACAATGGAAAGGCTCCCATAGACATGAGCTTCAAGGGATGAATATTGCATCTGGCTGTAACACCACAAAGGTCTTAAAACAAGACCTGCAGCGAGCTTTTTACCAAAGAAACACATTGAAGCCTATGATGTCCTGCTAGTTATAAAAGCCTGTACTTTTAACTCTATATAATGAATACACACATGCAAGAAAATCATGAAATAATGGATAAAATTGGATTTATCTATTTTTCACACCTTACGACTGCGTTGTGGAAAAAATTCTCCTAATCTAATTGATTATCTTCTATGTGCATTCTAATATTCTTTTGGTTACATGAGTTTAGCTATTAACATAAGGCGTCCAAAAACCTTTGAGAACATATATAAAAAATGATGAGTAACTTTGCATTCTAAATGCATTAATATTTTAGAAGTCTTTGTGGGAATATTAGTTTGTAGGGTACTAAAACTTATTTCACTCTTTTGGCTTTTCAAATTGTGTATTTCTAAAGCGGCAATTTTTGTCTTTCCCTTTATGAGAATTCAGAAAAAGCAACATTTAAATGTAAACTCATTTTCTAGTTTGTCACACATCCCATTCTGAAAAGTTTTACAACTTAAAACTTTTTCCGGCAAGGAAAGAAAATTCAGAAGGGCTGGGGGCATGTTCACCTACTAAATCACAACCTTGGATTGCATTACAAAAAGAGAGAGAACCCTTTAACACAGGAAAAGTAAGGCTGGATAGCAAATAAATTAGATACAGACACGAGATACTAGAAAGTGCAGTAATCAGAAGACATGTTTTATTTTTACAGGTGGAGATAATGTTGAAAAAAAAAAAAGTGTGGGAGAATGCCTTGGGCTGGTTTTAAGACCAACATAAAAATGCAACACCTATATGTTTGATTTATCATCTTTTTTTGGTAAAGATTCCCCCCCTCGCCCCCAAATATTTATTTACTCTTTGCGTGTAAGAATACTTTCATTGAAGTATATAGATGTGCCAAATACTTTAGACTTATAATGGCCATTTCTGAATGTGAGGTCATACTTTTCCTTACAGAAATATTTTCTAGAGCCCACATAAAAGCTTCCACTTCTATAATTTGCAGTGGTGTCAATAAGAAATTCTTCTACTGACCTGCTGCGTGTTCCTAGATTGTTCTCTTCTTCTATAAAACAGATGAAAAAAACTTAATAAAAATTCTAGTCCGCTTTAAGACATTTCTTCTGTTTTTTGAGGACAATGCCCTCAGACACACAGTGTGAACGCTGGAGTTGTCCTGTGCAGGGAAAGGATTTGGACTCAACGATCCTTGTGGGTCCCTTCAGCTGAGGTCGTTCTGTGATTCTGTGGTTATTTTCCTCAAAGACTGACAACCTGACCCATCAAAAAGTCTTGTGGGTATTTTTTAGGTTCCGCTGCTCAAACTGCAAGAGAAATGTATGTTCCTGGTCTCCTACCATTAATCTTCATTTTAGAAGGAAACTCCTCTACACCAAATGATATATAAATGTTCAAGAACAGTTCACTTTAATGAATCAAATCACTGTTCACCTGCCACTAACCGATATAAATAACGATCTAAAGTAAGTGCAATACCACTAAGAATAATTCTAAAAGCTATGTAGGTTTCCTTTCATATTTTTAAATTCAAACTGGGAATAACAGTGATACCCCATAGCTTCAAGTCCACCATTTTAATAGAAGTCTTGTTATTGTACCTGTTTGCAAGGGAAAAGGAGCTTTAAGCATCATTTAAGCAACATTTTGACCTGCGTTTGATGAGAGATTGCACACCTTATGGATGCAAAGACAGAGATAAGCAGCCTGCTAAAACTGAGACTAAAAAGGTTTTTCAAAAGTTGAATAAGAAGACAAATTAAAATGTGAATATTAACTCTCCCCACCCTTAATTCCTACTTTATCAACAGTCATTTGTTGTCAGTCCACTAAAAGGCTACTAAATTTTCTAAATCAACACTGCACAAGAAGTACAAAATGCTGTTAGAGCATGTTTTTATTTGATTATTGAAATGAGCATTGCTTTTTGTTTTGGCAAAATTATCTGAAAACACTAGAGATGGATCTAGTTCAGGTAATCATAAGCGGTTTTTTGTTCATTTCAAGTAAGAATCATCCCATATGCAATGGTTGAAATTAGACAGTAATCAACACCCATCATCCCACCAAGCAGAATGACAGACAGTTTAGATGAAGTCCCCTCTTCCAACTACTACAGCAATGCAACGTTGGTATCTTCATTGTTTTTGTGAAACTCTGCCACTCTTCAGTATCAGAGAAAAGATTAGAACAAAAGAACAAACCACTTGTAGCTTCCATTAAAGTTCGGTTATTGAGAAACCTCTCCAAACTTGCACGTAAACATAAGGATTCACGTAAAAAGTAATTCATAGAATCACTAGGTTGGAAGAGACCCACCAGATTGTCGAGTCCAACCATTCCCACCAGTCTCTAGACCATGTCCCTAAGCACCTCATCCACCCTCACCTTAAACACCTCCAGGGAAGGCGAGTCAACCACCTCCCTGGGCAGAGAGTTCCAATGCCTAACCACCCTCTCCGTGAATTTTTTTCCATATCTCAAGCCTGAATCTCTCCTGGTGGAGCTTGAGGCCATTCCCTCTCGTCCTGTCCCCTGTCCCTCCTCTCCACAACCTCCCCTCAGGTAGTTGTAGAGAGCAATGAGGTCTCCCCTCAGCCTCCTCTTCTCCAGGCTGAACACCCCCAGCTCTCTCAGCCGCTCCTCATAAGGCCTGTTCTCCAGCCCCTTCACCAGCTTCGTTGCTCCTCTCTGGACTCGTTCCAGAGCCTCAACATCCTTCTTGTGGTGAGGGGCCCAGAACTGAACACAGGACTCGAGGTGCGGTCTCACCAGTGCCGAGTACAGAGGGAGAAGAACCTCCCTGGCCCTGCTGGTCACGCCGTTTCTGATACAGACCAAGATGTCATTGTGAATATTCAGAAAGTTTCCCTCAGTAGGGAGGACAGTTAGGAGTTGCCCTTTGGTCTCCTAGCCATAGCCAAGGTAGAGCTGCACAAATGCTGGAAAAAAATGGTTTATGAACCTCACAAATATTAACATCTTTATTCACACCACATTTTTTGTCTAGTACTCAAAATTCTTTTACAACAATTTTTAAATGCATCCACATTCACAGGAAATGGGTTTGGAACTAACAAAGCTCCCACCAGGAACTGATATCTAGATAGCTTATTTAAACAGGTTTATCCAGCCAGCCTGGGAGCAGAAACTGAAACCTCCTTTGCCCACTCAAAATTAGCATCCCAGTACATCTAACTTTGGGTACGGAAAAAAATAACTTTTGACACAAGCTAAATCTTACATAACCTTAGCTCGAGAACAGTTCAGGAAGGAGGATGGGTTCTTCTTAAAGCACAACAGCAAATGACAAAAGAAATGTGTGGGCCAAATAAAAAGCTGCAATACTGGGAGGAAAGTTGGCTCACCAGCTACATCCAGACTTCAGAAGAAGTAAAACAAAAAAGGAGGAGTTCATAGTATTGCCTGACCTGCTTCAAAGGGAAAATTGAAATGATATGTAGATAGTAATCAGTGCAGAGATATTTTTTTGTCAGCAAGGAAATGCAGACCACTACATCCTTTCCTCCTTTACATCCGACTTCACATCCCCGAGTAACATACCCTCTTTTGAAACTTTTTCTGAGTGAAAAAACCTTAATATTTGTGTGGGAGAACTGTGTCCCTGCAAGTAGATGATGTTCAGCGTGAGAATCATCAGGTCATTCTCCTGGGCAGCGAAAACTGTCTCATGCCAACTCCAACACAGAACCCATATTTTAATTGTAAAATGTATGTAGAGGGAAAATCCGACATACATTATTCATGGGAAAACTCCTTCAACATACAGTGCTCAAGCAGACAGTGAGAGTTTGCCTGATTGAGCTATACAGAAGGAGACAAGTACTACGTATGCAAACCCATCTTTATTAAGTACCCATGAATCCTCCTTTACGGAAACATCTACATTCATTAATAAAACCTGGAGAAAAAAACCAGCTAGGTAGTAAAGTAGAAGGGGTTAAACTTCTCCAGGTAAATCAGGAAACAAAGCGTGTAAAGCTAAATTTGAAGGAATATATTTGTTTTAAACCTCAATGCATAATACTGTCATTGAGTAAGGGGAAAAAAAGCTAGAGAAACGGGGCCATTGATATGCTGATCACTGTAACAATATTGAGCACAGAGACAATTTAAAACTTTACACCTACATCTGATTTAAGGTACTGTCAAAGAGCAGGTTTTAGAATTTATACAAATAACTATTTTTCTAGTCTGCGTTTATGATATTTTATTAATCCTTCTAGTACTACTATTATTATTAATAATACAAGAGTACTATTTTTCCAAAGCTGCATTATGTTCTCACAGACATCCATGCTTTGAAGAATTTCCTTTCAAAATTATAAAATATTTATACAATAAATCATCAGATGATTTAAAATTAAATCATTCTGGTGCTGTTTATGTTCATGAATCAAATGTGACTTTTCTCGCTTTACATAGGCCTACACTGCTTTCAGCCTCAACCTTTGCAAGTGACATTTTCATTTAGAATCTTATCATTTCATAATTATTACCTTTCAGAACTCCTAGGGAGAGAACAAAAGCCTCCTCTTTGTATTTCCATTGTTATGTTTCTTTGAAGAACAAATTAAATTTCCATCCCAGCCAAAACAAACTTTTAAAGTACAAAATAAATTAGAAATTACATGAAAAAATACCAAGCTGTGAAAGCTTAACGTGGCCTCTCGTGAGCCCAGGTATATTCTAGATAATTTATTAAGGTGTTTTCTTTGTTTAACCAGCGGACCAAGCTCAGCCTAATGAAACACGGCAAACATCCCACTGAAGTTGATCTGCTCTGCTATAAACTGATGCCAGGAGTCTTGTGATGTTAATAAAGGAGATGGGCTCATTTATACCTCCAGGGTGATTATTTACCATCTTTCAGATTATTGTTACCTTTTATTTGTCCTCAGAGCTGTCTGAAAAGGAGATATCTGATTATTTCTCAGGTCTCTTGCAAAACGTGGAGCCTCAATCTATAAAATACCGTATTTACCCAGTTGCTACTAATGGTGAGTCTTATTATCATCGTTTTCTTTTAATGTCACTCCAGTGGGCAGATTATACTTTTTTAGGTTGTGGCTCAGATTCACAGAAAAGGCACGAGTATAATTAGTGGCAGCAGTAAAATAGAGCAAACAGAATATTTGTGAGCCTTGAAGGCACCCTTGCTTTTCCGGGAAAATTTGAGATTTGATTAAGAAAACAAAATAATCTTTTGCATTATCAGAGCGAGGGGGTAGAAAAAGAACAAAACAAATCAGCCTGGAAGTAGGAGGAAAGAGGAGAAATCAAGGGACCTGGAGAGTGTTCAACTCCCAGCAAGGGATAGAAATGTTAAGTGGTTCCTGGCAGCCCCGTCCGGATGAAGAGACAGGGTGGCAGCACTCGAAACCTGGCAGGGAGAGCAGCCTTGATGGGAAGGAGGGAGAGAGGCTCTCACCTAATAAAACAGTGGCACCTGGGCAACACATCACGCTGCGCGCCCTCTTCCCAAAGCTTGGGATCACAAGCCCTCCAGGACGTGGGGGTGTTTTATGAGAGATTCACTAAGGCACCAGAAAATGAGGTGGTCCTGGTGGAGGTGGTGAGGCCACACGCACAGCAACCCTGTGCCCCAAATTGATTAAAAGTTGTAAGACCATCGTATTTTAACGTGAGATGAGTTTGCCAAGGCTTGCTGAAAGCCAACCTTTCCCTGTTAAAGGTGGCTGTGCAGTACAAAAATATGAGCAAAACAAAAAAAAAAAAAACAAAAACCCACATTATTTTTTTGGACACAAGAAATATTTTATTGAAAATAAACATTACAAATCCATATTATTTCCCCCTTTGAAAAAGAACCAGTATTCATCTGAGAAGTTTTGAGTATGACCACGGCTATATAATAATCTCTGATTTAAGTTGTAGTTGTGCCCAAATGCCCTCAGCTAGCAGGGAGCCTCTTGTGTGAGGTGCAAACACAAAGCAGGGTGGACGCAAGAAGCCCTTGATGCTCGCTGTTGCCACCACCCTAGGGAACTAAGACAGTGAGGGGACACTTAACCCTCCTCACTTTTGAAAGGAATAGAGCTTAACTCCTTTACGATCAAGGTCTGCAACCAACCTTACCCGCTTCCAGCTGGTTGTTTTCAAATAGGCCACTTTGTCCAAGCCCTGCCCTTGCTGTCATTGAAACTGCCTTACACTTCCCATGTTTTTTTTTTTTAATTCTCACATGAAGCATTCCTAAATTCTTGCCTAATGCAGGTATCAGCTAGAAGGCCAATATCACTGTACTATAACTGATGTGGGAAATTGTCCCAAACCATGTCAGCCAGGGACACAAACAACTTAATTTTTAATCCTTTGCAGTGATATCACTGCTTCAAGAATGAAAAGAATAAGATATTATTGCAGTCATCTGATCTTCTTATTTTGGATATACACTAGATTACTTGGGAGCTTTTTAATCCAATTAAGTTTGCCTCTTCCAGTCTAGGGCAAAACCAACGGGGAGATCCTTCTCTGCAAACAACATATCTCACCCTAAGTAAAAGGAGAATCTGGCTCAGCAATATTACTCACATACAATTTTCAGCCTGCTACTCTTCTATTTTTCCACCATCCTGTTTTTCAGAGAAACTTTTTTTCCCAGAGAGCAAGATGCAAATCTACTGCCATCAACTTTCTGTTATTGAGAAGCGCTAAGATGTAAACCACCTGGTATTTTTCTTCAGCGCCTATATATGCATATGCAAATCCAACAGCTTAAGTATCTGCCAAACTATTTACCGAGTTTGTCAGGGAAACAGCCTCCGAAACATTCTTCTTTTAAAATAATATTCTACTGCTAAATTCTTCCTTTGAATGCTATTTTTGTCTCGTAAGGAATATTCACCCTCGCAGTCTGACTGCTTGTTAAGAAAAAAAACAACAAGAAAGACAGTAAAATCACACTGTTGGCCTACGTTCTAGTGCCAGTGTTCAAACATCAGGATCCCAACAGTAACCCAGCGCCTGAAAAACATCCTTTTGTTTGTCATCATCCCAGGTTGTGCATGAGAAATTGCCAGTAGAAATTACAGAATTCGCCGTGATTGAGACGGGGTGGATTTTTGCACTTGGACTGAATGAAACCATGGAAAATGTTGTTAGTAACAACTCTGATGTTAGAAAAAAATCACCGAGTGACAGATTTCAAGATTAAAAGGAAATATTAAAAATCCCCTTCAATATTTAAAGCTTACTTAACTAGTAGCACTACACTTGACACTGACTCGTGTCATTTTCTTTCATTCCTCTTTTGATCCATGCAAAGCAGTTACACGATTGCAAATATCTTATCATGTCACCTTCTCACATAGATAGGAGATGAAAGAATATTATCTCAAGCTGAGCGTTAAGTCCTGTACCAAAACTACGGGTGGAATGTGCTCAATCTGATGCTAAAAGGGAGCAGGGAGGTGGCAGCATTGGGCATTTTGTTCCTGGTATTCTGTGTTCAGGATGGTTAAGAAAAAGGCTCTTACATTAGTAGGTTATTCCAGGCTATTAATTAACACTGAGATTTTACACCATGTTAGCTGGGGGGGTTTTTTGTCAACGTACAGGGGATCATTCAAATCACTTTTATTTGCACGATTACGAAGTGGCAAATCATCAATAGAGCTTTGCCTCTGATTTTAAACATGCGAAGGGCATCAAAAGGCCTATTAAGCTGAAATAAATTTAGCCCTCATCTGTTTTATTTTAAAGGGACTCTTCCCTCCCTCACCTCCTTTTTCTTTTACCCCCCTTTTCCCTTTCTTTCTTACTTAGGGAACCGAGTTCCTTTCCCATACTTGGTATGTAGTACATCTTTTTTTCTCAGAGTTAATTCTCCAAGTCTGGTCTGTCAGCCAGTATAAACAACACTTGATGAATGAGACTCAAGGTGTTTAGTCACCTGAAGCAGCTGTTTGAACAAACTCTACACACAGCCTGAGGCCCGTGTTTTCACAGCTGTGGGAACTCTTCAAAAGCTTTCCCTCTTGGCCTGCTTCTTTGCTGTGGCTTTAGACTCTTAGCGCAAAATCTGGACAATTTCAAAAGGGCAGAATGAAACTAGAGACAGTAATTTTTGATGATTTTGGGCCAAAAATGGCCTAGAATAAATAAATGAAGTACATTTGAAAGTGCTTTACCTAGGTGGGCTATATATCTAAGAATCGCTCACTCGTCATGTGCCCATGCACTCACTTAAAAGGCGAGATGTGGAGCTGAAGTACTGCTCTCTGTTTACACGGCAGTATTTTCACTTTCTTCTCTGATGCAACTACGTTAAAACTAAACATTTACGGCCCTGGAAATACACGTACCTGAAATAAACTCAGCAAGTTTTTAGAAGCTGGAAAGCTCTCCAAACTCATAAATAGACTCGCAATGATTAGTGATCTGTGCTCCCCACAGGGAAGCTTTGGAGAAATGGCCTCGCAGAGGTCATATGATTGCTTCTCCTGGCTCAAAGTCTGTGCCTTCATGATATGCCTCACTGTATCCATGTAGGTAGCCAAAGTAGCGATGAGCCCGAAAAAAAAAATAAGAAAAAAATTGAGCAAGGCGCTGAGCTGGCAGGGAAATTACAGTTTTGTAAATGCAAGACCCAATCACGCAGCTGGGCTGAAATATTATATGCGGAATGAGGTCATGGATCAGAAAATGGATTTTATTTGGGGGTGGGAGTGGACCGCGAGCCTAAAGCATGACGATGAATGCGTTGGAAAATCCTGAGCGATAAATGGCCAGGTTCTACCTCCCCTACGATGTGCGGCAGCACTACAATTCGTGGAGAGGCTGTGGCCAAAAGATGAGGCTCCTCGAGGAGTCAGACAGATATTGCTCAACGCCGTGAGTAATGATGGTGCTGTCAGACCAGCCCAAGAAGGTGAGCATCCCATGGGAAAAGGAGATGGAAAATAAATTCACCAAAGCATTGACGTGACCACTAGACAGGGATGTGAGTAGACAGATTTAATCCGTGAGGCCATGTCAGGTGGATGCTTAATTCACTGAATAATGCTTTCCATTTCCAAGTTCATCCAAAAAAGGAAATACAGATACATCAAACCTCAACTTTCAAATGTGTCCAACAAAAGGCATCAGTAAGCTTGCCAGAAAGAGACTAAGGATGGGACAAACTACTCCTGACACAGTAGAACAAACATGCCCCAGCCTTAGCTGTTTTAACACCGCATGCCTCCCACACATTACTCCATAAACTGTTCTTTTCTTCCCTCTCATCTTCTCCAGTTTACAAAAATCCTCATGTTAACAGAAAACGTTTAGTTTAAATTGATCCTCAGCCATCCTTGGCATGTATTATACGCTCTCATCCTTTCATGTTTTATAGCTTATGTCATACTGTATTTATCATTTATTTAAGGCCTTGTATTTTTGGCTTGCTATTGCCCCTTATCAGATGATAAAACATTCCCTGAGAGGGAGAAAATTTTTATGAATTATGATAACAGTATAGAAAATAAATGACTTATTGGCACTACATTCAGGCTATACACAGAACTGTGTTCTTCTAAAGTTTAAGGCCACATGAGAAACGTGGATACGCAGGCATTGGCAGTCACAGGGAAGGATCTTCTCCCAAGAAAGACGTGATGACAAGGACAAAAGTGTCTGCTCAGAGGCTCAGGTGAACCTTGTGCCATCCCTGGGGTCTCTAGACAAAACTGCTTGTCCCTTCCTGGCTACCACACTCCTATACATAAAAATACCAGAAGGCGGTTAAGTTTCCAGATGCTCTGAGAACAGCAGGGCATAAAGTTTTACAGGGCAGATAAATTGGATTTGGGCACAAACAAGTCCTCTTAAACATCTTCTATGCCGCTGCCAACATCTGGATGCCCACAGGTCTCTAGGTACCAGTGTTTTGCAACAATATGGAAGATTAGCTCTGCCAAACATCCTGGCCATTGCTTTCATCCTTCTGATGTGTTCCCATTAGGTTCTCGCTCCCACCCTACTCCTGGGAGGCTTTAAGCAGCCAACACAGCCTCAAGCTGCCCTCCCTTATCCAAAGTCCTTTTAGCCCTATGATGAAAACACATCTTTTACTACCAGAGACACAGCTGGTCTAGTCTCTGTGAAAACATGACATAAGCGCTGACACTGGTCATGTCAACTTAGTCAAACTTTGCTAACGAACTACCACAAAACTTCAAAATAAGTAGACAAACTTACTGCTGAACAGCATAATGTATTCATTTCCCCCCATTTATGTGGCATTTATATACGTACAGGCTTGTTATCTTTCACCTCAGGAAAGAAATCAAATAAGAGAAAATGTTATTAGGCAATTAAAGATGTTTGCTTAACTTAAACTAGAAAACTAGTTTATATTGCCAAAGCCTAGAGCTACAAAAAGCCAGCCCACAAGCGGCCAGGGTAGTATACTCAGGCAGATACTCTAAGACAAAAAGTATTTTAATTTTTCAGGTAAGCCTTGTTCACGTGGCTCCCAAGCAGCATTCATACAAGGCCACTGACTTCTGCTGCTCTCTGGGTTGGGTGCCAGGATCAGATCTGCTTTTTGGTCTGCTCTGCACAAAGCAATTTCTCAATCTTTGCATGATAAACAACCAACTAACTCCAGAAACAGGTTTCTGTCATTGCCATGCTTTTTTTTAAGGGCTAATTCCTGGGCAAGCATAACAGCCAAGGAGGACATCAACTGCAAAACATGATGCAGCCTTCACGCACCCATCACCTCCCAGCACTTTGGCACAAATAGAGAGCGATATTTTGGGTTCAATATAGGATTATAAGGCTTGTTTTTTGGTGGAAGCTAAAGATTTCATAAAAACTGAGTAGTAAAATCCTAAGCCCAATATGAACAGTAAGGCAAACATTACCTGGCATGGAGGAGTAGCATTTTATGAGTTCCTTCTCACCATGAATAGCAGCATTTTACGACACAATTTAATTAAAACACATTCAAAAGACCACCTATGTAATGCGACGGCTATGAGATCCCTTTGCTGTGCCAGAGCTGTGCCCTTCTAACCTCATCAGCTGGATCATTTCGGGGTGATTTTTATGGAGTTATAGGTGAAAAGAAAGAAATCTCTAAGGATTGACTTTAAAGCAGTAAGATACTCCTGTTATGCAATAATATACCCCTATTAATCAATATTCAAAATTGTTGAGCGTATAGGTAGTGCCAAATACATATGGAAATAACATTTTATCTTTACGGTAGTGAAAGATACTAAACTACAGGTGATGAGATGTTACAAAAAGGATCACCATTAAGACATCTTTACTCCACATATGTGTGTAAATAGTTTTATGGAAATGTCCTGTTGAAGATGATGGGTTTCTTATGAGCAAGAGGTTCCCTATCTTTCCCAAATGTGAAACACAGCTGGGAAGCTTACACCCACTGGAAAGTTTTCAGGTGAGTAAAATGAGAAGGTAGAGTTTGAAGAAAAGGATCGAGGAAGCCGTTATTTTTGCCTTCCATATAATGGCCCAAAACGAAAAAGAGAGGAAAACAGAGAACTAGAGAAAGAAAGAAAAGAAAAAAAAAAAAAAAAAAAAAAGAAGAGAAAATATCTTTCTGCACAACTTCTCCTAAAAATATGGTGTAATATTTCAGGCTTAACACATTTATACATATATATGTGTGCATATATATATAGCACGGAGGTTATTTGAGACCCTTTAGTGTACGGCTATTCTTCTCTCTGTCTAAAACATTGTCCCAGGTTAAGTGCAATTCCCATGACCATCGTAATCATTTATCTGGCTCCCAAACTGGATAGTGGTGCTGTATTTGGCTGTGAATACCAGTGCACCCAATGATTTCCTTTTCCATGATGTTTCTGAGAAACAACTACTGGACCTGATTCACATGTAGCCACAAATATGAATCAAAACCCAATACAAAATTGGATGCATACTGGAAATTTGATAACTTGTGAATATGAATTTACTCCTGTAGTTGCTGAGATGCTATAGGAAATCTGGAGCATGCTTGGAATTAGAATTTTTGCTTTCCAAAAACGTGCATAGTTTGTTCCTTGTAATCATGTTTCTGATGAAGTCAAAGGCAGAAATCCCACTGAAGGAGCTGGCAAGGAAGGACTTTGTTTTAAAGACGTACACTTTATGGAACCTTTCCTACTTGCTGTCCTTCCAGTGTAAAATATTAGTTAGCTTAATCCCTCTCTTCTTTTGTATGTTAATAGAGACTTGAAAAAAGAGATTACGATTTTTATAAATTGAAATAAAGTGGCCTCTGTTTTCTAACACTTGCCAAAGCACGAGGGGTCAAACCAAAACACTGGCCAGCTACATCTCTTATTTAAACAATAAATTAGTGTCAGAGTTTCCAGTAATTAATTTCTATACTAATTTACATATTTCATTCCTTTCATTTTTTTGCTTTCATGTTTGGAAACTGTAACGCAGCTACACATCTATTTAAAGCAAACTCCCTTACCCAGTGATTGATGTCAGATACAACAATTACAATGCCAGTACTAGGGATAATTCTTTGCAGATGTTGTCAAATTACAGGTTAAATGAGGAAAAAAGTTCCTTTCTTCCGGCCACCCACTCCAGTTCTCTTGAAATAGGTGCATATTACTGTCTATCCTGTGCTGTAGGTGCAGTAATTCCCCGTTCAGTCACTCATCTGGTTTAAATGACTTCCATTTGCCATTTCAAAGGATGACAGAACGCTGCGTTCAGATTGTTTTGCAGGTACTGAAAATGCTGTAACTCTGCTTTGTGTTTTAGCTGGCTAAGAGGAGTGAGCTCGATCTGCCAAAATGATGCTGGTTTTCCCTTTAACATAAATAACGTTTGCCATTGTGAACACACAAAAAAAGAAAGAAAGAACGAAAGAAAAAAAGAGGTTAGATTATTTTAACCCTTTGCAAACCCTTCTACTCTTTGAGATAAAACAGGATCCCTGTCTTCACGTTATAATCATAACAGTATGTATTTTATGTTGACAGGACAAAGATTGAGCACGGGTCCTGCCTGGCTATGTAGTTTGGGGAGAGGTGATGAAACTTCTCCATTACCCAGCTTGTAGCAGGAGCCAGGCACAGTCACATTCCCCAAATGTAGGAGAAGAAAGATAACGTGCTGTAACAGAATATGGAAAACATCAAGAACGAATTGAAAGAATGGCTTTGCCTGGCCTTGCTTGCAGCTGGTATTTGGCCACGCTCAGGAGAAGAGCGGATTGTGCCACTCAAGCTCAGTAAGAATATCTGCGGCATCAGTATAACCCAACACCATGCCCTGTGGTGGCAATTAGCTGCAGGGTGTGGGGCAACAAGGTGCACAGAGCAGCTTGGCATCAGGCCTAAGTGCATTCGTTCCTCGGCAGGTGCCTCAGTTTCCTCACCAGAAATACTCACCACAAAATAACTCAGGTTGTGCTTCCCCCGTACTCAGCACTGGGGAGGCCGCTCCTCGAATCCTGTGTTCAGTTCTGGGCCCCTCACCACAAGAGGGATGTTGAGGCTCTGGAGCGAGTCCAGAGAAGAGCAATGAAACTGGTGAAGGGGCTGGAGAACAGGCCTTATGAGGAGCGACTGAGAGAACTGGGGGTGTTTAGCCTGGAGAGGAGACCTCATTGCTCTCTACAACTACCTGAAAGGAGGTCGTAGAGAGGAGGGAGCTGGCCTCTTCTCCCAAGGGACAGGGGACAGGACGAGAGGGAATGGCCTCAAGTTCCACCAGGGGAGGTTTAGGCTGGACATAAGGAAAAAAATTTCACAGAAAGGGTCATTGGGCACTGGAACAAGGTGCCCAGGGAGGTGGTCAAATCACCTTCCCTGGAGGGGTTTAAGGCACAGGTGGATGAGGTGCTAAGGGATATGATTTAGTGTTTGATGGGAATGGTTGGACCTGATGATCCGGTGGATCTCTTCCAACCTGGTTATTCTATGATTCTGTTCGGATGAAGGGGTTGTAAATGCCATATGTGCAGTAAGCGCGGGCAGCATCAGGCACCAGAGCTACCATGCAACAGGCCAACCCGGCTCGATGGCACAGATACATCCCACTGTCTCCAAGCAGACTCTCGAGCTGCTTCTACATTGCCGAAGCTGATTTCTGGCAGGCGTGCCATGCTCGAGCCCCAAGGCTTTGAATGGGATTTCCATTTTAATTTTTTTTTTTCTACATATGTTAGGCTACGATGACTTCTTCTCACAGTGTACAGGGATGAGTTCTGGCCAAAAGAAGGAAAACAAGAATAATTTACAAACAGAAGATGAAGCAGAGGACAGAAAAAACAGGCTCTCACACTTTATTTTTGGCCAAGGCAGCAGCTCTTTGTGTGGCCTTATCCAAACACAGCATCTTCCCACAACATCTGATTAACAACAGCACTGAAGATACTTGCCAGGTATGACAAGAAGTCAGCCCTACAAGTACCTGTAGGAATCAGAAATCACTCTGGCCAAGAAAATACTGATGGAAACATACTCCCAGCTATTTAGGTGATGGTGAACAGTCCACCCTGCCAATCTGTAATACAATCTATTTCATAATAAACTCCTCAGAGGCATCTGCACAACTGTGTGCAAGGTAACTGTTGCATGCTATTCCCTACATAATTATAGTCTCTAAATATTCACTAAATATTCTCTCTCTTTTCTTTAAACCTCTACCCCAGGACTCTTTCTCCTCCTGGCCACAGCAACCTGCACTGCATCCTGAGGTAGCGCACACACACAAACCCCTCCTCAACAAAGCATTTATTTTTAACCTACTAAGCTTAATAATTCTCAGAAGCGAGGTACAGGGTGGTTTGTGAGTAGTGAAGGCGCAAGCATGTGATTTGTATGCTGAGCTTCAGCGTCTTGGCTTTTGAGAAGAAAGCACAGCTTGCTGATGAAGGCTTGTGGTTTTCCTGTTTGTTGTCTGGAAAAAAAAAAAAAAAAAAAAAAGCATGTGGAGGTGGGGTACAAATTGGCAGAGCGGGGCAAAAAGAGGATGAATAAGAAAGGAAAGGCATAAAAGATTTATTTCTAAGTAACAAAGACATTCAAGCCTTATTTGCTTTACAGGTTGGAGAGAGTGCAGCGTCCCAAAGGTAACAGGATCAGAGATCCTGATCTTTGAAGCACAGTTTTAAGGTCTACGCAGCATTTGACTGATGTGCAACAGTTACAGGCACCACAACACCGCTGCAGCTACTAGAAACTAAAGGGGTTTGGTCTGCTCCAAAATGAAGCCAGAGAGCCTTTGCATGTAAGAATGTTTAAAGCTCTCCAGTAACACCGCTGCCCAGCCAAACAGGCAGTTTCTGTGAAAGGATAAAGAGCTTCCTGCCAGCCTCCTTCACTCTGATTTGTTTTATTATACACTTTTGCCACATTAAGTGATTTTAAAACCAAAAGGGCTTGCTTTCCTGGTAAAAGAGGGTGGACACGATTGTGAAACATGCAGGATGTCTAACGTATGACTTTCAAGGGTGTAAGGCTCAGTTAAGAATTTGGTCACGGGTTGTATATCCTTTCCTGTGCATGGACCACTCAAAACTTATCCATATTTAGTGCATTCTTTAAAAAAAAGTAACGATTAACACGTTATTGCTTTTATTCACAGTATAAATTAAACACAGCCGTTCAAAAATGTTACCGTGAGCACACTGCTAGCTTAAGTGAACGTGCAGACTCTAGCGGCATAAATATTTCACGCACACCTTGAAATTTTGCTCAAATACGTTGACAATTTCAAATCCAGTTTTCTGCCACTGCGTTTGCCAAGTAAGTTCCACCGTCAACAAAAAGGAAGCATAAAAAGGCCACAAGCATATCATGCAGCACTAGAAAATAAAGATCCCTCAGATGATACAGAAAATAAATTGCTTTAATATATGTTGATATTATATACCAAGCCTACAAATGTGTGGATTCCTGCACAGAAGCCCAGCTTGGAGATAAGCACGGTATCTGTCTGTACACTCAATAATATATTTGCAGTTGTTTGTATAAAGGACGCATCCCATACCATTTTTGTTAGCAGCTACCCAATATTGATTTCCAATGGCAATAACTTCAAAGCCTTGACCACGTTAAAAATAAATATCTTGCCCCATGGTTCTAGATTTAAGAAGCCAACACTGTCATAGTAACATTATAGCCGTGCACCAAATCTTTGTTTAGATAAAGTCATTTGCTTATTCAAATTTATGGCTGAATTTATATTGCTATCTACAAATAGATATCAATAGTTAAAGAGATTTTATAGCGTTTTGACATTCAATATATTATGTAGGTTTAAAAGGCTGTGGAAAACGGATGAACTACCCAAGCTGAACAACTTTCCACTTGTAAAAAAGCTTCTCAAAGTACAGAGGACTCAGATTTAACACTTATTCTTGCTTGTTTAAGCACATGCTCAGACGTGGATAGGCTTTTCATATTTTAATCCTGACAGAACAATGCAGTCTATGCAGAGCCAATGTTAAATGAAAAAAATGACAGATGTGTCTTATTAGGGAAAATAATTTAAGTAATACTGATTTTTAATGCTTCACTTAAGCAATACTATTTTATGTCTTCAAATCACGGAATAACTAGGTTGGAAGAGACCCACCAGATCAACGAGTCCAGCCATTCCCACCAATCCCTAAATCATGCCCCTAAGTACCTCAACAAATACATACAAAACTCTTCTTTTTCTGTTATTGATTTATATTACAGTTTGCGCTGCACAGATTCTTATAAAAATAAGATTATGAGTTGATTTAAGTTCCTAACATGTTGTAAGAGCTCTATTATATATCCCCCAAACAGTGCGATGGGTTTTATTTGTATGCTATGCTTCTTTCTTCACAAGCTTAATTTCCATTTGCCAGATAACAAGCCAGATAAAATCTTCAAAATAAAAATAAACTTATAAAAAAAAAACCTCTTTGAAAAGGATAATTTATCTTACAGAATAGTCAGAAACATGGAGAATAATCTTTGAATGAAACAAATAATAGAAAATTTCCTAAATAACTTTTGCTCCTGGTAGGCTTCCAAGCAAGTAATTCACAAAATATGACTTTCTTCATTGGAAATGTTATAAAAATTTGTTTGTTGGAGGTAGGGAAGGAAATGCAATTAAAGGCTAAATTCAGGCTCACATTTCATTTTAACGAAAAGAATATGTGTGATTTGGATCGAAGTCACCTAGGCAATTCCTGGTTTTGTTGGTGGGGGGTTTTTTTGGGGTTGTTTTTTTTTTATTTTTTTTAAGGCAGCACACATTGTCAGCAAATCTGATTAGCCAATCATAGAAGTACATCTGGCTGAGCTGACTATGCCAGGTAACCTTAAATAGAAACTCTGCAGCAGTTAACCATGTTGCAATCCTGGGCTTTGCTGGTAATACTTATTGAAAGTTCCCCTTTGTAGCATTTCTATAAAAAATAAAAAGGGAAGAGGTGAAATGAAAACTTAAAACTTGTTGGGGTTTTCTGTATTTATAAAAAAATCCCTTTGCAGTTGGAAATGCTTATAAAAGCGTATATAAAATACAGCAACTCCAGTTATTTTTAACTGCATATGGTCTACATAAAATGAAGCTATAGATCACGGGAGCTGTAATGAAGGCAAGTAAAAGACCGGAGCAACTCAAGTTCTTTAGTTAGTCTTGAATTCATAATGTCTTCAGGTAATACCTCAACAAAGGGCAAACAAAACAAATATCTTTGTTACTAGTCATAAAAGAAAATATTAATTTGTTCCTTTAATAACTATTTCAATTACACGAGCAGGATTCTAGTTTCAGATACGTTGCATACATCGATTCCAGCTTCTGTTCACACAGAAGTTGATTTGACAAGACATATTGTGGGCATTTGTACTGTCTGCTATGTTTTAGATCAAAATCAAGTTCTGGATCCTCAGAGTCTTATAAGCCACTTTCAAACTGAGACAAAGCATTCATTTCTGGAGCTGAACACTCAGCTTAAAAACCTTTTCTTTCCTCACAGGCAAATAGTTTATGAAAATAAATTAAAACCCAAATTTTGGTGGCCAGCTATTTTGAATATCTAAATAGTCAGTTTCACGTGAGGAGTGACCTGAAACCTTGGCTCTAATCTCTGACAAATCATGGAAATTCCCATTTTTTTTGTCCTTTTTCAAGAAAATTTTAGTTTCTTTCCATCTTGACTATTCTGGCAAGGTTATACATAAAAAAAAGCTACTATACAACATTAATAAAAATGGCAGAATCTGACCCTAAGTGAGTTAACATAGGAATACAAAAAAGACTTGTAGAAGAAAGACAGTGCACCAAAAAAAAGCATATTTGAACAGATGTGCCAATGTATGCCTAACATTAATTCTTAAAAAATAAGGAGAAATGGTTTAGCTGAAAGACAATTGTATATTTTGAACTGTTATGTTGAATACAGGTTTGAATTTTCCACTTAGAACAAACACATCAAATGTCAAACAGAGCCACCAATGCAGGAACCTCCTTTTACAAGATTACATAGAATTCCTACACTTTAAGAAAAATTATATTTTTGGCACATGTTTTGTATGTTGTGAGGTTAAATCCTCCAAATAATTGCCTGCCTTGGTGCATCTTGGGGTTTGGTAACCTTAGATACTTTAACTTAACGCTTGCTGTGAGTTGTGTAAGATAAAATTATGGATCTCTACTCATTTCCCAGTTATTTGCCTCCAAATATTCTCTTTTGTCTAATCCCTAAGTGAAAGACTAAAAATACGTTTGTTTAGAAATTGTAGCAATAATGACCTTGGTCTGCGCTTTGGCCTGTAGCATCCCAAGTGGTACAAAAGAACTTCAGCTGAGGTGAGCTGAAGGGCATATGTGTTTTCTGAAATAGTTCAATAAGTTTTTCTAGAGTCAAAGAGAAAGAGCAGAGACGTATACAGGGCACACACCCACTCCCAACATATCGGATATCGATGATTTTCTGCCTAGCTAAAAGCTTAAAATACATGTCTGGGTACAATGCCTTCTTGATGCTACAACACATGCCTTTCTAGCACATGCTGATGAAAAGGTAAGTGCACAAATCCTTGAGATTCCAGATGCAACCGTACCTCATGAACTGTAAGGACTGGACACGTACACGCATTACGTGCAATGACGTGATACCCTCTATGGAATCAACACCATCGCAGGGGCACGTCCAGCTGAATTGGACACGTTATGAGGGGAGGAAATGTAGACTAGACATTAGGAAGCAATTCTTCATGATGAAGGTGATGAGATGCTGGAATAAGTTTGCCCAGGAAAGTTGTGGATGTGCCCTTCCTAGAAGTGTTCAAGGCCAGGCTGGATGGAGCCTTGAGTAGCCTGATCTAGTAGGATCCCCATCGCAGTGGGGTTGTAACTGGATAGGCTTTAAGGTCCCTTCCAACCCAAACCATTCTATTGCCCCAAAGTGTCGGGATCCTGACAACTAAATCAGAAGAGATGTCGATGGATTTGAACACGTACCGTGGCCTAGGTGCAACACTTGGCTTCATAGTTCTCATTTACCTCTTACGTGCTTTAAATCATAAAAGACATTTTGTAAACCCTGGGTTCAGCTTTTACGTAACTGTTCCACAATCCGAGAGTGGATGTAGCATGGACTGAAAGGCCAGTTTCAGGTTTTATATGGAAATAGGTAACAAGGCTGAACACCCATAAAACATTTCTGCCTCTGAAGAAAGAACGTAAACTTTTTCATTGGTGACAGTGATAGAAACCTGACAATAGCAATGTAACACACGAGTCAGAGAAGGGGGGAAAATTTGACCAGAGAAACCAGTACGAAGTTATTTTTATATAAAAGGCATTAAATATCTCCTGGTTATGAACAGGAGGAGTAGGCAGGATCTTGGTCTCCGAGGTCTGCTCCACAGGACTCCTACACAGTTAAATGGGCGCGCTTCAGATTTATCTACCTTAGATGGGGCTCTGAGTCACCCTTGCTCAGCGTTGCATCTGTGCCTTCACAGATTCTGAGCGTTTCAAGACTGTATCTGCCCCTTTCTCCCATGCAGGGGATCATGAAATAGCTATCAGGTAGGATATAAAGCGGGGGAGGATGAGGCTGAGTCACAGCAGAACTGATAAAACCCACTGGCTGCTGGATCCGGGGGGAAACACAGTCAGATAAGGGGAAGAAAATCTTAACTCATTACTTTCCCACCTCTTATATCCTAATATCCAGACCTTTGATCTCCTGTAGCAGCCAAGGAAAATAGCAAGAAGTGCACCGACACCTGCATAGTCCTTGAACTCCCCAGAGAGTTTCCTGGGGCGAGTCCTCAGCTCATCAACCTCTTCATTAGAAAGGAGCTGCTGAGATCAGCAATCTGCACAAAGACTTTGGGCAACAACCTGAGACACATTGTCAGATGCCCTGGGCATTTCTAACCACCCATCAAGCAAATCCAGTCCCATGGGTAAAGCTTCAGGTAAGGCAGCTCAGCTCTGCCCTGGGTTGTTTGCTCCTTCCAGAGGTGAGCAGAGGTATATCCCCATCTTGCATGACCTCAGCAATTAGTCTGGGATTTGGCAGTCTCCAGACAGGTTGTTCTTGCATTCCAAATTACCTGCTGGCCTCCTTTGCTCCCTTTTCCCACTATCCTGTGCTTGTGAAGGTCTATGATCTCTGAGGTTGCTTCCTCTCACACACTACTTACTATGCGTACTCAGAGACTGCAGGTATTTTTCAGTGAATGACACCACCCATCTGGAAAGATTTTGAAATAAATCTTATTTTAAACATCAGAAAATGAGCCCTACAGCAAATGACTGCACAGATTTGTGGCATATCTTTGTTCAACGCCAGCTAAACAAATCTTTCAACTAGAATTAGAAAATACATTTTTTTTTCCCCCCCTGCTTTGAGATATGAGAAACACCAGTTTAGGTTTCTTTGCCGTGGTTTTTGACTTTTGTATGCTTCTGCATTCACATGTGCAAGTAAACTGCTGAGTCACAAGAAAGTTTTCCAGCCCGGTTTTGTGCCTCTGTGAAGTCTGTAGCTCTAAAATGACGTTCGTATAAAACATCTGCATGTTTAGGTGCTTTTCTGAGCTCAGTTTGACATTCAGGTTTTTGGAGAGTTTCCCAGGACAACAGCAAAGTTCTGCAGCTTTTACACGATCTGACCACACCTCACCAGAAAGGAAGAGCAGAGCCGAGGTGCAGCTCCTGCTCCATCCCTGAAGCCACTGGCTGCAGAATCAAGAAGTCCCCGAGTGATTTCTGATCCCATTTCACTGGCTTGGGCAAGGAGACTGCCAAGCATAAACAAACCGAATCTTTCAACTCTAAATAGCCTTGCTTCTCTTGTTTCTTTTTCCCAAAATCTTATCATGCGAACACAGCGTAGTTTTTTGGTTTAATAAGAATAATAATGGCTCAGGATGCAGGAAAATGACTCACATGGAGCTAGTCCAGCTCTCCTAGTTGGTTCTAGTCAGGTCACGATGAATCAGATGACCCTTATCTTAGTTTAAGACCGTGAATAAAAACCTCTCCCCTCTACAACCCAGCCAATTTTTGTCACACTACGCAACATATCTCCTTCCCCTCTTGTATTTCCTAGCTCTTCAAGTCTGCCTGTTACCTTCTCTGCAAAATTCCCCATGCATACCTCCCTCCTGAGTTCACCTCTGACTAAATCCTTTTCTATGTTCTGTAATTTCCCCTCGTCTTATACCTTTTTTCCCCCTCTTTGTCCTGCCTAAGCTTCAGTTTTATCGCTCTTCCAGCTTATGCCGAATACTGCCATATGCTTTGTTACACGTGACCTACATCCCACCCAAGCCAAAATTGCTTTACTCGCTTTAAAACCCTCAGTAGATTTGTACCTGGGACCCCTGAGAGATTTCAGCTGTATCTGAAACCAAAGCAGAACATAGACCCCTTTCTTAGTTTTTTATCACATCCATAACAAACTACAGCAACACTTTCCAAACCAGGAATGCAAAATTGCTTTTCCTTCCCTGACTAGACAGTTCATAAAGGTTTGAGTTCAAAACTGCAGGTTCTGCACACTTTTCCCTGCAATAAAGCCAGCAGATCAACTAATAAATCCCACGTTAGCAAACCTTTCTATTCCCCTGGTAGTAGATTTGTGAAGACCCTGGCCTGCATTACAAAGAAAGTAGTAACAGGAAAAACAGAGGAGAGGAATAATAATATTTAGCATTGTTATGTGAAAGAGAAGTTGTTGTAGGTTTGGCTCTAGAGCAAGAGCCAAGCCAGGTCAGCTAGAAAAAGACATGTTCCCATAACAGGGGAACAGCTTTCGTTTCACATTTCTGCTCAGAGAGTGAGAAAAACAAGGAGACTACAAAAGAACGATTAACCTGTGTTACACTTGAGTAAACTAAGTTTAAGGAACAAAGTGGCAAAAAGCATTGGTAAACCCAAGAAAGGCTTACACAAGCTTATGGATGACCAGCCTAAAAAAACCAGTCGTCCCCTAACAGCTGCAAACTCAGAAAGTCCCTAAAACACAACTTACCAAAAGCCAGGAAAGCATACCAAAGTCCTATTCTTATACGGCTTCCCGAACTAGCCACTGTCAGAGACAGGGTACTGGGCTAGAGGGAATTTTGGTTTGGCCCAGAACAGCCTTGCTTACATTAGTAGTTGAAGATCACCCACTAATCTTTAATAAGGGCAGTCTGGCACCACCAGGCTAAAGCCAAGCGGAGCTACCGGCTCCTGCTTTCTTGCCTTAACCTCTCGCCTTGCCCTCTGCCACAATTCTGCAAATCTGTCTGAAACAAAGGAAAAAAAAAATGTATGATCAAGATATAACTCAGTGGAAAACTAAGTAAGAGGAGCGTCACACCTTGTAATCCAGTCTCCCTTTCTTGCATTCATTGTTTTTTATGTATGAATGGGGCTGCACTGGGTGAAAGCATGGTCATGCGAGACCAAAACCGGTGACCCTGCACTCCTCTCAGCACCAAGGGTGCCTGCTGCAACCAGCGCCTCCGATGCTCCCGTCTGCCTGCTCACTTCTTTTCCAGAGCCATCCACGAGATGCTGGTGCACACACTGAGCGCACGAGCACGCAAGAGAGGAGCGAGTGCATAGCTGCCCTCTTATAATTACCATTTATCGTTCTACCTGTGGATAGGGATGTGAATAAAATAGCTTTCCCCTTTTCTCTGAAGAGCCTCCAATTTTCTGCTGTTCAAAACTGCGGGTAGCAGACGATCAAGTTGCAAATACATCAGTGTGAAACTGCAGTTGCATCACCGGCGGCTTGCAGACGCTGTTACAAAACTGAGGCAAGACAAGGCTCTGGGAGGTTAATAAATGTTTCAACATAACCTGAACAGAGTTACAAGGAAGCCAGGTCTAAATCTGGAGATTTCTGTATTTGACTATGTACAGCTTGGAAGTCGGTCCTGTCAACTCTGAGCATAGAAAACCTTGTAAGCCTTTAGTTGGCATGTACTGGATGTTTTGTATTGAAGAGTTCTGCTGTATTTTTAGGTTTATGCACCTAGAATCAAAAGGCAGCTTAGGGGAGACAAGCCCGAATATGTGGAGTGTAAAAAAAAAAAAAAAAAAGAAAGAAAGAAAGAAAGAAAAAAAATATATACTTCCACAAAGCCCCTGCAAATGCAAACTGCAAGCCTTGGTTTGCCGAGTTTAAATCCAACCATAGCTACTAGTTATCTGCAGTTCTGATAAATATTCATGTATCATATGTTCATATCTGACTGCAGGAAAAGCAAAAGGATTCAGAGGGCTTTGTCTGCCCTATGAGCTTTTTATCTGTGCTTTAGTAACCTCCTTATACTTAGTAAATAAGAATGTTTCTTTGTTCAGACTTTAACACTTTTAATATCCTTGCAGATTCAGCAAACCTTTGTTCTAAAATGCTTTGTGCCCATTAGGGCTTTTGATTATAGATTACACCACCATTTGATTTATTTCTTTTTCTCATGGGCAACATATTCTTCTTTCATTGAGCAATATTCAGAAACTTGGAAATCTAACCTGTGTTTTAGTTTCAGGACAGGCACATTCTTATGGTAAAAACCTCCCCAATTGAACTTGGGATGCATTCAACTCTTGTATGGTTGATACTTGGCCAGGTTAATTATGCATCACCCCAAGCAGAAGAGGACAGCAGGATACATGAGCATTTTTCAAAGACTTGTTTTTAGTACAGAGACAGTTTTCTGGAATGAAATAAAGAAAATGGAGGATTTCTGTGATTTACAGCAAACTGGCACTCTGAAAATGCAAGGATTTAAAAGATCAACAAGGACAAATTTGCAGCCATTTAGGAAATGATTACAGCATGCGTCTAACATATCCGACCTAGCTTTAATCAAGCTACCTTGGTTACCAGCAGCGGAATAGTTGCGGGAGCAGCGGGCTCCAGTGTGAGCTGTGCAAGCCTGCTTGGGACCCTGTATGTCTTCTCAGGCAGTTGGACTGAATCAAAGTCCACGCTGATACAGCTCCACTACCCTTGGCAGGCATGCGAGCTGGATTAAAATCTGCTTGCCTGAGCCTGCATGTGGTGCAGCCGCTCGAACGGCTTGTGGAGACCAGGACTGGGCTCCTTGCACCCTCCCTCCACACCATGAGTGGGGCATGGGGACATGTGATGCTTCAGCCAAGTGAAAATGTTCCTCTGGTCCTGCCTTCGTATGGATTTGTAACGTAACACGCGGCCCCGTTCTTTACTCTGGACGACTGTCACAGGGCTGCCACCTACAATGAAAACAGCTTAATGCAAAGGGGATGCCAGCTCTCAGTGTTTAAAAATCGTGAGCCAGAATCCAGAAAGTCAGAAGATTGGCTTTAAAATCACGGCAGCTCCTGAGAGAAGAATTGTGTTGGTTTTAATTGTTTTGCTGTAGCTACATTCACATATTTCTAAGTTTCTCCTTAGTAAAACACATGGGCTGGAAATGTACTTTGAAAAGGACTAAACGTTCGGATTAAAATCCTTACTCCAACAGCTGGGGCTTTAGGGAAAATAGCAAATATCACAAGACTTGTACAAAATCACAAGTGTTGCCAATGCTAAAAAAAAAAAAAATGCCCAAATTTGGCTTAACATGAACTAATTATTAACTAAACCTAACACTGTCAAGCTATTTGGTGATTGTGGACACCTCTAAACAAACTAGAGACACCTCAAAAGACCTGATTGCTCCAAGGGCGTGTGCTCACTTATAATAATTTAGGCCAGAGCTATTACGAAAAGAATGCAATGATTCTGATTTAACATTAGCCAAAAGGGTTTGGAAATTATTTTCTTCTGAACTCCAAGATCTCCTCAGAGATCCTTCCCCAAAAAAAAAAAAAAAAAAAAAAAAAATCAGTAGGAATGAGTTGCTTTAAATTTATGCTCTAACATTTCCCACGGCCCACATACATGTATGCTCTACTCTCTCTCTCCCCCTATTCCTTCACCGTCTCTGCTGGTCAGAAGATAAAGTCATCCTTGTCATCTTCTACTAATACTAAGAAAGGCAGCAAGAAATGAAAAATCAAGTCCCTGTCATATTCCATCGAGCACGCTGGCTAGATACGGATGTCTCGCCCCCATTTACAATCTGAACCAAAAGATTTGAAGCCAAGAAAGCAGCTGGCACAATAAAAACAGTAAAAGCTCTAGCTGGCACCTCATGCTGACAATGACTAGCCAAATCTCCATGGGGAAAAATGCCAGTATAGATTTCTGTGACAAAAACAACAAAATAGATTTTTGTCAATGTACATAGATTTGACAGGAAGTCAGACAAATCTATCAATAATGAGTGACATATATTTGCAATATTCCCAAACAAAACGGTACATTTGAAGACAAACTGAGAAAACAACTAATTGTGTTACGCGTGACTTATTCATCTGGACTTCTTGATCACAACACTGCAATTCATTAATTCGGCCTGTGCTGCAGTTACCCTGGGAGGAACTGACCAGATACACCAACATGTTTCCAAGTGCTTTCTAAAGCATCCTTCAGAACACTGGGATTTCAGAAAGGGGCAAATTACTTATCTTGCAGTTAATCAAGCCCGTAGGAGATGGAAACCTACATTTCCAACTCTAGCACAAACATTTTAGCCATGTTTCCATGCTTAGAATGCAGAGACAATACTAAAAAGCGGATACAAAAGAGCTTCTGTATAGTCTTTTTCCCAGAAAATTATACATAAGAAACAGTATGTTTCGCTATTCGAATGAAAATATTGCTAGTGCTCCTCTGTCACCGAACATCACTTGTGAAAAATTACCATTTATTTCACAGCCAGATGCATACTGTGTTATACACACATGTAGCCCACGAGAACCAAGTGGCTCTGGTTTTGGAAAGACCTCAGCTCTGCAAAAGCTTCAATTAGAGGAGGAAAAAAGTAACTATTTAAGACCTTATATAGTGGATAAACTGACTCTAACATAATGCTAACGTATTACAAGCCAAGTCTCTTATCACACCTAGCATGGTGTATCTTAGTGAGTACATGATGATGAATTAGGTATCAAAAATCTCCAGGCGCACAGATTTTTTTGCCCAACTCCTGGGCAAACTTGGGACAGATTCTGAAAGAGCTAGAAAGATATGATTGGGTTCAGAAGCCACAGCGATTTGCTTAAAGTAAGTGTCTAGCAAGACAGCTATGTGCAAACAGATGGCAAGACCCAGATAGAAAATGCTTTTTAAGTGAAACGACAGAAACTCATGAAAAAAAATGTCTTACTCATACAAATTCTATAGAGTCTTCAAAAACATCTTTAGTAGCTGCAATACAGAAATGAGCTAGATGAGCCAAAGTCATCTTTACTTGGGAGAAAATGCATCAAACGCATTGACCTGATTCACCATAAGGTGTGCACTGCCCGGTACTCACTATAAGTCAGAAGATTATAAAAGATGTAAAAAGTGCCCCAGCCACTAAGTTTCAGGCATTTATTCTAACAATCAAAAAACTCTGAATATCTGGGAAGTCCCAGTTCACTGACCGATGGAGGAGACCAGAGGAACTACCATTCTTTCATCCCAGAACTTTCTAAGTGAACAGCTAAATCATGTATAAAGAAGCTTGTAGAAGCCACCTGAGAGCTAGTTATTCTGTCATAATTTATGAATACCACATCTTGCTTTGATAGTCATGTTTACAACTTGAATATAGTTGGCAAATTTAATAGTAAATGAAGAAAAGCGACCAGGAAAAGGAGGATACAACACAACCACAGCACTCCAAACATTTTAGGGACAGTTAAGAGCCAGTGGCTGAGAGACTTTATGGCAAGCGTACATTTTGGCTGCACTTGGGAGCCAAATAGAGGTACAACTGGACATGGGACAAAAGGATATCCTCAGGAGCTCCACAGAGTTACTGCAAAACAAAAACTGTTTGAGATCAACCTTTTCTCTGAGAATTTTATCGCATTCCATTTTTTTTTTTTCCAGTGGCTTTATCAAAAAATGTGAATCTGTAGTTTTGAATACATTCAGTTCTGTAAGGTAATTTCCCCTTCAAAATGAAAAACGGAAAAGAAGTAGGTAATGCTTTAATTTGTTATTAGGAGTAATTACTGTCTGGCCTCGAGGGGTTACTTCTACATCGGTTTTAACAAGAAACCCATTTAACATATATTTATCTTTGTAAATTGTCCTGAATGATCAGCAAATACCTAATCATCTGCATAAAGCTGTTTAAAACATCCTTACCCTGATAACAGGAAATTATAACCTATGAGGGCAAAGTAGCTGAAGTGGTGGTTTAAACCATAAAAGACATTTCAAGAAGGCAAGAAGTAGGTGTTTTCACATGTTTGCTTTGAATCTTTTTCTGTGGTTATTAACACATCAGGAATAGATTTATTGCGTTCCTCCTGTAGCTGTGCAGGAAAGAGACCTAAGGACAGGCAAGTCTCTGCATCTGAAGACTCCTGAAGTCCTTGATGAAAGGCAAGTTCACGTGCTGAACCACCTAGGCAAAGCACAGACCCTTGTCCTGGATATCTAGAGGAACTGAGTTCAGGATTAGAGCTTACAAGAGGCTCATGAACGCTGCAGAGGAGCAAAACACCATAAACACAGAGAAAACCTCACTATTTGAAGAGCAAGAGGATCCACCCAGACTTCAAACCTTCCTGTATTCCAAACAATTAAGAATAGGATTTATTATTTATTGAAGGCCCTGTGACATGGTTAGAGGTAAAAACAAACTAAAATTGGACCTCACAGATTTAGTTTGATACATGAAAACAGACACGAATGTCACTTCGTTCCTCTGCCCTGCTTTCTCTGCTCATGTGAGCAGACAGGGGTTGGAAAAATACAATAATTTTCCTCTCTAGAGACTTCATAGCTCAAGGGATTGGTAACAGGACAAGTCTCTCAGCCATAAATCAATTACTCAGGATTGACTCAGGTTGTTTGGCTGCATAAAATGCATAAAATATATTCACTCTCAATTAATGTAATTCTTGCTTGATACAGACCAGAAGCTGGAAAGACTTGAAAGATACCTTCTCACCTTTACCTACTTCCTTTCAGAGTCTAATGAAAGCAAAACCGAGAAAAAAATATGGAAACAATTATCATTACTTATATATAGCTAAGAATACCCCAGCTCTGGACAAAGCTCTCTCAAACATTTCTTTACAGCATCTCCCAAGTTAAAGAAGCTCATTCAAGGTCTGGGACTACAAAAAGCCTCAGATAAGAAGGTCTACGAGGTTGTGGTAAGAATATTTAAACTAATCTGCTTCCAAGGCATTCTCTTAATTAAGAACTGGTGTTTCTTTTCTTTAGCAAACAAACACATTTTTATACAAATATACTACTACCTTTTATGAGACTTAAGACATTCCTTAGCCCCATATTAATTCACACAGGTATAATAATGAAACAATAAATATCCAAGTGCAGGTAATATTCAATCTTCACCAATGTCTAAGAGTAATCACCAGCTCCACGACACTGAGCTGACCACGGATGCAGGAGTATAAAGCCACTGAATATTTGAAGGGAAGTGTTCCCACGAGAGTTACCAACAAATACCAGGCATTCTTTTTATACACTATTTTGATTTTTCTCTTTCCAGACCCAAAGCACAAGCAGGAAGCACTAAGGCATGTGAAAATTTGGAAAACAAACACAAAAAGTTTTCAAAACTTTCAGAAACCTCAGAAAAGTTTGTTTGGTTTGGGGAATGAGAAAGAAAGAAACAAAAAAAAAAAAAGGGGGGGGGGGAATAAAAGGAAAAAAAGCAGTTCTGGTTCTTATTTTATCTGAAGTGGTTCAACTGTCCCTAGTTCATCCACATGAGTTTTTTTCTGTGTTGACACTTAGCAGCCAGGGGTTTTCATCCCAAGAGTGGACGCTCACACAAAAAAAACCCAACAAAAAACCCCCACCGAAATAACCATCAATTAAAAAAAAAAAAATTTTTTTTTTTTGATGTATCTAGGCTCCCAGAACCGGAAAGAGAGTCTTCTTTCTACTTTAACAGATTTTTTCCAGGGTCAAGGAAATGCAGATTAGTCACTGGGCCCCAAGCTTGCTCACTCTGTTAGTGAGGTCTACCTAACAGAATGCAGATGAGACCTTATTAAATACCTGTATCACTCACAAAACTTCATGAAAGACCATAAACAATATGGGGTTTTTAGTTAGACACTCAAAAAGACATTTTCTGTAGAAAATCCAGAAAGCGTTTCCAATATTTTAAGCAGAGATATAGGCATAAAGGACACATGCAGACCATGGCAGCAGAGTTTTTAGATGAGACGTATTTACTATTTAAAAAAATCTGTATCCTACTTCCCTGTTTGCAAGGCTAGGTCTACACAGACAGGACAAAGTCCTAAATTAGTTCATTAGCAAAAGCAGATAAAATTGGCTGGACACATTTCATTAGGAAGCTGGTGGCTGGGACTCAAAATCAAGTCATGAAACCTGAGGATGGGGTGACATTGCAGCCGAATGTCTGCAGATGAGACCTCCAGGTAGGACAGAGGCAACCTGCTGGGGTGAAAGATGCTGGGCAGCATTGACAGCAAGGGAATTTATTAGCAGACATTACCAGAACTAGCCATGATTGTAAAATTCTTTCCCACCCAACCCAGACTTTTCCAGAGCCTTTCACAGTGCTGCTTTTAAAAGCAAAATAAAGATTCTGCAACAGTGCAGGGGTTCACGTAGACCCTTTAGAGTAACACAGCTGGTGAGTTTACAGCACACGTAGATTAACCCTTGTATGCCTTGAGAAATCAAAGAGGAACTTCAACAATTCGGAGCTGTTGGAAATGGCACGAATCATAATTTGGGAGAGGTGATCAGGTGGTCAGCATCTTCTGATTTCCACAGCCATTTCATATTCTCAGCTCTGCCCCAGGTGCTAAGCAAGTGCAATATCCCTGCGGAGGTGTAACTACTGGCTTGCCATCCGATGCCCGTGTTTTGAGCCCATTTCAGGGTCTGACTGTCCTCTTGGACCGCGGGTGCGCGCTGCCAATGTCACCCGCCCTGTAAATCAGCTGTTGCCCTGGTGCAGTCATGTGTAGTAATTATTTTAAAGGATTTATGGAGAGGCTTGCTTTCACACCACAGGACTTGCCTAAGCTGCAGGAATGACATTCCAAGCTTTTATTTATTTCTTTATTTGCCAGACCCTTAACGTTATTCCTCTGTAGCTTTTTGGCACATGAATTTATGGCACTGTCTAAAACTCTAATACTTCTCTCCGAATATACTTGTGGACGTTTCTGATCTCCCTTTAATTGGGCATGCTTTAGGCTCACATAAAATATTAACGTCTTAGCCAATGAAAGTCGGAGCCCAAAGCTCAGATGGTTCTAAAATTAATATAACCTTGTTTTTTGCTCACAGAAGCCACAAAAGATCAATTCCAGAATTTTTTTTTTCACCATCTGATAGCTAATTTTTTTCTAGGCAAAACACGCCTGTTTGATGACCTTCTGGACATGCAAGGATGCACATATATTGCTTGTAGAGTTGAAATAAGGACAGACAGAAGCTTTTGATATAAAGATTATTCAGGGAGAGTTTGATTATTCTTTCAGTTGACTTATTCTTAGGTACACATGGCTAACGATTTTTCCATCTCAGAAATCTAAAAAGTCTATTATTATTTTAAAAGTAAACAATGTGGATGTCAGTCTTGTGTATTAGCTTAGTTACCCTCAGCAAAGCTATTTGTACTCCTGCACTGTGTCTGTGTGCATCACTCCCATTACCCCAGAATATAATCGCATACAAGAAAAAGTTAATAAATTCATTTAGAAAGTACCTACAGGTTTCCTAAACACAGCGTGACAAGCAGAGGACTAAAATTCCGTGGGGTGACCACGTGAAGTCAGAGCTGCCAGCAGGGGCTTGGATTGCTGGGCACTGAGAATTGGCACAGCAGGAGCTATAGGTAAGAAAGTTCGATGATTTCTAGGTATTTAAAAACAAACTTTATTGCAAAGTCCTTACAATGGTTATTTGTTTGATTACAAGCATAGGACTGCTGCTGAATTTAATAAACCAGCTCGTACTGCAAACCTGCCTCGAAAAATAGAGGTACTTATGGTATCCCCTAAGGAGGGCCATGTACTGGACAATTCCTACCTATTTCAAAAGCTCCTTTACTTCAGCTGAGAAGACCATTGTGTCACTAACCCATCAGCAAGATCAGCCCAGGAGGAACTAAGCCTGCCAAAGAGCTGCTTCTCTGAGCCTCAGGGAAGGGTTAAGTTTGATTGCACTGCCTCCTTCTTGCCAGCAACTGGAATTCACACTGGGCTTGTTCACATTCCCACTCCAGCCCTTGTCACAGCAATGAGCTATTGGCATTGCAATGCCTGAACGTTACATAAATCATTGCCGTCCTTTACCATTGTCTTGACCTTTTGAATATTCCCTAATTCAGCTGGGTAGTTGTTCTCCGACACCCTACTGACTGTCGGGGGTGGCTTCATAGCAAGAAATGGGACATCCAGGCCAAGTAGAGCCCATTGCAGCGATAGATGCTAGAGAGGTTAAGGTTGTAGAAAGCTACGCGATTCCATTCTGCCTTAATTATACTAAATTTTGCCTTTTCTCTATTAGTACTTTTTGCAAAGAAGAAAAATCAATGCACCATTTCTAAAGACATTCATGGAGACACCTTAAGCTGCGTATGATTTGCTAGCAGTGAAATCAACCTTGCTCTTCACTTTCCAGCAGTAGTGGGAGCAAACAGCCACTTGCAGGTAACACCTGTTTTCTCCATAACGTGCAGTGATTCAGAGCAGAATCCAACCACTTGTGTATTTCTGCATGGCAACTATCATGACAATATGGTCATTCCCAGAGAGACCCCATGGAAAGCAGAGCTTGAAAAAGTTGAGAACTTCCCTGGATTTCAGAAATCTTGTGAAACAGGGATGTTCGATGTGCTTAAATCTTCTTGTTTGTAATAGTACCACTACGAGGGGTCCTCTACTGACTGAATAACAGAACTTGTTTTTTTTTAATATGTGCTCAAAATGAATTTTCCTAGTTTTCCCCTGACTTGATAGATTTTTTTTTTTTTAAGGAAAAATACAAACCTTTTTGAAACAGATGCATCATGTTCAGAAATCAAACCACAAAAAGTATAAAATACTTCTCTTGTTTCCTACAAAGCAATTCCCCCAGAATATAAGAAAATGAGACTTTTCCTAAAAGGAACAACAACAGCTGTAACATTAACTGTAACATGAATGATCATTTAGCAATATTTTTTACTCCTATTTTTAATTTCCTCTCTCTGAAACCTGAAAAACATTTATTCTGGGAATAGCATTCAAAACACGAAAACATTCATCAAGTAAACTTCTGTTAACTCCTGACACCTCTTTTGCCCTCCCATACCACAAAAAATCTCAAAATAAACAAGAAATTAAGTTCTGACCCGTCCAGAGACCTCAAACACTCCTCTGGAGTCCTTGCCATTGCTATTCATTTTACAAAGAAAGTTCTCAGATGCCTTTCCGATGGCTCCAGCATGTAACCCCGAGATAGATAAGCTGAGAGCTGGGGAACCGAGTCCAAGTCAGGAATTTATGGGAAAGCATGTGGAGCAGATGGTAGAGGAATGAGAAAGGAAGGGAGCCACAGCTGAGAGAGAACGAGTGTTGAGACTGTGTCAGATGGGAGAAGGAGGAAAACTATGCTGATCTAGAAATGCACAGTGGAACTCTTCAATATTGAATTAGTAAATAACTAGGCAGAGACATCTCTGTCTTTCAGGTACTCTACGGTTTCCATCTTAAACGTGTGTAGAGGCTTACAGGAAAGCTGGACAAGAATTGTTTGTAAAGGTATGCAACAAGAGGAAAAAGGATAATGGCTTTAAAATGAAAGAGGGTAGAGATTTACATTAGATATAAGGGAGAAATTCTTCACTATGAAGGTGGCGAGGCAACAGAAGAGGTTGCCCAGAGCAGTGGTGGCTGCCCCATCCCTGGAGGGGTTCAAGGCCAGATTGGATTGGGCTTGGAGCCCCTGATCCATTGGGAGGTGTCCCTGCCCAGGGCAGGGGGTTGGAAACGGATGATCTTTAAGGTCATTTCCAACCTAAACCATTCCATGGCTCTATGAATTAACATTTCCATTCTCACTACACATTTAACAGGAGAAAACCACTGTTACGGGGCTTTTACTAATCCTTCCTATCCAGTCGCCCCATAACTCACATTTCAAGCCAGCTTAAATGTAGTTCTCCCTAATTGGGACCTCTTAATTCAACTGTCCACCCACTGCTTAGTATGGGTATTGAACTCCCATTAGGATGGTGTGAAGCTCAATTTTGAAAGAAATCGTCATTCCTTCTGTTTGGCAGGGGGTGGGGAAAAACAAAACAAGCATATTCTATAAAAACTTCAAAATATGTTTGAAACTATCGTAATTTTTAATGATGGTTGGTGAAACATTAGTTTCCCTCACTTCTCAGTATACCCATCCCACAAAACAGTTACTCTCTTTGCACGTGTGAGGGAAGAAACACAATTACACTTGGTTTGCAAGTCTGGTTATTAGGCAGAGATATCTTTTTCATCACACACATCACAACTTGAAAATACATAACCTTTAAAGAGAGAAGAAAAAAATTAAAAATAAAGGTTCTTACTGTGTATATTTTAAAAATACACCTGCTTGTCCTTTTTTCTATTTTCAGCTAATATATTAATCCTGGTCTGACTGAAAAAAATTCCCTTTTGAAGAGCATCAGTGCTTTTTAAAACCAAATCTTCCTGTGAGGCCAGACCGAGCAGCTGAAGAGAAGCAGCAAAGACAACCCCTTAACCCTCACCTTCAAATACACAACCCTTGGCAGAGATGAGAGCAGCCTGAGGGCTGCTCAGTTTTCCACCAAGAGCAGAAATACTTGCTTTCCCCACTGACTGGTGATGCTCGACAAGCGCTATCAGGTAGCTCTGGTTTTCAATGCCAAGATCCACCCCACTCCCCTTTCTCACACTTTCCACCCCCAGCCTGGTGCCAAACGGTGGGCGAGGCAGAGCCAAAATCCTGCTATTGGAAACAAAATGCTCTCAAGGGCCAGGTACAGATTGCCTTGCACTATTTCAGACTGCGCAATCCGCCTCAGTATGTCCCAGCAGAAGCTAAAGGTATCGCAGCTGTCAATAACGCCACAGTCTCTGCTATTAAGCGCAAGATCAAAGTGACAGGAGCTGTCCTCATTTCCACCCACTGGAGTCTGGTGGTGAGAGCTGGCCTGGCTTCATCAGGGAGCAGGCTGTCACGGTGCAACAAAAAAACAGAATAACACAAATAGTATGAACTTACAGGCTGAGATCTTGTGAAAAAAAGTGATGCTGGAAAGCTCATTCGGAAACTAAAGAAGCAGAAGCTTGTGAAGAGCATCAGAGTCCGCGGTGCTGCTCTGAAAAATATTCGCAACCTGAAAAGAAATTTTCTCTCTCGAACTCAGGCTGAATGAAGGCTATTTGTCATTAAAGGACTATTATGGGCTTTATAGTCAGACATCTATTGGTAAGTTAGGTGCTTAAAGACACCGATCAGCTTTACCTTTCCAAGAGCACTTTTAGACACCTAAACACTTCCTTTAAACCTGGAGCTGACTACCCTGAGCATCTGGGTAATATATATATAGATCCTGACCTTCAGTGCTAGCTGCATCATCAGGAGTGAAAACAAGCAGGCTTTCTTTCCATTGATTACTTTCCTATAATTCTTGACAGAACCAGAAGCATAAAATAATCCTAAAATTAGAAGAAAGCCTGTGACACGGTAGCTACTAAAATCACTGTGTTTTCAGAATCATCAGAATCAGAGGGATTCAAAGCAAAAAAGTGTTGAGTTAAGTAGCACAGCTTGATCCTAGTCTTAAGGTTAGAGCCGACATCATACTTCTACTCCATGCAAGCAAAGGTTACTGGATGGAAGTTGTGATCGGCAAAATGTTAGATACCATGTAATCCAGGACACCTGCCAGTTATTTCTGATGATACAACATGATCTCCTGGTAGCATTAGGGAGTACACCAGTGATTACTGGCATTACAATTGTCATCTGCCCTCTAGTCACAAAAAAAAATAATCAAAAAAGATACTGTTTTAAAGGGACAAAATAGCAAGTGGTGCACTTCAAAAAGATGAGAAAGCCCATACGAACAGCAGTCTGGTTTTAAATGACATATTTGAGGTCTGAGCTTGAAAACTTTGAGCAGAGATTTCCATTTTCTAAAAGCAACTTCCCACCTGCTCCCTGCCCTGCCATTTGGGCACTGTGATTTCAGAGCTGAGACAAAAGAGAAAACTTTACAAGTATTTTTGAAAATAGAAAGATGAGAATGAAAAGGGAAAAAAACCAAACCTCACATCAAACCCCTTTATACATACAAATTGAACTATCCAAATGCCTAAAAAATTATTCTGCATTTTGGACATTGGTTTTGCTTGCCGTGCAAGACACTTTTCCCATTCCTCATACAATTTTGCAGTTTTCAGGTCAGAGCTGCCACCTTCACAAAGAAAACTGGGAAACGTACAGTTTGCCTTAGAGAAGTTCAGATACAAAATAAACACAAGGTTCTGTATTAGAGCAGTAAAGGGCTAGAACAACTAGAAGCAGCAGGTTTTAAGTTCATTACAGGCAGATTTTGATAAACCTTGAAAATGGAGAAGAACAAGTGGCTGAAATGATGACTAGAGAACTTTTCAAGCGTATTTCCAAGGTATGCTCAATACTAACTCCAAGAATTTGTTTTGTTGCTCCGCCTTCTATTCCTTTCTGCTTTCATTAATTCTTATATTTTTCATTAACTCAAATTGTATTTTAAAGTCAGTGTTGCTGGGGAAGGGTTATCAACTTATCTATTTATGCTTTACAGTACCCATCATTGGTGGGTTCTGTAAATAATTTAAAAATACCAATAGCCATAATGGCTTTTTAAGAGCATAAGTGAAGAAACATTCAGAGTCTTAAAGATCATCCACTCTATATTTAAGAGCAATATATCCAGTCTTAGGTACTGGACTGTTTCAGGCCTATAAGAATGCTTTTAAAAGGAAACTGGGAAAAAATTGCATACAGGATTTCAAGGAGGAGAGTGATGCTATGAGGCAAATTATGCCTGACTCCATAAGAAGTGGGACAAATGGTTGAAAGAAAAAAGGGACGGAAATCATAAAACAAAACAACTCTTTCTCATTTGTCCCTGCCATCTACACAGATGGACATTAACATTTCCCCAAATTATTTCAGTGGATCATCTGCTCCACTTCTCTGAAGATAAGGTGGGCAAGTAGGTCCATTCACATGGCAGATTCGAAAGGGTGCTGACCTACCTCACTAGGTTTTTGTTGTTGTCATTATTTTCAGAGGTTTATAACACAGCTACTTCTGCAGTTACATATTTGTTTATGCATTCTGTCAATGATTTATAGGCCAGTTGGCTAAACTCAAAGCGAAGTCACCGGTATGCGTGGTGTATTTTCTAATCATGTTGTAAATGATCAACAAGCTAAGCTGAGTTAAAAATCAGTCATTTTGCAAGACATTTCTTCAGAAAGCAGCACGTATCATACACCTTACACTTTACAAACCAAGAGATTTTAATAATTTATTTCCCAGTGGAGCTTTATGACCCCAGGGATAACAAATTTAGCTGTCTAATTATTAGCACATTTAAGTATTGGAACAGATTAATTTTCTAATATTACAGTTAGTATCCTCATCAACACATCAGTGCTAAGATTTAACACACTCAGTGTGGCAAGACTCTGCTTGAAAGAACTAACTGAGGTAGCTGAAGCACTTCATAGCAGTCATAACACAGTACAGTAACAGCAATAATTGTACTTTTTTAATTGTAGCCAAGTTATATTTCAACACAGTACAGTTCACAAGAGCAGCACTGGAGTGCTTTGAGCTATTAATGTCAAGTTCTACAGTAGTGCATTTAGGGGGGGGGGGGGGAAGCTTGTAACTTTTTCTAAATATACCAGATTGTTAAAAATCGTGATTACATGTTTGTCTGCAAGTAAATGACAAAGGGTCTGAGAGTTCTTTAAAACTACTTTTGCCATTACCAAGATGGTCTGGTTAACATTTAACAGTTAGTGTTATAATCCTTCCTGTGTCAAAAATTACAGCTAACGTTGAGTAAGAAAGCATGTAGTTTTACAATCTCCCAAGTACCCTGCCTTTAAAAGTCCCCACATGTTTCAGCGAGATGAGTAATTGTCTATCAGCCTATGGTTCATTAGGGACCAGAAATCAATTGAGTGGGAGGGTTCATCCTAGCAGGTTACACAAACCTTGGCTGTGCTGGATTCCTGATGAATAGAGTAGTTGGGAAAGAGAAACTTTCATCTGATGGCTCCAAGGTAGTTAGGCTACTGACAACTATGTAGTATAAGGCTAATTGGGCTGGTAAGGAACAGAGGTAGAGGACAGGGTGCAAGCAGGGAATCAAATGCTCCTTTGGAGCTCCGGGGCAAGCAAAAAGCTTGTCTGGGAGGATGACCTACTATATAAATGAAAGGCTTACAAAAATTAACCAAGTAGAGAAATGCTCCTTAGACGAAAAATATTTTTTTTGTAGCTGTGGTTAAAAGTGTGCTGCTGTAAATAGGGGCTGTGCATGTTACAGGCTAGTTTCTGCTTGGATTTCATCGCCTATTAAAATTAAAGTTATTTTGGCTGAATCCTTTCTCTGCATGGATACTGCTTCCTCTCACATTCTCCCTAGATGGTTTCACTGTTTTGGAAAGGTAACAAATTATCAAACCGATATGATTTCTTTCCTTTCCCAGGAACCACGGCTCCTTCCCACTATTCCCCTTTATAAGCAAGTAGTCATCCGAAGACAGGCTACGTGAAAAAAGTTCAACATCTATTTTACTGCTCTGTTACGTATAAAAGGAGATATGAAACAGGCAAATATTATAAAAAAAGCAACAATTAAGAAAGACATTTTGGTGAGAGAAGTGATCTTCAGTAACAGATGAGCTCTCTTCCTGGTGCCGAAAATACTTGATTTATACTCTTTCAGTGGAATGAATAGGGTGAACTAAAGTGTCTACATCTGCTCAAGACTGCATGGCTTTAATCACTGCTAGCCTTAGTGGTCTGCATATGCTTGCAGAAATTCTTACAATGAGATGAATAAATACATGAAAGCATTTGCCCGCATGATGGCACAAATAGAGGTTCTGAATAATGATGGATGAACTTCAAAGGAGATCATAGGTTCCATTTAGCTGAGCGCTCGCACATTAGAGTAAGAGCCCTAACTAAACAAACCACTTAAGCCTGCAAAATTGGACAGCAAACTGATGCAAGAACTACATCTCTGCTGCTCCTGCCGGAGTTTAGGTTAGAATAACAGGGCATCAACTTGTCTCTTAGTGTCACAAGTATCAGGATTTTAAGAACTCCTAGGGAGAACTAGAAGAAACTCGGGTCAGATGTTATTGTATCGATCTACCTGTCATTTACAACCCAAGTGACAGATAGTTCTAGTGCACTTCAGACTGTATGCATAAGGAGACCTTTAGGGGATGCAGTTTTCCACAACTGTGTTGACATCATTGTGAAGCAGTTAACGGTTTTCTTCGTGCTATCACCATACAACATCCATTTCCAGTATTACTACAACCATGGAATAAGCAGAAGGGACAAGTATAAAGCTTATAAAAACCTATCAGAACTTCTAGCACCAAAAATAAACATCATCTTTGGGTTTTTGGGGGTTTTTTTGTAGAGCTCCGAGATAAGCTCCAAAAAACTCTTCCAAAGGAAACTGTAATGAAAGTCATTTACTATTTTGAGGTTGCAAGCATTCTGCTTCTATACGGAACACAGCCAGGAATTTGCGTATGATTATTCCTTTTCTCTGAACTAATACTCCAAGCATGCAACATCTCTGCAAATACTTCACTTTCTATGAAAAATATCACTTAGTTTACTCATAGGAAAGATATTACTACATCCTTATTTGTAGGACTAAGTCTATAAATTGCATCCAAGAATATCAGAATACTTACAAAGCCCCCCCCCCCCATGATTTCAGCAAGCTCTGTACTTGGCTTTATTTGGGCTCTATCTTTACCACCCAAGCATGTACAAGAGTAGGTAGACATCTAAGATCCTGCACAGACAGCTGTGACGACAAAAAAAAATGAATCCTAAACACTGTCCTTTAAGCAACTGCTCAGATCTTCCTTTTCTTAGAGGAAAAAAAGACACAAACCAACTAAAAGTCCTAGAAGCACTACCGCTAATTTATTTTTTCCTCTCTGGAGAAGAAATGTGTTTTGTGCAAGTCTTCTTTAAAATCACCCTCTGAAAAGACATGAATGTGAGGGGCTGGAATGCTCACTTCAGAACAGCCCAAATCTAGAGCTAGACAAAGACATTCCTGGTATTTAACTTTTTTTTTTTTTAAAGTTGTTTTGAAACTTCCATTTTTATGTGAAGCTTCATGACATCTTGAGTCAAAGCAATAAATGCAGCACATTTTCTGGGTCATAACACTCCCATCCCCTTCAAGAAATCATGCCAAATAGCTATGCCTGTATTCACTCAAAATAATACTTCCTCTCAAAATGCATGACATCTTATGTGATTTACATCATGTTATGTTGCGGATTAGGTTAACGACTTCTTGTGCTTCTGTGAACCATTCAAAGTACCATAGACCAGAACATTATTTTATATTAAATATAAATAGCGTATATTGCTGTAGTGGTGGGTTATTTAACACATGTATTTCCACTAATATCTTTAAGGTCTAGAATGAAGGTTGGGACCAACATGTAACAAGCTCCTTCATCCTGTGTGAAAACAAATGTATTCTAATTCTCTTCAGGACTAACTGCTCTATTTATAGATGAGAAACATTTTTCTAGCTTTGTTCTGGGGGTTTTATAAGGGACGTGTGTCTGTGTTTTAAATACTGAAGTGCTTAATTTCAAACACGACGGCAACTTTAAGATTAAAAGTTATGAGATTTTTTTGATGATCTATTGCAGCCCTCTTTGAATTAAATCCTGCATAAGGGTAATATATTTGGTTAACTAAAGGATCAGTAAATAGCCAGATCACCTTAGCATCAAAGGCATCCTCGAGATAACTCCATTTGAGCAAATAGTCATTGTTTCATACAGAAAACATAATAATTTCAAACATATACAAAGACTTTCTCTACAGGACAGGATGCATTTAACTAATATCACAGGTTGCCACACAGGCAAAAAGTTTTGGAGTCATTAGGTCACTAATGGGCAGCAAATAGCCGGCATCTTAATGATCAGCTTCGTTTTGAAGGTAAAATAGGGTTGGATATTATTGGGAAAGGAAGACAAGTAAAAACATAATTCAAGATGCTTTTTAAGCCTATGTTGTGACTTTAACTTGAATATCAGAGCCCTGGTATTGTGTTTACTCTCACCTTGAAAAGTACGTAATATACACAGAAATAAAAAAGAGAATTATAAGGAGGAAAAACAGAATTTAGAGTCCAAAAAGAAAACAAACAAATAAATCAACACTGAAAATACTTGAGAAGAGTACAACAAAAACGTACTGAAGTGTTTATGCTCCAACAAGTTGTCAGAAAACCCAACCCGAATACTGCATAATAAATGAGTAAGTTGTCAGCAACTGGACAAACAGGTATCAAGTTGCAAGCTAACAGAATCAAGTAATTTATATACACAGTGCATAACAAGCTGTGGAACTCATCAGGAAGATGCGGAGGCCAAAATGCAAGTTTTAAATGGGATTAGATGAATTACTGGAGTGTTTATCCAATAAACAGTAACAGTTAAGTAAACACCATTCAATGATACGGTGATATTCACGTCACCTCTTCTTCAAGAGGTCTCCAATTCACTGATTGAGGATTGGTAAGGATACTCCAAGGGGACTTTCTCTCTCTCTGACCTGTTCACATGCTTTTTCATAATAATAATCTACTACTGCCCACAGTTGGAGAATGGCTATTGATCAACATTTAGGTTGATCTTTGTGGAGTCACATCACACAGAAGTGAAACAATATACTCACTTATACATGTAATATAGTCATAAAACTGACATTTAGTTGGATTTGGTCTACTCTGCCACTTAAAAAAATATTATGGGAATATTGGAAATAAAATGCCATTTCTGAGCCAAAACAACCTTTAACAGACACTGTATCATACTTCTGTGGAGATTCTCCAAAACAGGTCATGAACCATAAAAGATTATTATCCATCTATTAGGTGGAGTGTACTACTTAATCCTTGGAAATTAACAAAGACTGCTTAAAAGCTTTTCTGAGTCTTTTTGTTACAATCAACTGTAATTCGCTACAGGGATAACCTAGTGAGAGGAATTAGGGAAGATCCAGTCCCTGATCACTCCAAATGACGACTGGGTGATTTCCTCCAAGATATTTCTTCAGAAAAACAAAACTTTTTGGGCTCAATCCAGAGGTAACTCAGTGAAATTTAATGGCCTGTGATATACAGGAGGTCAGACTAGATGATCTAATCATTCCCTTTGGCTTTAAACTTTATGAATCATGCTTGAGGTGGAACTGGTAATGGGAGTCATCTAATGGGAGTGGACATTGAAGCAACATCCCTGGTGCTTAGGGGAGCAGAGAAAGTTCGCAGCTTTTGGCCTGAGGAAGAAGAAACCAGTTAAGGAGGCCTCCCATAAGAGGGAGAAACTGCCAAAAAGGATTAAAACAAGAGGTGTAGACCTTGGTGTTTTGGTATGAAAAAGCTGGAGATGAGTTCACCTAAGTGAAGAGAGAAATGAATGTGGTCAAAATCATGCTTGACCTCAAGTCTTTCACGCAAGCGTCCTCCTTACTACTCACACAGCCCATATAATTTTAAAAGCTAAGTTCAAAACACTATTTGGGTTTGTTAATTACCTAGCCCAATAGCGACAGTCTGTCAAGTAATCTGGAGACTTTCCAGCAACACCATGAAAAGGAACATTCCTATTGAAAACAAAAAATACGCGTTACAGCGTGGCATTCCTAATACAACCACCAGTGACGCAGCAAAAACTTTAATTTGGACTTGAAGGGGGGAAAAAATGTGTAGCCATTAGATATAAAAACTTGTAGCTCATGGGTAGCTTTGTGCTTGCCGAGAGTTAACATACTAACAACAACAGCATAATTTCCTGCTCTGCATTTTTAAGTTTTACTTCTAAGAACTGTACATTATTTAAAGAAACAGGCTGATTTGCATGTGCTGCCTTCACGACTGCTGGACCGCACACCCGAGCCATTTACACAGCCCTACTACATTACAACTTATCTCCTGTAACTATCTGTTTGAACAGGAAAATGAAAATCCATCTGATCAAATATACAAGAATCCCTTTGCATGAAAAATCAATCCTCTGCAGAAGACACATTTTGAAGATTTAAGTGGGGTCTAAGTACTGCTTAGTCCTTTTGCATGCACAAGACCGAATACCACCCACAGGGAAAAATATGCCATGGAAAAATTCATAAATAACTTTGAATAACAAAGACATTTGAAAATGTCATGATCTTCTTCACATATTTCATAAACAGAAAATGTAGTATAAATTCAAGGAAAACATTAATAATTACAAGTTATTTGCTCAGCCCTACCGATCAACAGCAGCCTAAATTATACTGGCAGATGTCTAGGCAAAATAAAGATAAACACAGTTGTGTTCAAACCACTTTTTAAAATTCTAGAGCGAGATTTACAAGCTTTTTGGATCTTGTGACTTTTCGCTGTTTGTTTACTTGTTTAAAAATTTTGAGAGAGAGAAAAATCGCTTGCTCTGTGAAGGCGAGTCTTAACATCTTTCTTTTCAGTTTGCATGCTTATTCACATCAAAATATAATGTTTGAGACATTTTCCTTCTGCTGAACATACCACTGTCAGGATAACTTTACACACAGTTTATAGTTATTGTATGTAAAGTGTACTTTGTACCAGAGATAAAAAGTTATACTACTTTTATTGATAGAGTGGCTGCAAAACTATGTGCCTTTATTTAAATAAAAGAATTCAAAATCCACAAGGCTCCAACTCACACAACCAAGTTGTTGATTGACTGCAACATAGGAGATTGTTAAACTGTAAAGATACAAGTCCATGAATTAGTAGAGTGTGACTGAATATAAGGGTTTTCATTTAACAGATCATTATTCTACTCATTTTTTAATGTACTAACCAGAAAAGTCCATATCCAGCTCAGATTCCAATAGTCAGATATCCATATAACAGAGGAAGAAGATATCGTATATTAAACCAGAAAGTCTACTAGTATTATCAGAATCACCACATTTACTAAATCCACATTGTAGTCAAAGAATGTTACAAAGGAATGCTTTTCCATCTCTCCATTTTGATGGAAGCATTTTAAAGCTGTTGGTTTGGGATCATGAAATTTCCTATTTCACACCTTTTTTTTTTTTTTTTTCCTTTGGATTCTTTTCCAGATAATTCTTGGAAAGACAGCATGCTGAATGTACTTCACATCCAATCTTTAATTTGCACAGCAATCCTCTGAAGAGAAACTGGATTTTTTCTCTCTTTTCAATTAGATTAATTTCTTCCTATTTCTTTTTTTCCTTAAAAGTGTCGTTTTTAAGAAAAAGGTTTGTCATAATCAAAGAGGAAACACTCTCCAGAAAGTAGCAGGGTGTGACACCACATACCAATGACACATCGGGGCAATGATGAATATCATAACCTATAAAGTATCACATTTTGTTTGTTGCAAACAAACTTGCCAAAGACAGCATGTTCTAGCTAGGGCTGTGAAAAAAATTGCTAATCTTTCTTTCCAAAGATCTGCATGCAGCCATGGCAATTTTTATGAATATTTGCAAATTATAAACAAGGTAAAAATTCAAGAAATCTAGGGTTTTTTTGCATAATGCTAGATTAAATATTCTCCAAACAGATCAGAAATTCAATGAGGTCTGAGAAATACATTCCTTCACAGCAACAGTTATTTTGAGAATGAAAATAGCTTTCTTGGATGGCTTGCCTTTTTTTCTAATCCCTTCTGAAGAAAGAAATATTTCCTGTTTTCATTAGAATAAAAATAATAGCAGGGCAAATTGTATTCCAAATGTTTAACTTTTCATGAAACAGGTGAAAAGTTATTACATGTTGGTGAGATTTTTTAAATAGGATCTTTATTCCTAGCTTAAGGGGGGCAGAGAGAAAGAGAGGAGAGATGAATAGCAGTGACATCTGAAAATACACAACTCCTTTATATTAAGAGAGTCTGGTCATATAAACCTTCTGTCTTGTTGCTTTGAGACCCTTTAATAATGTTTGATACCACTAAAGTTTATTGTTTTTATTCATGAAAGGAAGAAAAAAAAAAAAGAAAAATAGGAATTTTAAATAATAGGCCGATCATAAACCTGAGCTCAATGAGTGATGAAGGAGTATTTTCCTCTGGGGAATTACAGTAGTTGCAAGGGTTTGTTTGAATGTAACCCCAAGTTTAAAAAAAAAAAAAGAAAAGGATTAATGCTTCAGTAAGTTGAAGGAGAAAATTATTTTCTACATTAGTCTTGCTACGAGACATCCTGAGCATTAGGTACTACTGTAATAAGTCAAAGTACTCTGGAATAATATCCTTGCGTGTAGTTTCAGGCTATTTTATGGCAAAATATATTGGTCTTTTTAATTAGAAAACACATAAGAAAAAACAAAGTTTATGATTCTAGAGTCAAGAAATTATTTACACTTTGCTTCCATGGAACAGTTTCAGTTTTGTTTTGTTTTTTTTTTTCCTCAAACTGCAGTTGGGGAAATAACTTTTAATTATTTTTATTAAATAGGCTATAACATTTGAAAGGCAAACAAATTATATGCACAATAGAAAAATGAACTATTTTACCTAATTCTTTCATATGCAACTTTCACAAGGCCTTCAAATTAGGATACTGCATCATTAAGCTTCTGACATTTGTCCAGTTAAAACCATTGACTCATACTTTCATTTCTTCCCCCTCAAATTACTACAGTGCCACAGCTGATCTAACTATATTTTCCATTTCTTATAAATAGCCACAAGAAAAGTATTAATTATCCTTGTACGATTTAATGCACCAACTGCCTTAACCTTTCAGGTTTTCTTAAACGCCGGCATAACAAGGCATATCCATGGCAGCAAATGTGATTTATGACAGGAATCTTTAATTTCTGTTTTTAAATATGTTACCCACCGATCTGCATACATTTAAATTCGCCGGCAACACTTTCCTCTGTCTTGAGGCTGTAGTTTAATATTCAAGGATGATTTTTGTCCACATACATTTTGGTCTATGTCACCTCAGATTAAATTATTACTGTTTGCAGCCTTTTTGGAGCAGGCCTCAGGCCCTTATTTACAAGAATCAATGAAACAGTAATGAAAATCCATTTTTCATACTATCAGCTCGGGCCTGCTTTTATTTAGTTAGCTGTGTCTAAGCAAGCAATTCATTTTGTGCAAATGTCACATTGATAAAAAAGGACGAGCCACAAAAGGGTTAATCATGAAATAAGGGCTCCGCTTTTGCCACCCCCCCCAAACAGTTAAAAGCACATCCGTAATGGTAAAATTAAAAAAAAATATTTTCTTAATGTATGCAAAGTAATGTATATTGACACATAAGCAAGCTTTTTTATGATGAATATTGAAATATATATGCAAAGCACAGGAAACGTGTAACATGTTATAGATCTTTCAGTGTACATTTAGGGGAAATGAGCCATTTATATTCCACAATTTAGTGAATACCTACTGTTTATTGGTACAGAGCACATAGGAGTATATTTGTCTTAGTAATTTATTTAGGTAAATATATTTATTCTTCTAGGGGTTCTTGTGCTTTTTCTGGTTCTATAGTACTAGACATAAATATTTAACAATGCATTGTCTCAAATGTTATTCATGTAATTTATCAGGGGAAACAGTGGAGCTGTAATAACTTTTAAGCCTGCACCTTCACTTAAACCTGAGATTGATTTAAAATATGGGAAAACTGAGATGTTTTGCCGTATACAGTCAGAACAGGGACCGTTTCCCTGAAGGAGCAGCAAGTGAGTCACACCAGCTCGGATACCAGCTTGGAGAGAGGGCAACGATGGACAGTTGACTCCTCTTTTTTGGGCTGTCTACTCTAATCTCCCCATAACAATAACATGAGTGAATGAAGGTTGTTTGTTTTTTTGTTTTTTTTTCAGAATCATAGAACCACCAGATTGGAAAAGACCCACCGGATCATCAGGTCCAACCATTCCTATCAAACACTAACCCATGTCCCTCAGCACCTCATCCACCTGTCCCTTAAACCCCTCCAGGGAAGGTGACTCAACCCTCTCCCTGGGCAGCCTCTGCCAGTGCCCAATGACCCTTTCATGAAAAAAATAATTACTCTCATTATATATCACCTCATTTCCCTCTGCAGCTTCACTTTTCTCCATGCCACTGAGGTCCCTCTCACGCTCCCTTGGCTGGGAAGCCGGCTTTTGACTTCTTCCCCTCCATCAACTAACCACCAGCAACCATTCAAAGGTCTCTTAAACCTCCATCTGTGTTCGTGAGATGCTCTGGGAACCTCAAGTGGGAGGGATGGTTACAACAGAGGGTACTTTTTCTGACAACAACTCATTCACAAAGGCTTTAGCCAGCCAGTTTCCAGGCATTTCAGGACAAATTTTCCCACACTTAGTCACTGATGCCTGAACACAGACTTATGAGTGGGCCTGCTAGTGCCTATTAGCATCCTCTGTCTGTCTCAGTGTGTGATCCTGAACTCCTCAGTGAACATATTCACACCACCGAGAGCATTTCGCTACTGACTAGAGGGTGGGAAGGATAGTAACTGATTCTTTCTTTCCCAGGCTCTGCCTTCTCCATGTCTATACCTCCCCACTCCAGCAACTCAAGTGGGTTCAGTGTCATTTCTTCTTCATCTTCTACCCTAGGTGGCACTGCTATGGTCTTTTTGGTCTGTAAATTCAGGTCTGTTTTGTTTCACAAGCACACCAAGGAACTGATTTTTGGATGATGGACAGGAGAAGGTACATGTTCTCCCGTTGACAGCTTGGCATTGAGCAAACGTTAAACACAATGTTAGGAGGTGCAACTGGGATAGAAAATAACGCAAGATAGATTTGTAAGGAAAAAAAAGAGGCTTTTAAGAAATATTTGTGGCATAATCTCAAAAATGCAGGGTTTATCACTAGACAGGCAACTAGCCTCTGTTTCAAAGACCAGAGATTAAAATAAAAAAAAATTATCCAGTAACTCAAGAATCATTTAAAGAGAAAAAGACGAAAAAATACAGCAGCCTTCTGAAGACAATCCTGCAGGAACTGGGTCAGTTCAAATCTGGGCAGAGACCTGATCTCCCTAGAGATTTGACATGGAAATGGAGGGCAGCTCTATTTGGAAAAGCATAAGGGAAACAATCTTTCCCCCAAATCATTGTGCAACTATAGGTAAAAAGACTGAGATACAACTAAGGTTAAGTGTGGAGCTAGCACAGAAAACCTGGACTTCATAGATTACTGTAAAATTGGGAATGGACCAGGGAAAGTGGCACAAGACCACTGAAGGTGCTGTAGAAATTAAAACCGTATTTTGTTGGACTAGTAGCACTCCTTAGGACCACGTATCGGATCAAATCCTACTTATTCCATCCTGTCATAATTAGCACGTGGTAGAACAGATACCTTCTTCAAAGGACAGGTGTTCATACACGTACTGTGGACTTTATCATTATTTCTGAATTCCCACATTATCTTAGTGAGAACAGGTTCCAAAGCTACAAATAAGAGTGAACCCTGCCTTCCGGCAAGATGTGAAACTTTTTCTGCAAAGATCTGACTGTTGGTATCTCAACATCAGAACCTCAAACCAAGTTCATGACAAAACCAGCATTCATCCCCAATAGCTCACTGACCTGACAGATGAAAGCCTCCAAAAAATATATATTATTCTTGAGTACTATAACCATGAGCAAGGATGTTTGTTTGGGGTTTTTTTCATACCTACATATAGACTTTATTTTTTAAATGTAACAACTCATGTGTGCATCCTCATCTGTATTCCATTTTCTGGAGATGTATATACTGAAAGAGGAAAATTATGGCGATCTTCCCTGTAAGGTACATGAAAACTAGGTAAAATTCCTGAAATTTCCATTATAGTGTAGGCCATAGACTCCAGCCTCATAAAGAAAAGATATATGAGAGCAGTAATAACACAAAAAAACGTTGTTACACAATCAATATCATATTACAGAGGTGCTTTTCCTTGTTTTTCACAGGTCAAATTTATTTTTGGATATGCACGTGCTTAGCACGTTGATCAAAATTTATATACTCACATCTTATGTAGTTTATCCATTTCCTATTGCCTTTTTTCTAGTTAAAAATCCATTTTATTTTTCGTGTAATGCAATGCACTAAAGTTGATACTGGTATATTAATTTTGAATCTTTACATTTCAAAATTTCCAGCTGCATAAATCTAACATCACAATTGTGAAGAATGCTTGCTCTTCATATCTTCCTCTTTTGCACTTCTTTAGATTACTCAAAAAAAATTCTCACCTATGATACTCAAATGCTTTCAGTTAATAATAAATATCACTCCTTTGGATTATTACAGTGAATAAACAACAGCGTTACGGCATACGTGTCAAGCATTTATCACAGTACATGATAGAAACCTACCCTCAGAGCACAAATAAGGGGGATTACATTTCTATTTCAGTTGTTTCCTGAGAAAGAACCCTTTTGTCTCTACTAGAGCAGATTAAAGCACGATCTAGCCAAAATTATCAACTATCTGATGGGTCATAGAGTCCTGGAAGGCCCTGGATGCAGTTTGCATAGCAGCTGACCTATTTCCTCTGATTCAACTAATATATCACTAAAGGAACCCTTCCAGTTTACAGTGTCAGCAGTCCTGTTGCATTTTCCTTTCTTCTCAAACCACCACTTATTTAACAGAAGCAAAACAAAATCAAAAGGGCACTTCGTTAATTCATATGAAATTTTGTCACGCAGCATAAAAAAGGATGTGAGTTGTAGCACTACTGGGAGACTTGCTTATACCCACTGGAAGATGCAATTCATACCCATCAGGTCTGTGCCCACAGTGCCGTTTTAGCCATTACATTTTCTTTCTTCAAACCCAAATCAAGAAACTGTAGCACCGTTGATGCAAAAAGCAAAAAGACATTATCACTGATGGATGAAGGTTTTTTTCAGCTTTAAAGAACAGGAGACAAACAATGAGTTAACCAGTTGACAGCTACCTTTAGCTGAATAAAGCCTTTATGTTTAGTTATTTCCAGTAAGAGCAGAAACAAGATAAAAGGAAGGAAAATAAGTTTTCTCACCTTATCCTAAAATCTTGAGCTTTGGGGTAAAAAAAAGCCCTATCCCAAGCTGGACACAGCTTTTTGAACATACAATATAAGGAAGAATTCAGATTATTTTAATCGCTCCCTCACATTTAAATAATGTGATAACAAAATATTGTATTAAACTTTCTAAACCTATTTCTTTCCAATTTTAAAGAAAATAATACACCAGTAAGCTGGTTCAGACAGAACATTTCTACTCTTTGAGTCCAAGAGACACTTGGAGTAAACTGACAATGACTTATCTGTTTTTTTCCATTTCATTTTCATAGGTAAATGCTCGTGTTACTGTTTGATCACTGCCTCTTTTCTATACATCCTTGAAGATGGAATTAAAATCTATTCACTTCCAGCCAACATTTAGATTTTATCCTCCTCATATTTTGTAAGTGGTGGTGAGTTTCATATACATTAATATTTGCAGTATACTTTACTGTATCCACCCCCAAGTACATACTGCCTGTTAAAACAGGAGAACAAAACTCTAGCACAAGCGCTAACTCCCTGCTGTGAACTGGGAACCAAAAGAAGTCAAGCAATCCATTAAAGTCAAACAAAATATTCCAGAGAATCGATTTTCAAATAACACAAGCATAAACTGTTGGAAACAGAAAAAGAACTAAACACAACATAATACAAATATTGGATTAAAAAAATATGTGTCGGGAGCATAATTCAGAAAGCATCATAGAAAAGAGTCTTAAGGCTGAAATTCTTATAAACTTTTAAATAAGAAGAAAAGGAAATGGATGGGTGACATGTTAGGAATTGCTACTGTTCGAGCATCGTGTGAATTTGCAAGGAAGTGCAATCTCACTGCACCTGTAGACAAGAGGATCACTGTCATCATAGTTCCAGTAGAAATGAAAATTGTAGGAGCTTATAAGTGACTCTTTACCATCTGTTCAGAGTGGGCATTAAGAACAAAATATTCACAGAAAGGGTCAATGGGCACTGGCAGAAGCTGCCCAGGGAGGTGATTGTGTCACCTTCCCTGGAGGTGTTTAAGGGATGGGTGGATGAGGTGCTGAAGGGCATGGTTTAGTGATTGATAGGAATGGTTGGACCTGATGATCTAATGGGTCTTTTCCAACCTGGTGATTCTATGATAAATATGAAACAGGATTTCATTTAACCTTCAGCTCAACGTTCACATCTTAAGACTACCTACAATGAGGTGATATCCTTGGGTGACTTCCACAGCTGTTTTCCCTCATCATTTCTTCCTTAATGTTTTTTATTTCGGGCATGGTGCTGGCATACTTAGACCATCTTAATGTCTACCAAAGCTTATTAACTTTTGCACACTCTTTCTGGCAATATCTATCATCATCTATTTTGCCATCTCTGTAACTGGGAGGTGTCCTTTTACTCTGTGCTTATGTGGCACCTACGTTTGTCAGGTCATAGGCTAGGAGTTGGGCTCTTGCAGTACTAGCGTTCACCCATGGGGTTACTGAATGCACTACATTAGAAGCAAGTAAATCTTTCCTCGAAGAAGAAAATATGATACCATGTGACTATGATAAAACTCAACCTAAATTCTGTTCTTACATTTCATGAAGTATCCCCATTTTTCATTGTGGTTTCTCCTCTAAGGGATCCTTTATACAAATGAAAAAAAGGAAAGATGAAGCGAGAGTCTCAAAAACCAAGGGATTTGAATCCACAGTCCTATTAACAACAGAGACAGTAGAAGTCCTGACCTTTGAGGCACTTAAATGTCCTTTGATGCTCCCTAATTCTACAGATCTGGTATTGCTTTATAAACTTGCTCAGAAGTTCAAAAGTTTCTTCAAGTCCTCCTTCTTAAAAGCACCTTCTAAAGAACAAAAGGAAACAATATCACATCCTTTGAGTCACCAGCAACAAAGGGTGACCATCAAATGCTAATCGTCACTGAAAAATCATTCCTGATTACTACAAAATAAATAAATAAAAATCCATAGCCAATACTGAAAAGTATCATTTGGAAGCTATAAAAAAAACCACACAAAGAACAACCAGTGAATTTCTGGGTAAATTTTTCTGGGAACGTTCCTTTCATATTAAGGCAGGTCTCTAGAAGTGGGACACTGCACTTTTTGTATTATTTCACAGCAGGATATAAGACACCCACCACGCACCCAGGCTGACATTTCGGACGCTACATCTGCATCGTTGTTCTGCCAAAGGCACCAAGGATGACCCACGGGTTCATAAATCCGTGAAAATAAGGTGATACGAGTACAGTTTATTTATTTTGCACGCTCCCTTGCCTTTCGAGTTAGAAGCCATTTGGATGCCATAGATGCCAGATACAAAGATTTCTTGGTATGAATTGAAGGCTGGGGTACAAAATGATTCTTCGCATCACCCCAGTCAATAGCCTGCAAAACCAGCTTTCCAGGAGTGTTTTTTTCATTACTTCACCATGTTTTCTTTTTAACCCTATTACCAAATGCTTGCTGCAAGGTGAGCCTTAAAAAGGGAATTAACAGAGCCTGCACAAGCTTTTCGTATTATCTTCTCAGATGCCCAGTTTTACTTCCCCACATTGAAAAGTTTGAAGCCTCCTCAGTCTAATGAGCATTAAAGTCTCGGGAGTATTTCTGTCTGCACACTTACAGCGTTCACTCCTCCTTTAATCCTGGTGCCTCATTAGTTACTTCTGTAAAGTAAAGGCCAAAGGACTCAGTTTTACTAACACAAGCGTGAGCTCGGAGAGCACCGACTTTAGAGCATGTGGCAAAACAGAGGGTGAGGTGCTGTCACCAGAGACACAAACGGTCCTAAGCACAGACGGTGTGTTATGCACAAGTTAAAACGTTTATAACCTATTTAAAGATAGATGCTTAACGAATGATACCAGAAGTGTGAACTGGGGTAGATTCCCTCAGTACGTTCCTGCAGCTCCCATCAGTTTCAGTGGGAATGAACATGAATAATCGTCCTCTCGCAGCAGGAACATGCTAACACCTTTACACATCCATTATGCTCAAAATTTGTTTTTATCTTGTTTCGTTAATTTAAAATGGATCTAATCATCTATTTGTCCTAATATCGGATCCTCAGGCAAGAGTTTGTTGTATGAAATGGATACACGTAGCTCATGTTTTAAAAAACCAAAAAAAATAGTGACTTCACCCTCGCTTTTATAGGCCCACTAGATTCAAAGGAATAGCCCCTAGAAATAGTAACTGCTGTGATGTGCTTATGGCTCCATTTACAGACTTTCTTATAGGTTCATAAATGGAGACTCGGAGGAGGAGGAGGCAAAGGAATAAAATTTAATAACTGAATAAAAATGTAAATAAAGATTTGCCTAAAATTACTTGTCCAAGAAATAATTCTCCCTCCCCCTTAAGCTAATACTTTGATAAGCTCTGAACAGTGATCCTGATTTGGAGCGTGACCTTTGAAAATGCTCTCCAGCTTGATTAAAGATGTATTAAATTTGTTTAAATAAACCTCGTTGTAATGGCACATCATTTGTAAGAAGCTATTAGGGGGCTGGAAACTGTGCTGCTGTATTTGCATGAAAATGTGCCCTGCTCAAATTGAGGATCTCTCCTGAATTAACCACAAAGGAAAAATGACACTTCATAATTTTTTTTGACAAAAGGGAAAAAAACCCCACAACTTACAAAACTTCATGCTAAACTCTATGAGAAAGGAGGTAACTGCATATCAAAACAGGGCTATGTATACAATATTCTTCTCCGAGCCACTTTCCTCTCTCTTTTTGTGAAGGATTACTTGATACATCTTGGGGTTGTGTTTTTTCTGCTTGATTTCCCTTTTTTCTTCCTGAGAAATATCTTTGGAAAACAAAAAAATTAAACAATAAAAAAAATTTTTCGGGTGTGTCTTTTCAGCTGATTGCAAGCAAAACAATCCTGTGTTAGCAAAAGAAAAAAATAGCAAAAAAGAAAGTTAAAAGACCCTGGTAGATATTGACTGTATTAAAAGAAAACTTTCTACTTTCAGTAGAGTTTCATAAAATCAGATTTTGCAATGGTTCTGTAAAGAAAAAATATAACTCTGCATACAACGGAATTTATGTGATTAGTCAGGAAGGTGGATAAATAGATAGAGCCCATTCCTGCTTGAAGCATATAGATTGCCAAATGTACTTTAATTTCTTCCAATAGCTCCCAACTGAGTGAGTAACTGCTACGCTAATGAAAAAGTCTCTCTCTCCCTTAAATCAAATTTCAAATTAAAACCTTTCCCATTTCCCAGCTAAAGCCAGAACTCTAGGACACATATGTGTACTTGGGGGCCTGGAGTCTTTCTTTGTGTTCCCTGTTCCTCACCACCTGTCTCACACGTCAGCCCTCTACAGCCCTTCTGGTATTCTCATCCTTTGTCATACTCTCAATAACAGTGGCTCAAGGCAACGCAGATTCATCTGCGCTCAGTGCTGCAAAAGCCATGAGTGCTCAGGGAACCTGTGTCCAGCCTGCAGCTCACACCCAAACCGCAAGCTTGCCCTGCAGAGCACGAGAGCATGAGAGCACGAGGCCAAATGCAGAGTCCTGCACTTGGGGCACAACAACCCTAAGCAGAGGTACAAACTAGGAGAAGCCTGGCTGGAAAGCTGCCTGGAGGAGAGGGACCTGGGGGTGTTGGTTGACAGCGACTGAACATGAGCCAGCAGTGGCCCAGGTGGCCAAGAAGGCCAATGGCATCTTGGCTTGTATCAGAAACGGCATGGCCAGCAGGTCCAGGGAGGTTCTTCTCCCTCTGTACTCAGCACTGGTGAGACCGCACCTCGAATCCTGTGTTCAGTTCTGGGCCCCTCACCACAAGGAGGATGTTGAGGCTCTGGAGCGAGTCCAGAGAAGAGCAACGAAGCTGCTGAAGGGGCTGGAGAACAGGCCTGATGAGGAGCGGCTGAGAGAGCTGGGGGTGTTTAGCCTGGAGAAGAGGAGGCTGAGGGGAGACCTCATTGCTCTCTACAACTACCTGAAGGGAGGTTGTGGAGAGGAGGGAGCTGGGCTCTTCTCCTAAGTGACAGGACAAGAGGGAATGGCCTCAAGCTCCGCCAGGGGAGATTTAGACTTGAGGTAAGGAAAGAATTCTTCACAGAGAGGGTGGTTAGGCATTGGAACGGTCTGCCCAGGGAGGTGGTTGAGTCACCGTCCCTGGAGTGTTTAAGGTGAGGGTGGATGAGGTACTTAGGGGCATGATTTAGGGATTGGTGGGAATGGTTGGACTCGACAATCCAGTGGGTCTCTTCCAACCTGGTGATTCTGTGAGAAATGACTTCTGAAATAATACACTGCGGACTTTAATTTCCCTTCTTCTTGTTGTTTAATCTCACACATCTTATTCTCAAACTCTCCTTCAAAACCACAAAGGGGAAAAAAAAGTACAAAATCATGAGGCTCCCAGTAAATCACAAGAGTCAGCAGCACCACATGATGCAAGAGGCCAGTGGTTTGAGCGGCCTGCAGAGCAGGAAACATTGGCCCTTCGAATGCTAAACAACGTTTGAAAAATGAGCTTTTGAACAATTATATTTTAGTTTGCAGCCACTCCTCCCTTTCTTTTCCCTAGCCGCTAGCAAAACCTACAAATGAAGAAAACTTGAGTTCTGCAAAACCTGCTAGTAGATTATTCATTGTTAACAAACACACACACATGCACACATGGGCCAACAACTCTGCTTGGTACCAGTCACAGTGCACGCAAGGTGAGGTGGGAGACAACCCAGACTCTGTTCAATTGGAATTTATGCAATTAGCACAAATCTTGTTCAAGTAAAAGGTTTACCAGACAAATATTGAACCAGTACTGAAGAAAAATGAAATATCAGGATCAGAAATTACCAACCTAGACTATAGGAACGGTCAAATGTCTAGTTGTTTTGATAGCTAAAGATGGTAAATATCTTAAAGAAAGAAATAAGAAATTGCCCTTTACTACATGATAGTAAATAAAATGCACCCAGAGATACATTTTATTGGATATTTTATGCTCTGAAACAATTACCTGCTAGCTGAGCTTCCCAGGTCATTTCTTGGCTGTAATTGTTTTTCTTTCTGACTGACGACTTTTTTAAAACAATGTTAGAACAATCACCTATATTTTGCTCTGATCTACTTCTGACACATAGCTGTGTGTTTACTTTCCGTTGTTAAGTTGTCATGGCCTTATAAATATACCCGTATATGAGAATTATGATAATTGCTTGTGTGAACACTTCACAATCTCCATCGTAAACAACTCTGGGTCTCACGGGTAGATCCACAAGTAGGTGGAAGGACCCAGACTCAACTGCATGTAGTGAGGGCCAGCTCTTCACTTATTTTGCATTGCAAGAACCCAGGCAGTCCTTTTCCACTATGCCACATTTCCTTATACAACACATTGGTGTAAAGCTTGCTGAGAATTAGCAAGAATAAGTTGCGCTCGTTTTCACTGAAAACATACCACAGTGCAGCCAAGAACATGAATCAAGAGACCAAGCCAGGAATCTTGCATTCCAGATCCTTCATTTTCCACACTAGTACAGTGCAAAATAAATGGGTATTTCAGGCCTGTTTGATGGGCACTCAAAGCAGCAGGGCACAGTCAGCCTTCTGCTTCTCCAGTGAGTCCTCTGTTCATCAGTGAACTATGCCCCAGCTTGACCAAACCTTTTGTGACCCTAGACCAGGATGGTCACAAAAGTCCCTAGAGAAGGGAGCTGGAAAACATTCTCAGAAAGGAGGAAAATAACCTTTTCCCACATCTCCACAGCCAAGGTGAGAGCTCCAGAGCTTCAGCTACAGTGTTCTCCTGCAAGAGGTGGGGAATGGAGGCACCACCTGGCAGCTGCCTTCATGAGAAATGTCACCTCCTCCCTGTTCATGTGGACCTGTCCTCAGCAGGTGCTAATGTGACAACTGGGCCACCAATTTGGGGCTGATTCCCAAAGCCCAGATAACACAGACCAGCCCACAGAAAAGTGGTAGAGACAGCAAGAAAAAAGACAAAATTCAGAGGCTCACAGAGCAAAGTCTTCAGGCATCATAGTTTTATATTTACAACCCTGCAACCAGCTTAAACCTCATCTTAGACAGAAGTAATGTTTTTTATTTCGGGGACTGGGCATCCTATCTCCATGTTAACAAGGAGATCCATTAAAAAAACTCGTCTGTTTAGCAGAGGAGCCTAGTTTTCTTAAAGTCTGTGCCATATTCCTGTGTTAAAGAACCATATTTTCTTCTTCTGACGTGGTCTCTTATCCCTTTTTTGGTTTAATTTACCATTCTAAATTGAGATACTAGAGCAGGTGGAAGCAACCCAGCTCCAGGCTAATTGGTTCATCATGCACGTTACAATAATTTTCATTCTGGATTTCGATTAGGTCAGTATGGAGACGGCCTTGGTCAGAGTCTGTAATGATCTGCTTATTAACTCTGCTGCAAGGTCCTTGACTGTACTCATGTTATTAGAGATTGCAGCTGCCTTGGGTTCTGCGAACCATGTAGTTTTATTGGACTGCCTAATGTCCTGCACTAGACTGAGTGCTTGGCGCCAGCGTTTTGCATGTTCCTTTAAGATACCTCCAGCCTCACTGGAATTGTGTGTATTATCCTGCTGGATTTCATTCCAGTTCCAGCAGTATTCCCTAAATAATGAATTTCCTACTGCAGCACCATTAGGGAGGGTGGGTTTTTTTTCATTGAGCCAATAAACTAATCATCATTTTCCCCTTAAATTATGATACGGCATTCTCCTAGTTTTCAAGTAGTTTGACATTTAGGCTCAGAATTTTTATTAGGGCTTGATCAAATCATAAAAAGAATGGATCAGTAGTGATCGATAGAATGGAGAAATATGGTTGTGACAAGGGACAATACTCATTTGTGCTGCAACAACAGATGTCTCCTTGTTGGGGTATTTTAGCAAATCTGGGTTCACTTCTGACACTAGGCATTCCACCTCTGGGCACACTACTAGCACTGACACTATTTTCTCATCTGAGGTGTTTCCCCAAAAGAGATATTTTCTTGCTTAACTGACTCAGAGATTATTTTTAATGCTTATATTACAATCAGATTTGATTACTGCAACACATCTTTTTGCTTATCTTCCTCTTGTTAGAGTTAGTTCCTCTCCACAGATCAGCAGAACTTCTGCCACTGCCTAGAACTGCTGACAATAACAATCCTGTTTTCTATTATATGCATTTTTTTTTTGTGCTGCTTCCCCTGTTTGTTCAAGTGTAACACTCAAAAGGTTTGATTTTTAAGAGTGAAACTCTTTACTGGGTACATGAACAGGATCTTCTGATGTGGAAGGGAAAGGCCCAGAGATGCTGGGTAACTTCAGGGTGGTAGGTGAAGGGCATGAGAAAGGGATGGAGGGGTGTTTCATCCGTGAAAAAGGGGAGAGAGAGCAAGCCGTAAGGGATGGTGTAAGATTTCTGTATCTGTGGAAGGAGTAAAATGTACTTTCAATATGTTGACTATGTGAAAAAAAGTAATTTCCCTTAGAAAAGTGTCTGTGTTGAATAACTGTTTTTTTCCTAAGGAAAGTTCCCTAAAGAAAGCAGTCCTAAGGGGTTCATTTACTCTAAGGTTTCAATTTGAGATCTCTGAAATATCCCTGATTTTCTTACTGTTTCTATCCCCTTGAGTTTCTCTCTCATTTTCATTCTGGGAGGTATTCTCTTAATGTTTTCAATAAAGGCATCAAAGGCATTTTGATCAGACAACTGAAGTGATCGGCGTTGGCCTAACCCAACTCCAACTGATGGCTGTGGTTACATTCACAGCAAGTTTATGTGGAATGAAATTAGACACATATGAATGAAAAAATATGAAAGATACCTCCCCCCCAAGTGTTGCAAGTAAAGCTTTCATTTTCACAGAGAACCATGTCTTAAATTAAACTTAGCCGATGGAAGTCAACCACATAGCATTCTGGACATGAAACTGCTCAAGTCAGACACTCTCTGACCTGTTTAACTGTGACAAGCCTTTGCTCAGCTCCCAATTTAAATGCAAATATGGGTCCATTTATCCAAATTACTTTATGAGCGTCGCTACAAATTTTGGTTACTGTGATTCTCACTGACTTTTTCAGATCAACATCCAACCACACACTATTTTCAAGTATATTGGGACTTGATTTTTTGGTAAGGGGCAAGGGGGGTTGTTTTGCATGCAGTTTGGTTTTTTGGAGGTGAGTTTTTCTGGGGTGAGGAGGAGGGGGATGGTGATGATGTTTGGTTTGTATTGAGAAGCAACAGATCAGTGACTGTCTCCTAGTGAAGTTCTCATAAAAATGATAGCAGACATTCTTCACCGAACATAAAGATTAGGGGGTTAAATGAAAATATTCATACTGCCAGGCTTAAAGTAAACAAAACTGGATGCATTTTATTGGAATCTTTGGATAAATTACCATCTGTCTTATCTTTTAGCCTGCTGTTGTCATAAAGAACTTTGTTTCCCTTCCATTTCCCTCCTTTCCCCAAGCAATCCTGAGGTCCCCAGACTCAACATTAAGTCACTTACTGTAGGCTAATTTAATTTTCCCCTCAAGACAGTCTTTCTCTCAGCCTTTGCATCTATTTATGTAAGAGGGCACCTTGCTGATGATATGTGCCCAGTTGCTTTGGCTCTGAGGCGTCCCCAAAATCCTATTTCCTTATATATTCAGAGACAGGCATCATTCATTTAGGCAGATGTTCAGTCAGGTTTCCTAACTAGTAGTTACGGAACAAATTACAAAGCATCCGAAATGCAGTTGCCCTGCTGAACTTTTCCTTGTCCAGCTTATACAGCTTTTAATTAAATAACGCTCCACTGCACACCATTAAAAAAATATCAGGAAGACTTTCTTGTAATAAATATCTCCTAAAACTGAGGATAAAACTCTAATGCCCGACCAACACAAAACCCTTTGTTGAAAAAGCCTCTGGCATTGGTATTCTCTACCTGGTTTATAAACTTACGTCTATCTAATATCTTAAAGTTTCCTTAAACATCCATTACAGTGGTATCGAAGGATCCATAATTTGCAAAATAAACTTTGCATGCAATGAAACTATATGAATCATGTCATTTGCAACAAATTGAGCAGGAATCTGTATTCCAGAAATACTTAAAATTTACCTACCTCACACCTCACTTCTGTTTTGGTCATTTATTTTTACTTGCAGACAGAGGTTTCATGACTTAGTTTTCTCGAAGTTTCTGCTCCATCACACCATGCACAGAAGAGTTAAAACATCAGCTTGAAGTCTTTCTTAAAGAATTACTAGGTAATTAGAAAGGAGTTAGAAGAGAAAAGCAAAGCCACAAAAAATAATTAATCCAGAAGCATAAGAAACTTCTGCTTCAAGGTTGAATCAGAGGTTTCAACACCAAAACAGCACTCCTTATATATAAAAGTCCATGTTTTAAACAGTCAAAATAATTATACTATCCTACATATTCATGCTTTAGAGTTAATAGAAAAAGTATGAGTCACCGCTTACTAATTACCTGTAAACTCTTTAAGTAAAGTATCAACAAAGGGCTCATACAGAAAGAAAAATCAGGCAACAATATGAATCATAAATACAGCAATGACAATTCCTTGATCATTTTTTCCTAACACCTGCAAAACGCTCCAATAGCTTATCTTATTTCTCATGCTCAGCTGTTTAAAAACATTTAAATGTAAGCTTCGCTGATTGTACTGATAGTTATCTCAAATTTCCATGGGATAATCGCAGAATAAAGCGCTCTGTAAAGGGACTATAATTGCAAATTGTTGGTAATAATATAATGCCGGCGTTGGTTAACTATGGGCTACATTTGATCCATACGTAACACTCTACTTGCTTCAATTTGAGTAAGTAATAGCCCAGACCGGTTTTAGACGTGAAAGATTTCTACTCCAGCAACAATAAATTATAATGAGGGTTGCTGGACTTTATTCTTTCAAAGCTTAAAACAGGCCAAGAATTTCAACTTTACACAAAATTAGAAATCTAAGGGTAGGTCTTTTTGAGGGTGTGGGTGTTGCTTTGTGCGTTAACCAAAGGAAATGCATCTATAAAGTAACACACGCTGCAGATAAAAGTACTTTTATAACTTTTTGTGTGTCTATGTTGTCTAAGGAAAGCAGAAGGGCTCCTCACTGTCCCAGAGCAAGCAGCAGGGCTCCCCTCACAGACCCAGCTGGCTGAATACAACCAGACTGAGCAGAAATGAAAAACCGTGCTGAGTTGTCAAGCGTTTTGTCGGGTAAACTGTGCAACAAATAGAACTGAATTTCCAGGCAGCAGCAGATATTGAACTTTAAAAAAAAAAAATTGTAACGCTCACACAGTTTGTATGATCTAAACTTCAGTGTTTATCTGAAAATTTAAGTAGTGAAATCCTGGTTCAGTTGAGGATAACGGGGAAAAAGCTACAAGGAAAAATAAACAGAACTACAGCTTCCTTAGCACAACAATGTCTTTGGGGCTTTATTCTTTTTAAACTTTATTTATCTTTACTAGTAACACGTGCCTTCATTCTCTCCTTTCATGCCAAGGTGTCATTATCCAGAGCCTCATTTTTTTCAGATTTGTGTAAAGAGCTTTGGTAATTTTACCAGCAGTTCCCTGGAGTAAGGGCCATAAGAAATCCTGCCATGCCACCCCCTCCAGGCCAGATGAAGGTTATTCTCCTTTCCACCAGACTTGCTAATTACTAGATCCAAGGCCTTCAAAATTGTCTTATCAGTTACTTTGGTTAACTTTTCAGCATCTGATTCTATTTCCTGAAGTCAGAGTTGGCACTGGCTAAAACTGGGATCAGCAGAAGACTTTCTAGCCCAGAAAGTAGCCCTAAAGCCTTCATATAAATCATTATTAATCACCACATAGTCAAAAGCAGCCAACACAAGGCCACAAAGCAGAGTAAGCGTCACGCTCCCTGCAAGCTGCAGTCTTAGCTGGTGCGGGACAAGGCAGCATTGGGCATGAGTAGATGCACTGTTGCGTTTACTCCTCTCCATTTCACCAAGGTGAAGGTGCTGGAGGTTACCAGGCAAGAATATAAGGCAATTAGCAAACTGACAAAAGCTATTTTTAACATTTTGATGCAAAATGTAATGACACCTGCGCAATAAGAGCTGCCACAGGATGTTTTGCATCGTGTCACGATGATGTCACAAAACATACTGTAGCTTTTCAGACAATGCGCTTACACCACCTCTGCCAGGAATGATTTAAACCACCGCTGTTCATTTTGAATTAGCATAACTGTTTGAAAGACACATGAAAACACAAACAAGAGCGTAGTAAGAATAACATTAACCACAGCCACATTAGAGCTATCTAAATAAATTAGTGAAAGCGATATGTGACACCTGAGCAATGACTACAGGAGAAGTTACAGGTTAGCATTTGAGTTGTGGCAGGCTACCAAGAAATGCCTGGCAGGCACGTTATCTCTACAAAGAGCCAAAGAGACAGAACTTGAAAGGTATAACAGCAAACAAAACACAGGTGCCCTACAACCACCACTGAAAGGCAAGCGATGCGGAGAACACCTCGCTGCCAGACAGCTGGAGCAATACCAAGCATGTTGCTGCCATTCCCAGAAGTGCTATCTTTGGAAAAGAATACCTCCAGGAATGTGGGTTAAAGGACTGGAAATGCTAATTTGCTGGAGTAATTTCTTTCAAGAAATCTGCCAGGGGGGTGGAAAAAAACCCCACAACAACAAGATCATAGAAACATATATGTTCCTTTTCATTTAAAACCCAAATATGGTTTATTTAGGAGTTTTTATATTATTATTGTGTACCAAAAATGACATTCCAGTTTACTAAAAGTTAGTACTGACACAAGCCATCCGGCACACACAAAACTATTTGATCTGGTCATTCATTACCTTCTTGGTGTACAGTTGAATAGCTCTAAAACCAAACTGGAACTAGTCTGCAAAATGTACATAGAATACTTTATTTTTCTTCCTCATGCTAAGGCTAATAATAATCTGGTCTCATTTGCAAAATGTATATCCTTAGGCTGATCATATGATTCAGTGATTGCAAAACAGATTAAAAAAAGAAGTACTTCAGTTGCCTGGGTTATGAAAAATCAAGAAGTTACTTAACATCAGCAGCCCAAATTAAATATCTTAGGTACATGGCGTATCTGGGGGAACTCAACAGCTCCTTAACGTGCTTGAACCTTGCTCCCAAAAGTTTGAGTTTAGTTTGTCATTGGAAGATTCACAGAGGAGGATTTTCTTGCAGCACTTGTGCAGGGAAGAGGTGGCCAATGAACCACAGTTCTGTGATTTGGGGACTGAACAACATGCATTTGAGCTGATCTTCAGTCCTTGTTTACTGACTTTGAGCTCAAAACAGATGTTCACACACTTTATAACAAGGAGGCTGGAAAATACTACTTTGTTATGGGAAGACAATTACATCAGAAAAAGCCCAAATTGATTTAGGCCTCTGAGTTACAAGTGCTTTCCAGAAAAGAAAAGTGACTTTCTGCTCTGGCATAACGTGCTGGGCATCACTGATGAAAAGCAACAGCATGCAAACAAGTCCACAAGCCAAGGGCAGCCTCCCACATCCCAGCCAGCAGCCAGGCAAAGCCTCTGCGCTGCCACACGTGCCTCAAGAAACCAAAATTAAACCCAAAACACTTTCCAGAAGACCATACTTCAAGACCTCCCCTTTGTATCGGTCCCCCCACAGTTGTTCTAGCACTGAACAAAGCCAACAACGTTACTGGTAACACCATGCTCGGTCTGCATCATTCACAGTCGTCTTGCTGCTATGATATAAAGACAGTGGGGTTTGGATGATGCCCTCGCTCTCTACTTTGTCATTTTGGGATGCTATTTATCAGCTGGTGTGCCACAATCAATAACAAGCCCCAAAAGCCAAAATATCCAGCCTGTTCTCACTGACCAATTCATTCATTCTGCTGGTCTAATAAAAACCAAAATTTATACACGATGGTGAATATTTTCATTTCACGTACTACAGATTCTTTCCAGTAGCTTCAGTTACTGCAAAGCTAAATGTAACAAACTAAGCTGACAACACTATTAAGTGGCTCTTTTGAGGTGAAAAATAGATTTCACAATTAAGAATCAATCTGATGCAATCCCACACTTCAATACAACAAAAAAATTCTTTATTTTCTAATAATTATTTATTGAGCATCTCCTGCATTGACCATACACTTAATGCTCTCCACTATGCTTAATCATTTATTCACAGAAAATTTTTTCTCACCAACAAGAAATCAGTGTAGGTTTTAGTGACACGAGTTTTGTTGCTGCAGAATTTGCTGCCTGGCTTTTAAACTACTGATGACTTGGTAATAACAAAGTTGAGGTTACAGCTCCCAGGATGCACCAATTTTAACTAATGACCTCATACCAAGGTGTTCATAGACCAAGTCTTTTCAACTACATTTAACAAATAAAAAGAATTTTATTTTAGGTATCGCAGAGGAAGTCAGAGGGCCTGGCTGGGACAGTGCAGATTTCACCATTACCCTTTGTTTGTGATTCCTGTTTGGGCATTTAAAAAAAAAAAAAAAGGAAATGGAAAGAAAAATAAAAAGCTTTCCCATGCTATCTTAGTGTCAGAGAAAAGAGAACTGACCTGAAATGGTGCATCTGTGAGGCTAATACTGCTCCTGTGCACAGCTGCAGGATTGCTTTGCTGAACATAGCAGCAACCACTCCAGGTATTGGGACAAAGGACTGGACTTGTCTGGCTGTTGCATGAGTGTCTCTTCTAATTTCTGCTGAAACTACGTGCACCGCTTTGCTGAATAATTTTCATCAACAGACTCGCCCTTTCCTTAAAAAGGATAAGGTATGAGGAGAAACTGAGCATCCTCAGCTGCACAAAAGCACCGTCCCTTCGTCACCAAGTAAGCACCACGTTAGGGCAGCACCTCATGCCTGGCTCCTACATCACAAATATATAAATCGGCATCACCACAAGCCAAGCAGCTGATTAATACTGAGGTAGAAGGTTTATATAACGCTCCAGAATTTCTGCTAGAGTAAATATGTCATTGATACAATTGCAGTGTGGGAACATTTTGAGATGAGTGGGGTTATAATGCATCTGCACGATCGATTTTTGTATCTTGATTTACAAGTCTAGTCCAAAGCAATTTTTGTTACTTTGAAATTTTTATTTTTCTTTATTAATTCTCATCAACAGCTGAACAAAAAAAACTCGAAGTAGACTTATGTAAACCTGCCTTTTATATCCGTCTCTGCAAAACAGAAGTTAGCACTGAATGTTGCCCTTGCCTGTGAACTGCACTTCTGGGGAGAAAATCTGGTCCCTTCCATCTGAGAAATGAAATTTGTTAAGTGCTTGGGCCACAAAGCAGCAATAAGACTGTTGGCAATTTGAAAGACCAAATTAAAAACAACAAAAAAAGCAAACAGCTGAGACAGAGTCTAAAAATTATCTACGACACATGCATAGTAAAATGCTTCTACAAATTCTCCAAAGGATTTTTAATTATTACAGATTGTATTAATTAGGTAATTATGCAATAGATTGTTTTGGACCCATTCCATCTATTATGTATGCAATATTATGTATACATGTTTTTTAAAAACCGTGCAGCTTTGTAAGCCTCCACTCCAGTTCAGAGGGGTTACAAGGCTGCAATAAAGTCCAATTTTTGCCATCCTCTACACCTTGGAAGCAGAATAACAAGTGTGCTAAAGGAACAGTGGCACAAGAACGTTTAAAAACTATAAAATATTATCTTTATTTAAGCAATAACGAGCAATGCACAGGGCATCTCCTCCTGAGGATTAATGACCATCTGGGACAAGGTGATGGCTCAAAGGGTAGCTCAGGACCATTAACTCCAGCTCATCATTAAAGGGTGCTAATAAGGGGGTTTATACCTTTGTAACACTACATAGACAGAAGAGCTCCTGGACAGCTAAGCATTCATCTAGTTGTTTCAAATAAGAATATATATTTATTACCACACTTTGGACTAAAGTCTCTGGTCTGGGAAGAGAAAAAGGTGCAGGAGGGATAAAAGAATTCAGCAACACTTGGTTGTTTAGTTCTCCCCCCTTCTCTCTCTCACTACTAGTTTGTCATTTCCAGTTCTGGCCAACAAAACTTACAGCATGGTCTTCAGACCATCTCAAGTAGTCAATTTTTTTAATGGGCTTCTGGAAATTTTAATTAGTCGGGAAATAACAAAAGCCTGCTAAGAAAAGCTTCCTCTTCTTTCTTGCCCTTGCAAAAGCCACACAGGTAAATATTATGAATTGTTTTAGTGAAATACAGATACAAAGCTGTCTAAAAGGAATGAGATGAAGGAGCACCAACAATTGCTGCCTAATTTAAAGATCTTTCCCTTTCCCTGGTGATAAACAACCCGAAGCACACAAAAATCATAGCATGACTTCTCAGTCTTCACTCATGAAGGCTCAACAAACTAAAAACTTCTGTATCTGCTTCATTTCCTTTTTCTATCTCTATCCTCATCTGAATTCATTTTTCTAGACCACACACTACTCAGAAAAGTTTGGTCTTCTACCAAGTAAAAATTCAGGAGGAGAAAAAAAGCAAACAACCCCCCCAAAACTCACAAAATATTTAGGAGCATGTAAGAAAGCCAAAGTTAAAAACAGACTATCAAGCACCAATCTCTCTCTCCCCACAAAGCAGGTAGACTTGGACAGCTAGTTGTTTGCAGCATCTACAAGCTGAAGGGTGTAAGGTAGAAGTCATACATCTCTACACCAAATACGAATGCAGCTTGCAATCAACTTTAATCAACAGAGATTTAGAGGCAAGAGGAGACTCTGGCCATGTCTTGGGGGCTTCGTGCCTGGGAGGGACCTGCAGGGAGCACGGTTCTGCTGGTGGGAAGGCAGTGGCCAGCAGGGCTGCAAAGGACCTTGAAACCCTGCGGGAAGGGTCAGATGGATACCAAAACCTAATATGAACTGAAAGCATTAACTGAGCCTGGAGAAGAGAGCTAGAGGGTTTTGTATGACATTTCGGGTAGCAAGGGGGAGGAATAAAAAGTAATAAAGAAGACAGAAAAAGAAGCTAGTTTTGGAACATTTTGTAGACTTCACTTCAAGCGTGATCGAAGACAGCCCACTAGTCCTGTAAAATCCCAGTCCTCACAATAATATTTTCTAAATCAGCCATCATGTGATGTAATCTCTTCCCTAACTTAGTACTTCTACCCTCAAATACTTTCAGATCTCAGATCTTTAACCCCACTGTTTTAACTCACATTAATTCCCTGTACCATACAAATTTTATATTCCCTTGAACTGAGGAACCACGTTAAGCACACATGCAATGTTAGATCATACCTCCAATACTTGGACTCTCTCTGCGAGTTTTCAGATGCATTAAATCCTTAAATACATAAGATAACAACAAAAAAAACCCCACAACCCTAGAAAGCATCACCTTAGATTTCTAGCCAGCACTTTATACTTCCAGTCATTTTCTGATACATTGTTCATGAAAGCAGAGTTGTGGTCTACCCTCCCTTCCTTTTGGCATGTTTAAACATTTGAAATTGTCCCTCCAGTAGCCCACTAAATGATTTTGTTCTACTTCACCCGGCGTTGATTCATTTCTTGTATCACTGCTTGTCCCTTGATTACAATTGCAAATGGAAAATGTTTGAAAGTTGGTTTTGTTCTGAGAGCAGCTAGAAAAGTGAATTAGTAGATTAGCCTATTTGGCAAGTGAGACCCAAGCTCAGAGGGCAGCACTGTAATAAAATTTATGCTCACATAGTAAAGCTCCAAGTCCATATTGCACAATCATCACCTATTACAGTGCCTAATTTAAAGATACTTGCAGCCATTGCCCAAAATTTGCAACACCTAAATAAACGGGGCTGTTCTTGCTAATCAAAACATTTTTTCAGCCCAGCTTTCATGGAATGAATTGGCTGTTACCCTTTTGCAGGAATAAGGAACATACTTGAAATCAAAGCAGAAGATGCACGGAGGTTTCTCTGTCCACGTCATGTACTTAAAGTGGTTTTAAGCATCTTCACAGCAGGTAGCAGTATGCCCACTGCCCACAGCACAGCAGCTCAGGCCTGAAATGATGTTGGAGGCTTCCCTCCCTCCTTTTTCTTTCACCTACGTTAAAATCCAGATTAAATGACCGTCCTAGAATAAGCTTTTTCTGATACTAGTGACAGATTCCCTGAATGTGTTAGCAGTCTATAGTATGTACTTGGGGGTAACCCGAGCCAGAAGCCCAGTGACAACTCGCTGGCACCAGCACCCTGACATGCAGACTGCTGGTCTATCTGGAGCACCAGGCAAATGAGTTGCCTGTGGGTGCGCAAATCAGTGAGGTGCCCCTCTCAAGCAGAGCTGTGGAATCCCACATAGGTAACCAACAGGGATGGGGCTGAGTCACCTTCCCTGGAGGGGTTTAAGGGACAGGCGGACGAGGTGCTGAGGGACACGGTTTAGTGTTTGATAGGAATGTGGACTCGATCTGGTGGGTATCTTCCAACCTGGTTGTTCTATGACAGCAGGTCTCATGCCTCCCAACAAATATCTATCCCAGACACCTATTAGAAGGGCAAAAAAGTGTGTTAACATAGGTTTTCCCCAACCACATGGGTTTGAGATCTGCAAAACCAATACTAGCCGTACAGGAGCATTCAGCAGAGCTTGGGGCATGACACCATTTCATGTGTGACATTATTACCCTTACTCCATGCATTGCATCTGGAGCACTTCAAGACTGCATGCTGTGCCCACACTTAACTGATGACGGTTTCGACCTCAGCAACAGTCACCTTCTTATGCAGATATGATGAGCACTAGATAAACAATCATAGCCCCAGCAAGCCCTTCCGTGCAGCATAGGAGGTTCACCTTTACTCAGGAGCTAGTACCGTTTCTATTCCTTTCGTGAAGCAGCAGTTTCTAGGACTGAGAAACTCAGAGGAAGCAAGGACCTTCCACTATACACAGAAAGGAGACATGGTCAGTCAGCTGGTCACAGGCACCTTGTCTCTCTACAAGTCATTGGTACATCTGAAATAAGAGAGGTCAAGGACAGTGCCTGGCCTTACAGGCATCCAACATCAGACCTCCTGTTTTGCTGCAGAAACAGCACATCTGTCATCTCTTACCTCTACAAGAATAGCTCCAGCCAGGTTCCCTTAGAAATGCATCCATTTACCCAAAAACAGTGTTTAAAAACATAGTGTATCACCGTAAACCTACCAACATGCAGTTTCTGTAGCCTGTGTTATCAGCAGATCAAAACATTTTAGAACTGAAGACAAAGTGCAACTTTTCCAATCCAGCATGGGAACAGGCATACACAAAAGAGAACAAATACACTCGTGTTCACCGGCAAGGGTGGTATTACAGGTCGAAACATCATGTCTGAGATCACAAGATACATTTACTCCCTACACAAGGTATATTCCAGGAACAACTTGCAGCCTTCTCCTTACTATACTCCAGAAAACAAAGGAAAGAAATAGTACATTTCCTTCAGTCTCTGTGGCAGAGCATATTCTGCAGAGCATACTGCAGGAAAGGAGCTTGGCTTTCTGTCTGTAGAAGTTTAAACACCATCGGAGATCCACATCACCCTCACATCAAAATTCCGGACCAGTAGTGGTATCTTCATATCACTTCTCTTCTCTACAGCTTTAACGTTAAGCTTAAGTCCCATTTCCGTGTGAACTCAAACATTAATGTCTCCGTAGCAAGAGGAAGAAAATAAACACTAACTTTCCCACCATTGCATGGTGATTTGACAGCTAAAATCCACCAGTGTGTACCTCCTAAAGTAAAAGACCATCTTTACTCTTGTTTCACCATCACAGAATTGGCCATTGAGCTGATATAAGAGGCTCAAACACACCCAGAGTTTTTGCTCTACAAAATACATGAATGCTAAAGACTGGCAGCAATGAAAACAGTGGCTTTTCTCTCACCTACCAGCTGAAAGCAGATGCATTTCAGCAGAAAATTCACGTGTAAAAGTTTCTGTAATATTCATCTTTCTCTCCAATACCTTAATTTGTCAGTAATAAATAAGCGGGGCTGTACATGCACCACTAACAAACCTTTGAAATCATAAAAAAAGAAGAATAAAGTTAACCTACTATGGCTAATTAAAATTAGTTTGTTGTGAGTTTAATCAATTAGCACAGAGTTTTCAAGGCAATACTGCTACTATTCACGCTCAGCAGAAGCACTTTCAGGCAGCCCTTTATTGCAACATCTATGTTCAGATGACCTTTACTTCATAAAGCACTGAGTTAAACATCTAATACACGGGGAAAAATCTGTTTATTGAAGGATGCCAGGGCACTGTCTTCAGGAATGTGATTTGGCCTCATGTGGGTAATCTACCAAAGACAGGAGAAAGTTGCAAACCCATTTGTAGCCTTCATTTGAAAGGCATGCCATTTCTTCATAATAAGCCCTCATCTCAAGATTTGCATTGCAGTCTGCAAATCAACCTCCTCCCAGACGGATGCTAGAGTGGTTGTTCCCGGTACACCAAAAAAGCCCACAAAACACAGGACAGACAAACAAACAAACATCCTTCCCCGCAGCAGATGCTTTCTCAATTACTTAATTTGACTTTTGTGTAATTCAGACATGATTTCAGAGAATAATATTTTCCAGACAGAACTTATTTATTAAGCAGGCTGTGGTCAGGCATCAATTAACTAAAAGAAGCAGCACATCTTAGGGAGGTATTATTTTCCTCATTGAGGGCAGCAGACGTAAGGACATTAACACCGGCACCACCGAGTCCCTAATTGAGAGGTCGGTACCCTCTGTGAGGATCCACCCTAAAGCTTGTGAAAGGCCCACTGTTGAAACAGCACCTGACATTTCACCCTGAACTCCCGTAGCATTTGCTGATTCATTGCCCACATGGAGGAAAAAGCACATTTACAGCTAACAACAATACCCTGGCCTGAGCGCGTGATGTAAAACAGATTTCTGAGCTTGTTGTGGAAATCCCAGAATTTTTTGCTTATTTGCAGTGCAATTATTAACTTGGCTCTTCTACAGTGAATGGGATAAGCAGTTTCAAAAGGGTATTTACCTCAAAAAGGAGGAAATATTTAAGTACAAAGATAAATAGTGTGAGTTCCTCTTATTGCATTACTGTTCCTTTGCTCTGTTTTCCAAAGAGACATCTTTGGGTATTTCAGCTCGTTGCACAGCACAACCTCCAAAGCCCTAACCTGAGCAAAATTCTCCTATACAAGGTCAAGGAATAACTCTGGAAATGGGAAAGCAGCTTCAGCCACACCATGGTACAACCCTGATGTCAGAAGTTAACCAAGCTCTGTACTCAAGCAACAGGCTTTTGAGGAAAAGCCTTCTGGCATCACCCCAGCCAGCGGAACAGACACCCTGGCAGGGTGCTGGGTGTCCGGCGACATCTTTTGGCAGAGCTGTAAAATGAAGATGCTGCCGGGCACCGCGATATCGCAAAACCCCATCTTCCATGATCCCACAGGGACGTGGATTTTCCTCAGAGTTAGCAGATGAGGTCACGTTCTTTTCCTGGCAATTGCTTTTCCCAAACCAAGGTGGAGAGGCAACCACAGCTAAGCTGACAGATATTTGTACAAAAGCCCCAGTTCTCGTCATTGAGCTACACATAGGTTTGGATTTCCTTTCGGAAAACCAGGATCTAGTTATATCTTCCATCATTATTCCTATATTAAACTATTACTGAGCATTGAAGATGATTTCATTCTTTAAATGAACACCGAAATGTAGGTATTTCAGCAACAAAAAAACAAGTATGTCAATAGTTTGTGAAGTTGTCCAAAATTAATCAGGAAAAAGATAGCAAACAAAATTTTACCTGCTGTAAGGGAGTCCATCCAGGACACTGATTGCTTTTACCACCAACACATGATCCAATTTTTTTCCCCACTCAGTTTTCTTCACCTTATTGACTTTTTTTTCCCATTAAATGCTTGGTCCATACTAATCCGTAAGAGGAAAATATCAGCTCCTATTTCCTAATAGTTTATTACTGCCTTGTACAAGTTCCTGAAAAAAGAACACCGTGTAGATAATTTTCAGAGATAAGAAAAGTTTCTGCTTAAATACAAGTGTTTTCTAAACCATATTGGATTTGTTTTGCTCTTTAATGAAGACTTGTTCAACCCAACAGTGGTTAATCTGAGCTACTTAAATTACTTGCAATGCACACTTTCTGCAAATTCTGCATCTTCCAGAATTTCTTGGTTAGAAATCATTCAGAAATTCAATCCTAACTATAGTTTTCTGATGATCAAGAACAACATGGTCATACTTGCCAGCCCCTTACAAGATTCATTCCCATAAGCTATTAAAAGGCCACATGTATTGGATAAATATCTCGGAATAAAGGAAAATTCTCTGTATAAACATAAAACTCAGCAAAAAAGTGGAACCTTTTTTAATGAATGTCTTGACAGGTTTCTTTGCGTTTAAAGGCTTGAATGTATCCAAAGTTGTGTTATTATTTGCCTGCAATGATAAATATACCTGTTCTTCAAACCACAAGTGAAAGAACAAGCAGCATCTTGGAAAACAGTCCTTGAAAAAAAACACAGATCTTATTAATCCTAGAAAGTAAACTAGGCTTTGTCAACTAAGCACTGCCAAACCAAACTGTATCAGTTTCTCTCATCCAAACTTGTCATTTGCCTTCCTTTCCTCAGTTTTCTTCACAGACTGTGAAATTAGCAGTGGTTATTCAGAATTAAATTTAAAAAGGCAAAGGCTGGGAAGAGAAAAAATTCTTTTCTTTATCAAATTCAGTAGGATCAGATAGGAGAAGTTCCCAGAATCCACTGTGAGATAAAAATCATTAATCTATGTTTCATGTAAAGTCCTATCCGGTCTTTGAAGTTTTAGATTGGTGGGAAAGGACAAAAGGGTGTCTGCAGCTTTTCCACAGCTGTGAGATGGCTCATATTGGGGAAACTAAAAAATCTACAATTTTTTATAAGTGACTCAAGTTATACATACACACACACTCTCACATATGTGTATATAAAGTATCATGAGTTATTTTGGTGATTTTGGACCAGCATCACATAAATAAAGTTTAAATGCATGAAAGTGAATATTTTCCTATTTTACTTCTCAGTCTTTCCCGTCAATTACACTATAATAATGAGGAATTTGGGAGTTTGTTATTACAACTCTACAACTTCAATTACCTTCATTCCAAAGACGTTTTCAAGCCAAAAAGAATTACATGAAAAGAAGCAATTTCTTACAAGGTGCTGAAGTTGGTCCCTGTCCTGCAGCAGGTCCTCATACTCCAGGCCCCTTTGAAGTTAATACTCTCAGCTGTCAAGAGTCCAGGTTTTTTAGTCCAGTGAGAATGAAAATGCTCAGGATTGAGATAAACAAGTAGAAATTCAGTTCCAGGTGAAGACATTGATATTTTGATGTCTGCCTGACCACTGGGTGCATATATGCCTAACATGGTCAAAGGAAAGTGAGACAATGGTGTTTGTATAGTGTAAAAAAGAACTTAGAAAACCAGATAAAAGTATTTAGCTTCAGTCGGTCTGAAATGCTTTCTCAAGTCCATTTATTACAATAACTAAATCTCACAGATGCATAAATCTAAGTATCCTAGTCTGGAGCAGAAACAAGCTACTAGTTAGGTAGAAAATCCCAATCACAACATTTAGAAAATAAAAGAAAATAAAGAAAAAAGATAAGCTTCATAAAAGTTACAGCATTCAGGTTTTCAGTGGGAAGAGAGACCAAAAATATTGCATTTAAATAGTTTCAGTGTTATCTTAAATCAACACTCATAACTACTTAAGGGTTACGGAATTTCTTCCCACAACTTGTTGTTAACTGAAAGCTATTTGAATTAATTTCTGTAACCCCTCAACGAGGACCTAAAACCACTATTATTGAAAGAAATAACCTGAATCCTTAATTATATACGTAGTTAAATAAAGGTAAAGGTTTTTAAATGTACTATGCACCTGCCTTAGACCATAATGTCTGTTATGTGGATCACGTGAGGTCTGCCTTCCACAGGCAGATCCAGTGTGGTCTTCCAAGTTTATCCCGATAAATACTACTATTTCTTCTCAAAGAAAAGATCCTCAGGTCCAAAGTTAGAAGGAAGGCTCCATCTCTATTTCATAGAGGATTTCAGTCCAGAAGTTTGATATTTATTGAAAGTTTAAGGTCTTGCTCAGGTTCCTGCTCTTCACTGTTTGGAGATGCTCGCAGTATGCCCTCTCGTCCTAAGCTTTCCTTTAAGATTTTCACCTAGCTTCACACTTTCCAGCTCATTACATTTTCAGACCTGATCTCTGTCTCAAGGAGTTTGACATCTGACCCCCTTGAGAAACACATCCTTCATGCTTGAAGCTCTCCAGGTGTTATTTTTTTTATAATAAAAACAGGCTTTCCACTGAGAAAACAGAAGATTATCTACATTTCTGTCCATTCTTTAAGATACCTAGCCATATCAGCCAGGGATTAATTTTAGCCATAAAATTCAGGGGAATTACGCTCAAGCAACTAAAAACTGCGATTAAGTTCTTCCACCTCTCCCCTCCTTCTTCAGCATCAATTTTAGCATGATAAAGTGAACAAGGACTAATTTTCAAGTGTTAAACAAAAACTGCATTGACATTTAAGACTATTTCAGTTACCGCTTTGATATCTAAATAAGCAGCAAGATTTGTAGACGTGCTTAGAGCAATATGAGCAGCAGAAGGCGGAGAACATTTGGAAAGCTATCCTCAAAATTCATAAAAATTAGCAAGACTAATTATAAGCAGCTTCACTAAACCTGACACAAACACTTCAGTTGACATCAGGGGTGAGCAAAGACGTGGAATTTTTCAAGAACACCCAAAAATTTAACTGCTGATCTAAAATTCATGCACTTATTCTAGTTCATGAGCTATTTCTCAACTCATGCAAGTCAGGTTTTTATGGGAGTTACAGACATTTCCACCACAGTGGCCAAGCTCACTATCCTTTTGTTGATTAAAAGGTTCGCCATGAAAGCTACAGCTCTGCTTCAATCGTACAATCATAGAATCACCAGGTTGGAAGAGACCCACCGGATCATCGGTGCCTCAGTCCAAGGCTTGACCGAAAGCTGCTGTGAAGGACGTGTCCAAAACAGACAGCAGAAAAGTTCAGGACAGCAGCAAGCAGCTACTTAGAAAGCATCAATGAGACTTCGATGCTGTAGATATTTTGCACAATTTCAAGAAAAGTAACCATCATCCAAAGAATCTGCAAGGCCAATTGCCACAATTACACTGGGGCCTTACCACCTTTAGACACTCTTATGACCACAGCAATCCATTGATGTTCCATCAAATAAGTTCAGAAAAGGTGATTTCCTGGAGCTATCCTAACCTATTCCTGCTCCTTCTTAACTTATGTTTAAAAGCTTGACTCTCTAATCCAATTTGTCAAGAAACTCGCCTCAAAAGTGCTTGGATTTATTGATCATGTACCTGAAAACCCACTGGCTTCAGTAACTGGGAAGCAGATGAATGAACTGACTCAAAAAGAGGAAACGGAAAATCCAGCGATGAATAAATGGCAACACGCTCGCAATTCACCACATCGGTCTGACTTGAACATCCTGAGGGAGAATCATTTTGTTAAGAATGAGTACAGCATGTTTGGGAAACGGTGTATTGTCAATATTATCTTTATAATTACAGTCATATGATCTGTACATCTGGAAAATAACAGTCAAGCGATTAGTCTGAACTTTGTCTGGATCAGGCAATTTTTACACGGCTCTGTCAAATGTCAGACCTCCTTCTCCCTCACCGATTTCAGAAACGTTGCACCATGATTTCAAGCGGTGAATCATCCTTCCCTGTGCCAACCATCTGTTTTGTCTGCCCCCTCAGTGTCTGAAATTAGATGACGGAGGGCAGGGCAGGCTTTCTAGAGTGGCCATTAATGCTAGTGGAGGAGGGGCTCTGGCGACAGATTTTTCCATCTGAAATCACGGACTGTTAAAACTGGCTGGGACTAGAGAGGAATGAGTAGAAAAATAATGCCAGGAATTAGAATTAATAAAGGAACAGGAAGAAAAAAATAGAAGACAAGATGGGGCTAGGAAATGGAAATGGGGAAAAAAAAAACAGAGGGATATGATGGCAGAAAAGGTAGATATTAGGAAAAGAAGAAAGAAAAATCCCACAAATTCTCCAGCAGCTTCTTTTGTTGGGTTGCACATGTCATCTTTTAAATGAAGAGCTATTATTTTTTCTGCAGTGCCCACCAAAACTTTCAGGAGTCCTGGTAGAGTTCATAGAAGGACCATAACAAAAAATGATGAGCAGCATAAAAGCAGTAGGAAGACTCCCAAGGGCTAGACTTAAACTCCAGGACTAGCTGCTTCCAAAAAGGAATCAGCAGAACAGCAAGTATTAAGAACACTGAACTCTGGGGGAAGGTCATGCATATACATACAACAGTGAAGTGGTGGAGTAAAGTTAATTATCTTTCATCCAATGCATGCTTGAAGGACTCTTGCAGAGACTTTTCACTGGCCATGGCCTAAAAACATGGTTTTTGCTCTAGCGCATTTCTGAGAGCCCTTACAGCAACAAGTCTAGACTTTTGATAGCCTGTTCGCCATGCCCAGGCATATTTGGAAGGAGAGAGAAGACTAAACTGTCATCTCCTCATCTTTTTGACAACAATAAATTCTCCAATTTAAGAAAAAAAAAAAAACAACCAAAAATTAATATTTGGTGAATAAGAATGCAAAAAAAAAAAAACAAACCACCAGACGCAAAAGCCTCCATACAAACTCCATCTTTGATTTCTGTTTTTTAACTTAGATCAAACGCTGTCCTACATCATCCCATATGTATTGTAACACACAACATGGAGGCATTAACTGTGCCAGCTATCTCTGGTCTATCTTTCATCAGTGCAAGCACACAATGTCCCTTAGCATAAAGAAGTTGTGAATTGCATACAAATGAACAGAGTCAGATCAGTAAATTGGCCCTCTGCTTCAGTAAGGAAAGAAAACTTTTGGTGGAGAAGTGTATTTTGCTCTTTTGTAATTATAAAAATCTCAGTATGAATCTTAATTATAAAAAGTAAAAAAAAAAGGTACTTAACAAGTACTAGCTTTCTGAAACAGACTAGGTGGTTAAACCCTACTTATCCACTATCCGAAAATGATTAACTGCTATAAACCTAAATCACACCAACTACTTGATCTGTCTTTAAACAGATTATTTGACATTCATCTAATACATGATTGAAGTGTTTATTATCATTATAAGGAAGCAGTTGTATGGCTTGGCTAGCACAGGAATCTGGGTTTTGCTGAATTTGGCCACATATAAACAAGTCACAGACTTTGTCAGAAGTCAAAGCGTTTAGTAAGGGATGCAGGTCAGCGATCTTTCTGTACTTGCGCTGCTACCAAACAATGTATACGTTTACACGCTGTGTCCAACAACATCATCAAAACAGCTGTTAATACGTATTTTGTCAGATAAAAACAACACTCAGTTTGCGTATATTCATAGCTCTCCAGAGCAGCTACTACTAAAAAAACTAAGCATTTATTTCCAAGATAGGATTATTATTTTTTTACTATAATTTACATATTATATCAAAAAAAAAAGCTTTAAAAGAAAAATACTACACACAAAACAGCTTATCTGGGATAAGTGAAACAAGGAGTTAATCTAGTATAGTTTTCAGGGAGGCTGGGTAGCTGTTAAATGCTAAGTAAATAAATAAATAAAAATAACACACCTTTCAATTTGCAATGAGGTACAAATATAGCATCTTTTTACAGGTGGTTTATTTATTCCCAAGAGTAAATTCTGGTGAACAGCTCCAAATGTGAAATATTATATTGTCATAACAGAAGTTAAAGCCTTTCAAACATTAATGGACCAGATTTTTAAATTATCATCAAGTTGTGTTCTGACTTTGCATCCACAATTTCGTACCTGCAGTCAAGCACAAAATTGTGGGAACAGTCAGTTGTGAGAACATCTAAGCTGTTTGATTGTACTAGCAAATTAAACAGCAACTGTTGATGCCTGGCTGCTATCTGCTGCATCCATCATGAAATTCAAAGACAAAATTAGATTGCTTTTAAAATAAAATGGCGTTCATAGAAGAGCAAAGTTAGCAGGATACTTCCTGCATTTAATGACACGTTCACACATTAAACTGGCTGAAAGTGGGACCTGTCTCCTTTGTGAACTGAACCTGCACTAAGAGCAGCTTGAAAAACACGCGTTATAACAGCAAGTCAAAAGTCAATTTGTTTTTCTTCTTGGAATCATAGAATAGTTTGGGTTGGAAGAGACCTTAAAGATTAACCAGTTCCACCTCCCACTGGATTAGGGGCTCCAAGGCCCATCCAACCTGGTCTTGAACACCTCCTGGGATGGGGCAGCCACCACTCCCTGGGTAACCTTGGCCAGGGCCTCCCCACCTTTATTGTTAAGAAATTCCTCCTTATGTCTAGTCTAACTCTGCCTCTCTCCAGTTTATATCCATTGCTCCCAGTCCTATCACTCCAAGCCTTTGTGAATAGTCCCTCCCCAGCTTTCTTGTAGCCCCTTCAGGTACTGGAAAGTCACTAAGTTCTCCTTGGAGCATCCTCTTCTCCATATAGTTCAAACCCCTAAATGATTTTCAGCACAGCTCTTCTGCTGTAACCACATTGTGACTTCTGGCCCCAGTGTTCAAAGCAAAGACAATTAAATACAAATATCTCTTTAGTGACATAATGCAATAAGCCTGTATAATTTGCAGTTTTAAAAATGATGGACATCTGACCAGCGCTATAGCTCGCCCTCAAGTATCTCTACACCCAATACTAGATTATTTTACTCCATAGCATTCCCCCTAAGATGTTCACATACAGAATACAGTTTGCCCATTAGTTCAGCTTGACTTTACACTCTTCGGCCATCCCTTTGTCACCATTCTTGCTTTATGACATATTACTTTCATAATTAATACACATTGACTTTCTTGCTCTTACAGAGGAGCAAAGGCTCTTATTTTTATCCCATTGCTGTTTTCTCCCAACAGATATTCTTAGCAGTCAGGAGCAGCAACAGGCTACCATTAATAGAAAAGGGGACTTAGTTTGAGGCATCTTTGCCATCCCCATCTGTTTGTCTGCCTGCAGTTTCGGAGACATTTAATTCTTCCTGCTTCCATTTGGAGTATGGGCATTCATGCTGCTCTGCTGCCAGGGCGCTTCTACCTCTTCCCTGTAGCTTCTGTACTATTTCATTTCTTTCTCCCCACGCAAACGGAAGAAGTGCTTGAAATCCTCACAACCTGGTGGGCTGCCACTTTCACAACAGCTGTCCTCTGCACACATTTGTAATGTTTCCTCTAATTTTATTGGTTATTCCTAGTAGTTTGTAAATCTTGACAAATGAGACAACGGCTTTGACTGTTCGCTCAGTGCCTTTTCCACTGATGCTGCTACACTTCATCAGCGCTAGCCCACAACCCTCAATGGAAGGAGGCAATGTCTTAATTTCTATGGAGCAGGGAAGAAAAAAAAAAAACCACAAAGGGAAAAGCAGAGGATTATTTGGATCAGTAAGAACCATCAGGAGATTATAGTGCTATGGGAAGACACTATCTTAAGAGAAAGTAATCAATGATACCTAAAATTTCATTAAGATGGCCTCTACACTTTAATGTAGAAGTCAGAGTTCACCCAACTCATCTGGCTTTAACTGAGTATCATGTATCATTTGATTCATATTAATGAGAAAATAAATTTCCCTTTCCACTCCAAGATCAAATAGCATATAAAAGTTACTGCAGATGCTTTTCATTTTGTGAGTAAGACTGATGATTTTTTCTATTTCTGATATTAGCCAGAAATCTTAGTGAGATGAGAAAGATGCAAATATTTCCCAGAGAATTAAAATTAGTCCAACAGGACAATAACCTTAAAATATTTCTTGTTCTTCTATATGTTGAAAACCAGAAAATTCTTTCCTTTTTTGTCCCCCTGTCAATCTCTGGTGGGTGAGACTATGCATGTTTGTAGTCAGGCAGCTGGCTAAAAATCACCGATAAAAGCAAATATTGTAAGTACAAAGCACAGAAAAGCCTAAGTCGTCCTTTAATGCTTTACTAGCACTTCACTAATAGGCCCATGGGGTGCAGTCAGTCAATAATAACCCAATAAAATCAATAACGATAAACAAGAGTCCGTGTTCTAATAAAACCAGAATTTTTAAAATCCAAACCAGCTGTTTCAGTGTTATGTACAAACACAAGCCTGGAGCTAGGGCTCATTCCATTTCCCAGTATTGGCATTCAGCTGCCAGTCTTACATACAGTTTCTTTGGAAGAGGCTGAGGTGATGGACAACATACAATCCCAGTTTATTACTAAGGTGAACACACACATTTACTGCTTGCTTTGTTCTATAATTTGACTGATACTCTTGAAATTTGGTTTGTTTTCTTCCTAACGTGTTTTATTTGAAACAAAAACTAGGAAGATTTCCAAGCAGGATAGAAGACTACCTTGGTCACCTATGAAATGCGTTCGTTTGATTAAACTTGGCCCTTTCCTACGTAACTATCCAGAGAATAAATTCACTGTTTCTATCCACAAAAAAGTGGCCATATACTATGAAAGACCATTTGGAGAGTGCATGTACTTTCTAGGGAGATGAAGAGAAGGACTGAAGAACCAGAAATAGTATCTTGGCTTTCATAGCATTAAGAAAGATCTGATTTTACTGGATAATTTAGGTGGAACAATGACACTCTTGTTATTCAACTCCACAAATATCTAAAACTGAAAGTATCTGGAATTGGAGAAAACTGGCAAACATCAAATATTGCAAATACCTCAAAAACAAGCCCTAAGTTAAGCTGTACTCCCTTGAGGAGGAGAACTAATTCCTCCCAAACTAGTCCATGAACTATAGCCATGCTACGTGAAAGTCTGAGACCAAAGACTCACTGTTTTAAGGGAAAAATAAACACTTTCTACAGCTTTTAACACTGTCTGTGCATGCTGGGAAGATTAATTAGAACTCACTCAATTTCAAACCAATTTTAACTTTATTTACGATCCCTTTGATATGTAGAGTTTTATTCCATTTTACAAGTGACAGAACTGAAGCACAGGTTTCTGAAAAGACTCATCCCAATCCCAAATGCGACACAAGTCTTTCCAGTACTTTGATCCTCCCACTAAAGGGACCTCAGTTTCCAAAAAGCAACAGAAGTATTTGAGACCAAGTGGCTTGGCCTAGTACAGAGAGCAGATTAGAACAAAACTACTGCTAGACAAGCGTAACCTGAAGACAAGGGACACCAGAAAAGAGGAAAAAAAAGAACTTCAAACACCAGCTGCATTCGTCAACACAAAGGAATACTCAGAAACGTTAGTAGAGCAAAGAAGAGAAAGGAGTGAAAGACAGGGGAGGGCTATTAGCAAAGGAATGGCTTGATAAATTGGTTCCACGCATCCATCTTTTCCTCTGAATAGATGTAAGAATTTCTTCATCTACGAGTTTTTTTCAATGTGTAATGTGGCTGGTGCACAGTATAAAGTTTGACCAGGTACTGTTTCATAGATGTCCTACTGAGAATGTACAGATCTGGGACTAACACTTAACCTGCTCTTTTCAAAACCAAAGCTGAAAGAGAATAAGCTCAAGAGTACAGGTGAAAAAAAGAAGTCACACAGGCTTCAGCTCCTGAGAAAAGTCTCTGGCCAAAGACATTTTTCAACAATTACAGCACAGTTGGATATCCCAATATAGATAACCTGGAAGAAAATTCTCCATAAAACAGATTTGGCTCCCATTTAAATTCAATAATCCACCCCTCTGATGGCATGAAGGATGCTTCCTATCTTTTTCCTATCTATCTTTGAAAGCATATTCTTTACTGTGTAACAAAATTTATCTTCTAATATACAGCTGCTTCTGAACACTGACAAACGCCATCAAAAAGGGCTATGTTATGCTCCAATCTCATGTAGAGTAATGGTTTACTCATTTTCTGCATGAAAAGATGGGCACAGTACTTCGCAGAAACCATCAAACCTCTCATTTTGTGTGTTCTTTCTACAGTGCTCCTTTTGCCAACATCATTAATCGCACGTGCCTCTGTCGCACATACTAAGAAACACGGGCCTGGCCAAAAGCAGTTCCTGGCACCATTGCCATTCTGATGTATGCATTTCAGCTTAACAATATTATTAACACACAGTTTTGAATCTCGCTCAAAAAAAAGTTTTACCATCTCCATTAACTTCCGAAGAAGAGAAGAGTTCTCCAATCCAAGGTATTATTTGAAAGCAGGGAGAGAAGATCTTATTAGCAGCAACTGAGAGTCCGCAGCTTATTCTTTTGGCTGCGGTAGAGTGGTACAAGGTTTCTAATATCCTTCAAGACAACCATTATTTTACCGCAGAGAGAAAAGACCATGCTTTGTGTACATTTTTATGAGAAGGGGATACGGACATCCAATCAGACGAAAAAAGCACACTTACGTGCTTGTGAAATGAATTACACCGTCGTCTGTTATAAATCTTTAACATAGCTCATGAGATCAATTAAGATGTTCAAGCAGCTACAAAAAGGATGATTGAGGCAAATGGTAACATCAGGATGACCATATGGTAAGGGAATGCTAGAACTGCGTGGACATAAAAGGCAAGCCATCGGAGCGCCACCACGAACCGTGCACGAAACCGCAAGCGGATTAAGCGGCAAGATATTGCTAAAAATACCAGAAGGAGAAAAGAACCACACGGGGACCGATACACATGCTGGAATCAATAACATGAGGCTCAAAAAAAGGCGAGGTGCTTCACTCCTACAAGTTGCAGGTGCAAAGTTTCAGCACGCTCTACAGAGTTGATATTCCCAGCACCAGCTGGTGCCAGAGGAGAGCACGTGCCCCACCTCCGGCACACAACATGGAAAACATAGCTGAAGGTCTACAATAATTATATTTAATATGAGACGATTGGCTGTAAACAGCAGCGATTTTATCTTCCTCCTGACCTGCAGCAATGGAACAAATTAATTGACTGGCCCTTTTTAAGATCTCAGACGGTTTCTCTCAAGATTACCCATTGGGCCGTGTTACCACAAGCCATCATCTCTGTGGGAAACAATGGCCTATGGACAACTTGCTTCACATGCAGTTGCATTATTAGAAGGTGATAACAGCACCGTTAAGTCATATCACTGCTGTACTAAGGTTAAAAGACTTGCATTTCCCAAGGTTGTTCAAACTGCTGAAGTGCAATAGGCAGTTTAGCCTAACCTTTCACAGCAGTCCTAAATCCATACTTACTAATGAAGGCAGCAGTGCACAGGGAAACCACATCCTCAACATCTGATTGTGAACGCGGAAATTCAGTGCACAACCCACCTTTCAGAGCCCTATTCCTTCTCAGAGGAAGGGAGCATTTAAATACAGTGTTAGACAACAAGCTTAATATATAAAATAGGGGAACTAAAGATAAAATTCAGTTCCAATTCTAAAAACTTAGGCTGAATAATAACAAAGACTTCTATTGCAACATTTTTGTAAGGGTGAGATTATTCCACCCTCTTTGATGCCAGACCAATTAACAAGATATTATTTACACCATGTTTAACCCTATCCTTAACACAATAACCATCCTCAAGTGTCAAAAACTCAAGAGTATTCAATATTTTTAGTGCTTCCTTTTCAAGAATTTTTAGATTAGAGTCTTTTCTCTTAATGAGACAGTTTTCCATTAACAGAAATAAAGTTCTGCTGTGTTAAACAAAAAAACATTTTGATACAAAAATCAACAAATCTACAAGTTAATATTACTGCCCACCTAATATGCAATATTGTATTAAAAAAAAAAGGAAAAACAAATTGTTTGGCTTCAATTCAGGCTTACACAGTGACTAGAATCAAAACTGGTGACAGATGATGCCGTGAAGGTGAAATAGAGAGCCAAGACATTTTGAAGATTAGCTTCTATACATAGAAAAAAAAAAGGCTAGAGAGGTTTTCATTGATTAAAAGTTACGCTATTTTCCTTTCTGTGCATGTTGTGTTCTTCTAAAGATAGACAGAGAGGTTTTACAAGGTTCTGAGTTAGTTGAGATTTATGTAAGCACCTGCGAGGTCTTCAGCAAGAGACTCAATTAATTCTCAATTGATATGCCAGGAGGCTGTGGAGAGTGGGTCGCATCACTGCTTGGGCAAATACTTTGCATCACAACTTGAGAGGTGGACACATACAGTAACTGTAAGTGCTGCGGTCATAGGCAAGATGCATCTCAGAGCTTAAAAACCAAATTTGCCCATCCTCTCATGAAGAAAACCCCTATTATAGGATCAGGACCAGTCGTTTTACAGGTCCAGAGGAGGTTTATGAAGATGATCAGAAGGCTTGAGGACCTCTGCTCTGAGGACAGTCGAGAGAGTTGGGGTTGTTCAGCCTGGAGAAGAGAAGGCTCCAGGGAGACCTTAGAGCAGCTTCCAGTATCTGAAGGGGGCTCCAAGAAAGCTGGGGAGAGAGATTTTCTTAGGGCATGCAGGGATGGGATATGGGGGAATGGCTTTAAATCAGAGGGGAGAAGATTTAGACTAGACATTAGCCCTTCACAAGGAAGGTGGGGAAGCCCAGGTTGCCCAGGGAAGTCGTGTCTGCCCCATCCCTGGAGGTGTTCAAGGCAAGGTTGGATGAGGCTTTGAGCAGCCTGATCCAATGGGAGCTGTCCCTGACCACGGCAGGGGAGCTGGAACTGGTTGAGATTTATATTCCCTTCCAATCCAAACTGCTCTCTGATTATCTGATTTGGTTCTCTTATCACAAAAGGAACCGGTTAGATTTCCCTTCCCCAGTGACTTGAGCAGAGCACCCTGATGGCAGCTTTACCACTCTCAGATACAGAAAAAGATGAAGTTCTGCCCCTGGTGGAGGGAGAAGCAAATAAAAAGGGGGAAATAGCATCCCATGAGTGATTGCCAAGAATTCCCACAAAAAATAAACACAGTCTGGTGGTTATGTTCTTAACAGCTGTGTTAATGGGGTTAAAGAAACCTTAAAGAAACTGTCTTCTTTTTTAAATGAGCTCTGTTCTGAAAATCCTGATATTGTACAAGTTTTGCTTTTAGGCCCAGTGTGGTTTGCAAGAGAGGAAAGTGCCACTCCAGCAGCGATAGCGATTCCTGAAGGAACACGTAGGGGCCTGTGTTGCAGGAGAACTGTAGGCAGGACAGCAATTGACAGCTCTATGTAAAGCCTCAATATCTTCCCAAAAACAGTTTGTAGCAAGCCAAGTGCGGTGTTTGGGTACAGCAGCTGTATAGAATCATTTCAGTTGGAAGGGACATTAAAGCCCATCCAGTCTCAAGCACCTCCTGCTGGATCAGGTTGCTCAAGGCCTCGCTCAACCTGGCCTTGAACCCCTCCAGGGATGGAACATCCACCACTTCTCCGGGCAGTGCCAGTGCCTCACTACCCTCACAGAAAAAGATTTCATCTTAATATCTTATCTAAATCACTCCCTTTTTCAGCTTAAAACCACCCCTCCTCATTCTATCCCTGCACTCCCCGATCAAGAGCCCCTTCCCCAGCTTTTTCCCTCATCCACTGATGTAGTCACTACCATAGTGTTCAGTTCTGGGCCCTTCACCACAAGAAGGATGTTGAGGCTCTGGAGCGAGTCCAGAGAAGAGCAACGAAGCTGGTGAAGGGGCTGGAGAACAGGCCTTATGAGGAGCGGCTGAGAGAGCTGGGGGTGTTTAGCCTGGAGAAGAGGAGGCTGAGGGGAGACCTTATTACTCTTTACAACTACCTGAAGGGAGGTTGTGGAGAGGAGGGAGCTGGGCTCTTCTCCCAAGTGACAGGGGACAGGACAAGAGGGAATGGCCTCAAGCTGCACCAGGGGAGATTTAGGCTTGAGATTAGGAAAAAGTTCTTCACGGAGAGGGTGGTTAGGCATTGGAACGGTCTGCCCAGGGAGGTGGTTGAGTCACTGTCCCTGGAGGTGTTTAAGGTGAGGGTGGATGAGGTACTCAGGAGCCTGATTTAGGGATTGGTGGGAAATGTTGGACTCAACAATCCAGTGGGTCTCTTCCAACCTGGTTATTCTGTGATAAATGGTCACTAGGCTGGTCAGGCAGGACTTGCTTTTGGTGAAGCCACATGGGCTGTCTCAAATCCCATCTCTATCCACGTGCCTTAGCATAGCCTCCAGGAAGATCTGTTCTACAATCTCACCAGGCACAGAGGCGAGCCTAACAGGCCAGTAGATACCAGGGTCCTTATTTCTACCATTTTAAAAAATGTTTCCCTTCTCCCAGTCACCAGGGACTTCATTTAACTTCCATGACTTCTCAAACATCACAGACAGTGGTTTGGCAACTACATCAGCCACAGAACTCTGCGATGCATCTTTTCAGGTCACATAGAATTATGTATGTTCAGGTTCCTAAGGCTAACAATGAACCAGATCTTTTATGATGGAAGTGACTTTGGTCCCTCATTTCCCATCTTGTGGCCCATCCCCTCAAGAGGTGTGGGAAGAGAGATTGCCACTGAAGACAGGGGCAAAAAAGTTGAGTAACTAGGGCTTCTCTTCATATGCTATTACCAGTTTGTCAGTCTTGGTTACAATTTTTGACGTTCCTTTTCTGGCTGACATACCTGTAAAACCTTTTTTGTTCTTTGCATCCCTTGCCAAGTTCGGCTTCTTTTGCACCTCAGCCTTCCTGACCCTATCCCTACACAACCAGGCAGCATCCCTATACTCTTCAGGGTACCTGTCCCTGCTTCTACTGCCAGGGCATTTCCTTCTTGTACTTTAATTTGACCACTACACTGGTCTGTTGCCTTCCTTTCCTTATTTCTTACACCTGAAAAGAGAGAGCTCTTGTGCTCTATGGAAAGCATCCTTAAACAACTGCCAGCTCTATTGTGCTCCATTATTCCCGAGAACAGTTTCCAATGGGGGTCCATAATGACTAAGTGCTTGAAGAACTGGAACTCCGCTTTCCTAAAATTCAAGGTACTGATTTTACTCTTTGCCTGACCCATATGCCTCAGGACTGCCAACTCCACCAGCACCCAATCAGTTCTTGTGGTTCTTTCATCTGATCAGCCTCTCCATCTAACACCTGACCACGGAGACCTTCTGCCCAGGCACGAGATGTATTTTGCTGTCTGTAGCATGAGGTCAAGGGGAGTGGCCCTGGGGACAGAAAGGGACAGCTACAGCCACTATGCAAGGAGGCTTCTTTCATTCCATGCCTCTTGCTGGCTTCACACCAAACTGGCCACTAAATCCTCAGTCTCCTTTAAAGGAGCAACAGATCACTTCTGTTAACCAGGAGTTAGTATCACAGAATAACCAGGTTGGAAGAGACCCACTGGATCGTCAAGTCCAACCATTCCCACCAATCCCTAAACCATGCCCCTAAGTACCTCATCCACCCTCACCTTAAACACCTCCAGGGACGGCGACTCAACCACATCCCTGGGCAGACTGTAAAATAGCCATTACCTAAAATCACATACCCATTTGCAGATCAAGGGCACCACTACAGCCTCTAAAAAAGGCCCAGGAGATATTTTTCCAAAGTTATATTCAATCTTCCAAAGGAATACAAGCATTTAGAACAGAAAAAAAAAAAAAATAACAGCAAGAACAGCAACAGCAGTTGGGGTCTCCCCGAGTATAGTGTATCTTTGAGAACAGTGAATCATTTCAATCTCTTTCCAAATGTCAGATGCCTGATTCTCTCTGTCATCTGTGGTTCTGAAACGGTTTCAAGTGAGACCTGCTGTCGCTGCAGGGGGTTACAGAAGCCGTCACAGGAGGGACTGCAGCGTGCAGCGCTTGGCACGGACGGCAGCCTGAGATGCCTTCGCACCTCGCTGCAATCGGCCAACTGCTGCAGCTGCAAAGCAATGCTGGGTCTGCGCATGAGAAAGCTGCTGGAGCACAGCAGAGGGATGCACAGAGCAAGGAGTTTGTCCCACGCTTTCTGAATCATAAGGTTGGAAAAGACCTTTGAGATCGACTCCAACTATACCTATCCACTACTTCACCTACCCACCTTTTTAAACCTCTCTAGGGATGGAGACTCAACTACCACTGGGCAACATCTGCTAGTGTCCAAGAACCCTTTCAATGAAGAAATTTTTCCTAATGTCCAATCTAAACTTCCCCTGATACAGCTCAAGACCATTCCCTCTCGTCCTATCGCCTATCACTTGGCAGAAGAGACCAAGACCCACCTCTCTACAACCTCCTTTTAGATAGCATATAACAATCATTCTCAATTACAGTACCTGACAGAGGTAACTGTGGGTTTCCTGCTATCAGAAGCACTAGTTCCTCCTCTATTCACAGTATCTGTCTACTGATACACATACTCAGATAGAGGCCAGTCTTGCAGAGCCTCAGCTGCCTTTCCCATTGCTGTTATCATTTACCTACCAGTGCTGGCCGTGGAGTCTTCAATACACAACTGCCCCAGCACACTCAGCTCCATCTGGTACACAGCAAAAAAGACACACTCCAGAAAAAGTATCACCAACTGCCAGGCAACATCAGTGCAAGATCTTTTCCTTACAAAGTAGGAGAAAGAAGAGCACAGAAGAGGCACAGAGATGATCCTACTGCAACTTGTTGATGCATTTGTGGCCATGTAAGAATCGGAATAATCTCCTTCCTAGCTGGATCATAGAAAAGCTAAAGGAGAGGTTTAAACTTCTTGAGATACATCCCTCTACTTGTGTTCCATACACATCAAATGCCCGCAGGGATGTATTGTTGCAGCTGTGCCTGATGCTACATTTGAGCATGCTTTTTCCTGCTACCCTGAAACTGCCTGAAAGCAGCTTCTTGTAATCTTTAAATAGAGGTGACTGTCACTGCACTGCACAGGTTTGAGCAAGAGTAATTTTCATTTTTCCACCTGGCACACTACATTGCTGTCATCCCAAGCATGGAGTTCCATCTGATACAGCCCTGCTGGCATGGAAAGGGCCAGTGATGCTGCAGAAGACCCTCCGAGCCAACCACATCCCAGCCTCTGCAGTGAGCAGATGGCTCTTGGAAGGGATCGGGCCCCTCTACATTTGCTCTGCTCTAGTCCCTGCAAACACCTCAGCTGAAACCCTAGGCTGGGGTTGGTCAGTATCTCAGCCATATCCTGCTTCACTCACAAAAAAACACATCCAGACTTTCAAGAGCTTTACATTTTGTGAACTTTTCTTTAAATAAACACACAAAAAATCATATTCTACAAAGCAAGAAACCTGCTTGCTTTCAAGTATCAAAAAATTCTCCACTTGAAGTAACTTCTCTTATTGAATGTTTTCTTTCAGTTTGAATAAAAATACAACACAACTTTTTTCTAACTTTAATTGAAACTTGTGAATCCAAGTGACTATTAAATCTTCCTAGTGCAAAAAAAAAATGGAACAACCTACAAAACTAAGCACTAGCTGTAACAGGATTGCCAAGGAATCTCCTCTGGCCCTCAGACATGGATGACACATCACTGCCCTCCCATCACGTAAGCACAAATACAGGGCCATACATGACCTGATGCAAGAGAAACCTGAGGAGCCAAATGAGCAGGACACCCAGGCAAACCTGATAAACTCCATGCAAAATCCTTCAAGGTCTGAAGATCAGTTGTAGGAGGTTGACTTTATCTGGACACCACATAACTCCCCTCCTCAGCAAGACATGGTGGGGACAAAATAAGATAAGATACATTCACAGATCAATTTAAAGGCAGTTTAATAAAACAGAAGCAGAGACTTTACCCCACAGAAAAGGAAAACAGAAGTTTTACTCTCTACTTCCCATCAGCAGCGACGTCCAGTCACTTCCCAGTAAGCAGGGCTTCGGTACTCGTAGCGGTTGCTCCAGAAGACAAGTGTCATAATAACAAATGCTTCCTCTCCTCCTTCCTCTCAGCTTTCATCGCTGAGCAGCCATCATATGGTACGGAATATCCCTTTGGACAGATTGGATCAGCTCTGCTGGCTATGTCCCCTCCCAAGATCTTGCCCATCCCCAGCCTATTGAGGGTGAAGGGGGGCTCGGAGGGGAATGTTGGAGAGAGTGTCTTAATTCTGTGCAAGTACTGCTGAACAGTAGCCAAAGCACTTGTGCGTTATCAACACCTTTCTAGCTACCAATATCAAGCACGGCACTATGAGGGCTGTTACAAAGACAATTGATTCCGTCTCAGCCAGATGCAATACGCAAGTTTATTTTACATGTCGATAGTGATGGTGTCATAGTAAAGCTGATGTGAAAAGCCAAAGAGAACGAAAGACTCCAACAATGGGCAGGAGATGGTTTAGTCAAGACAGAAGGCAATCTTGAATGTTCAAAGAGCCATAACACTTTGGCCCCTTCTTCTCATACCAGATGGATTTTTCTGGCTGAGACTTATCTGTAATTTTCCTCATAGCTACTTTACAAAGGGAACAGAGCAAAGCAACCACTTGGATCTGGCTTCCCTAGAACAGTAGAAAGAATATCCTCAGTGCTGGTGTGGATCTAATAAGTCACAGGAGTCACCTTACCCCTTTTCCCTCCCAGTTCAAGCATTTCCATTCATTGCATTTCTCTGATTACATCCAGTTCTCACACTTCCCACTTGACACCAAATTCTACAAGAGAGCTTCATTGGGTTCAGAAGCGAAGCTGAGGAAAGCATCAAAGAAATCATTCGAGTCTCCCCAATATGTACACTAGGAAATCCATGTGTTCCACATCTTTACCACCAGAACACGGGAATACAAGCTTGCCCTAAAATTGGAACCAAGTTGGCAACCTAAACATCAGACTAAGGGTGCTAGGAAAAGAAGCTAGATTTTTTCATCTGGCTTCATCTCAGTGATATTCTGGCCCAAACACGCATGTGCCAAAATGCTTTGGTGTTCCAATCTGCATTAAAGCCCTCAAGTACAGATCTATTCCACACTTTCCAAATTCTCTTTTCTCCTCAGTAGACCAAATCCTCGGTTTTCATGTAGTCTAGAAATGCTTTCTATTTAATTCTAAAAGTAGTGATTACTCCACTCATGTTTTATGTCAATAGTATCATGAATGAAGAGTCAAGTGAGAAAAAAACTAACTTCTCACCTGATGGCTACATAGAGAGTAAACGTGTTACAACAGCGTTACACTAATTGCCTTCAGCAAACTTATTGTAGAAAGGCAGAAAGCTAAAGTATAAAAAGTCAGAATTCTTGACCTTTCTGAATCTTCAAAGAAGAATTCCAGTAGGGTGGATGGGTGTGGGGGGTATAAGCAAATGTTCAACTTCAATAAATACCTCATCCTCTATCCCTGAACTTCACAAGTGCAAACAAGAACCAACTCAACCACAAAAGTGCTTGTATGGCCTTGCAGTGCTTTACGGGTTTGACATTGAACTCTGTTTGGTAAAACTCCTGCACCCATCCAAAACCTCCTTGATACCACAGAACAGTTTGCACAGAGGTTGCTTTCGTAGAGCAGCCTCCTACAGCCAGGTCCAAGGCAGACAAAGAGTGAGAGTTAATGAAAATTCATGTGTTTCATAAAAATAACTTATAAGATAATTTCTCTACCAAGTTGTAGCTAAAAATCCTTTTAACAGGCTACTCAAACCCACGAAACCACTTATTTAGTGTTGTTGACCATTTATTTTGCTTATAAACTCATGTTATTCATGGTTACTCTGATATCATAGTTTCCAGACTCCCAGAATTCCAGTTTGCATGAGTTTTAATACTACACATTAGGACAAGATGTAGTCAGAATACTAAAGCCATTAAACTGTTTTTAGAGACTCCTGGAAAATTGCCATGCTACTGAAAAGAACAGCCAAAAGAACTAGGGATTTTTTTTAAAAAGGATACCCCCTATATACATACACACTTCCCCATTCATTTTTTACTACAGCAGGCTTTAAAGAGGGGAAGATGCTACTGTATAAGAAACATCTTCAATTGTGAAAGCCCTTTTCAAATTTAGCTTGTACTTTAAATCTATTATGTCACTAGGGCAGAGAAAGGAGCGATAAGGTACTTTGGGGAGAAATTCTCAAGCCAAAGAGATACTTATCTGGAATACAATCTATGCAAACATGTCATCTCCAAGAGGTGTATACGGCACATAACTAATTTAACGTCACACACAGCATTTTGCAAGCCCAAGATTATAAGAGGGCATTGTAGTTGCCATCTTATCGCAGAGGTCAGAGAGACAATGGGGTCAAAGCAACATGTGAAACCTCAGAGATGACCTCCAAAACATTCGTGTGTGCATCTTGCACCAACCTTCTAACTCCTGTGAAGCTGAGTCAGCCTAGCACCCCCATGATCCATGAACCCCACAATACATCCCTCCTCAGAGAGGGCCACCATGCAGTCACCCACGGTCCTAGCAAGACAGGGAAGAAAAGACCACATGGGTTACCACAGCTTGTAAGCCTTTGAAGATTAATTGCTATCTCCCAGACTTGCTCTTTAGGCATACACTGTGTTTTGTATCACTTTCGGGATCAAATCCTTCCAAGACTATAAAAAAAAAAAAAAAAAAAAAAAAGCAAAAAACCCACCATGATTGCAAACATTTTGATTTTTATCTATGGAAAAACTGTTTATGCTAAAGATACCAGCATGAGTGCATCAGCTTCAGTGAGCTCTGACAGAACAGCTTTCTGCAGTTACTACTAAACTCAGTGTCAGATTGGCTTGCAGGAAGACTACAAACTTTAATTAGTGAAATAAGGGAGCAAACAAATCCAAAGCCTCCTTCTGAATAATTTTCTATTTATTGTTATAGCTTTGTCAGTCTAATTATTTGCTTAAGAAAATACCTTTAAAAGTCCACACACACAAAAAAAAAAATCAGCAATTTGTTTTTCCCCGTGTGGGGTTCACACTTTAAGTTTCAACAACATAATGTACCAGATATTTGGTGTTACAGATGGTAGTGGGGAACCAGAAGTACTTGAGGGAGGCAGGGCAGAACTTGCTCTTTCTATCTCTTACCAAGAGATACAAACCTCTTACCAAATGCCTTATCAGTAGCTTTTTTAGCAAAAAAATTAGCAGAATTGCATTTGCTCACAATCACTTCTCCAAATCTGAATGAAGAGACAGCTACTGAGGCTGTGCTAATTGTGCTAAGGAGCATGTTAACCTTGTGCTGGCAGTTGCGTTTTTGGTTCAATAGAAGGACTGTAAAACTTTACAGTTTTATTTAAAACTTTGGTGGCATGCAGGACCCTGTTGGAATGCACCCAGAGATGTGCCAAAAGCCAGAGCCCCTTCTTGCATTCCCTCTACCCTGCTTTTACGCAGATATAAGGCCTTCCTTCCCCTCGTTCTCACTCTCCCTTTTTAGTGGTAACAGTTAATTACGACATATATTTCAATTAGCATTGCAGCCCCGCAATCAATGACCCACACGTCTTCGAAACACGGGCAGCACAGTTCCTCCAGGAGGAGCCACCGTGATGCCCCACAACGGTTCTAAAGGGTTAACCCCAGAGTGAATTCTTCAGATGTGCAATTTAATACTTCGTAACTGCTGAAAATCGGAGCCCGCATAATTTATTTTCTTTGGTCTGGGCACATTTGCCTCATGCTTGGCTGTGGCTGACTTCAGAGAGACACACCTAAAGCCCTCAAGTGTCCCAAGTGGCCCATGTCAGTTGTGCGGAGAGATTGTGGTACTTGGAGGGAACCCAAGGATTAGGTGTTCCTGAGAAGGTTTTCTTGGCTCTACGAAAGCCCACGGATGTCATGGGAATAGGCCGTGCTCCTCCTCCCCCCCAAGCCTTGAAGGCCACGTATCAGCGGGGTATCTAACCACTCAGAGACAGCCTCTGCACAGAGGTATACATTAAAATAAATAGAACATGCCACCAAAATGCACACAGAGAGGGAAGGAGGAATTGCTGAGCAGAGACAGCGAAACAATCGCTTCATTGTGGAGCAGGCAGAGAGGAATCGCAGAGCCGAGCTCCATCTACAGTCCCCTTCGCAAAGCTGACTCCAGCAGCTAAGAGTGGCCCTGGCTTTCCTCCTTCCTCCACTGGCTGCTCCTGGAGTCTTTTTGTTTCAATCATTTTTATTCTAAATTTTTTTTTTAATTTAATACTTGTTTTCACTGCAAAGAGATTCACAATTGTATTTTGGCTGCGTGTGAACATGGGTAATATCACATTGTCCAAGTACTTTTAAGGTTAGTTTGCTTCCTATATTTGAAAGTAAATAGCCTGCTTTTTTTCCTGGAATTTATTTTAGGATTCTGCCTCTGTCACTGGCTTTCATTTGCACGAGCTTTATGTCGTCTGACAGTATTGCACATTTTTATTGCAGTCTGATTGTGGTACAGCAGCTTCATCATTCCAGGAAAAAAATAAAAAAAATAAAGATGTTAGTCTAAATTGTACTCTTGCCCTCAAAAAAAATTCAAGCTTCAAACACGATTGGGGTTGTAACTTTTAAAAGCAGTAACAAGCCTCTGAAAGCACCGATTTTTTTTGAGCAAGTAGAAAATAAAGTGTCTTAAACCGTAATTTAAACTTTGATATCGGCAGCAAACAATATTCTGTCTCCTGCAGGAGATGCAGGTTTGAGGCAGAATGCTGGATCGCATGGGGAGGGCTGCACATCCAAATCACTGGCAACAGCGTTTGCAGCCTGGTCTCCAGCCTGGGTCACCCTCACAGCATTCCAGAGCTCCAGGACAGCCAAGAACAGCCCCAGCCAACTGCCCCTGGCTCCCAACTGGCAGCCTGTACTGTAGATTTTCACCCAGGCGGTTCCTGCTGCCTCATTACCTGGGATGCAGCTCCTCTGCTGAGAGGTTACAACCCTTCCTGAGAAAAGCAACCATCGGCCTTCAGAAGGTTATTTGGTCAGGCACCCAGCTAACAAGACCAGTCTCCCCACACCAGCTAAGAGAGCTTTGAGAAAGGAAAAGCTACCAACTGCGCAAACGGTACATATCAACAGCCAAAACTCATCTCCCCCAGATCCAGAAGGAATTGGAAGGTATTATCCATCTCCTGGGCAAAACTCTTCCATCTTCCACCACTTCATAGAAGGCCTTATAGAAGCTCTGCAAGTGTTCTCTGCCCCTCTTAAGTGACAGAAGAAACCTAAAGAGATCAAATAGGTACCTTGTGCAGCTGAAAAATATTTCTCCCTCCTCCTATCCCTGCACTCCCCGATTAAGAACCCTCCCCAGCTTTCTTGGAGCACCTTTCAGCTCTAGAAGCTCCTCTAGGGTTTCCTTGGAGCCTTCTCTTCTCCAGGCTGAACAAGCCCAACCCTCTCAGCCTGTCCTCTCAGCCCTTGGATTAGCTCTAATAGATCCATATATTCAACAAGAAAAATACCAACAAACTGTTTAACAAGGTCTCTCCATCTCATGCAAGAATCTTTAATGATTATTATTTCATTTCATGGTCCAATATGTCTAAAATTTATACAACTCCCCAATGACAGCAGGTATTAGCCTTTCTGTGTCCTAGGTGAGAAAGCAAGTCAAAAATAGAGTGATTTGGATGTCAACAGCAGCGCTGGAAATAGAACGTGCTCTTCCATCTCCTGTGCAGCAAGCACTACCCCAATGGTTCATTCTCGGTGCACACTTTTACGAGGCAGATATTTGACCTGTTACACTATGAGGCATAAAATACTAAGTAATGAGTGGGTGGGTGATCTCACCGGCGCCTTGAAACCTCCTGCAATGTGTGGGTTACAAGGTTTGAATCACCCAGAAGTAGTACCAAATTTGCATGGTGTTTCAAAGAGACTGCGCGAGGAGCACCTAACTGGTGAAAATTGAAGAAAATTTAAAAATCTGAAAAAAAAGAACGAGAGAAGAGTGAGTAAAAACCAAGCTACAACGAAAACATCAGGCAAGAATATTAACTTATATAAAAGAGTAGACGTTCAGTGAAGCTTCCGAGCATTTTTATCCTTAAACTCCTTCCCATTTAAAGAGAAGCTATATTGATAAATGTGTTTAGTCTTATTTGGAGAAAAAGAACAAATAGATGTGACATGGATCCCACCCATCACTGTCAACCAATGAAATTCCCCTAATCCAGCTCCCACCCAGCACAAAAGAGAGCAGAATTCAACCATGGAGATCTTGTTGCAGAAAGATTTTAGAATCACCCAAACACCCATCTGTGCCCAAAGTTTCTACTCCTACATTATCCAGAGCTCTGAGCAGCTGGGAGTCTCGGGAGGTGATTCGGCCATGAGACTGCATGGCCAGGCCTGTTATTTATGAATGAAATTGCTGTTTTTTTCCAAATGTAAGATCATAGACCATGGAGGAGTGCCACCTTTTTTTCACAAAACCCTTAGGAGAACGAGTACACTGTATTTCTTCAATTCAGTGCTGATATATCTGATTTCCCTCCAGGACAGACCAAACGTTAAATAACACTGAACAGGCTGAGTGCGTAGCTAAAATACTTGCAATGAAAAGTTTTCATTCTCAGCTTATTTCCTAGTTTACAAAAGCTCTTATCAAAAGAGCTCTCTAAATTGGAATTAGTTAGTGATCCAGGTCTCTAAAGCCCAGGGACTGGAAGTGAAGATTTCTTAATTATACCAGCAGGGGCTTGATTTCTATTCTTAGTGCAGCTGGGTAATGTTGTTCAGTTCTCACCAAGCAGTTTTTTTTTCCATTGGCAGGGATAGCCCCTGGTTTACTTTGACTAAAATAGAACCCAAACTGAAGCATCTTTACACACACGTGTAAGGGAACATGCACACTTCAGCCTCACACAACCAGCTCTTCAGCAGAGTCCAGGTTCCTTCAGAGCTCAATAGCTCCTAGCTTGGGCAACTGATCACTAGTCTCAGATTTTGATCTGATTCAGACTTCATTTCCCCTTTCTTTCTGAAGGAACCAGCAGCTCAGCTGCAATTTCACCCACAGGAAAGGTTACAGACAAACCCTATAAGAGCTTTTGGGATCATGAGCCAGATGACGAGTTGTATCACAAGAACCCCCGGTATTAAAATCATCCACTCACAGTGAATAAACTTGTTTATTAATTACTTTCGTGTTACAAGGATGTACCCAACAAAACAAGAATCAAAAAGCCTCACGCTTTGCGTAGGATTTGAATTAAAAAATATTAGCCTACGAAAGAATTCATTGCAGATTAATCATGTAACCTTGAAATGCTCCAATAAAACAACTCACTGAATAAAATATGGTACAAAATAAAACAACACATGCTTATAGCTGTGGTTTAAGTGCACTGGGGGTAAGGGGCAAGGGAAGGAGGCATACAAGTTTATCTTCTTAAGGCTCCTGGACAAAGTCCAAAGAATTGGGTTCAGTACCCAAGTAGGTCACATTTTTGCTCTCATTGAAATATTTGACTCATACTGGAAACGTTCTCTGAAGAAAATTGAACTCTGGACTGGGAACAGGACAGAGCTGCAGTTGTTAAAGCCACTATTTAAATCTCATTACTTGATGGCTGTTAGTCACCTTCATGAGAAGCTGGCCATCCTCAGTATCTTTTTTGCTTGCACAACACATTCTAAAATCTCCAGCAGGGCAGGTCAACAGCGTATCGTAAAGCAATTGGCCATCACACGCAAGGCTATTTTTAACAAAGGCATAGAAATTCCGCATCTTTACATTCCTATCTGTTCAAGCTGCTTTATCAAAACTCAAACTTTCTTGCTGGGAAACTGTTCTCTTTGGTACCTTTTCTGCCAAAATCCAACTGTAACAACAAAAGTTTATAAACAATGAAAATTCCAGCTGCTTGACATCAGCAATGTGAAGTTTTCACTTCACACTGATACAAATATTTACCCTGAGCTCTGGCAAAGCTTTCCTTGCCCATGTCGCCCTTAATCATACATTTTTCCTTGATTGAGTTATGCTTTCCAGTACGTGATTTGCTCTGGTTTACTTTTTAACACATCCCAGAGGCTTCGTCAAAATCAGCTCTGTGCAGGCCATGCCATTTGGTAGCTGCCAAACATGCTATTCAGGAGGACTTTGGCAAATAGCAAAACAGTGTCTTTTTCTAACTGCTCTAATAAACGTGTTTGTTCTTTTCTGACCACCATTTATTTTTTAGATCCCACATATCCATAAAGCAATGAGCCAAGAAAGAAAGTAAGCAGAAACCCGTTCATTTTCCCTTTAATCTACTCCCCTGAGGCAATATGCTGGCTTCTCTTACAGACACCTTATAGCTAAGAAGCTGAAGCTATCGATGACTCACTTTTTACTATTATTTACAAGACAGAAAGGTTAGTATTAGAGAGGGTAATAATAGTCACTTTGTGACAGCTTCAGTACTTTCCAACTGCATATACAATCATAACTACCTGAAAAAATAGCATCATAAATTATTAAATTATTATTAAATTATAAGTACAGTCTTCCAAAAGAAAAAAAAATCAACATATTGCAGTTACATTGATATAAAGCCAAGTGAAACAAGGAGGAAAACCTGTCTACATTAGTTAACTCAGAAGGAAGAAGCTTATTACAACCTGTTTCTCAAAGCACACTCAAATCTTGACCAAAAGATGATATTTTTCTTCCTCTTTTCCCTTTTGAGGCCCCTCTACATCCCACTTTCCATTGGAGGGAGGAGGAAAGCAACAAAGATAAAAAGCACTGAAGACTTGGACCCTGGGCAGAAGTTCTTGTAACTTTGCAAGGAAGATTGTTCTTAAAAGACAGCCCAGCTTTTGGGTTTTCTACACGTGCAGTGATGATGCCAGACTGGTCTCAATAAAGTGAGGTGGGAATCCTGCTACCAACCTGACTATGAACAGAATTTCATGCAGAACATGTGTTTACACAACATACTTGGCTATAAGTGTAACTAAATACAGACTCGGGACAAAGTTCTTGTCCTGTATTTTTCTCAATGTCTATTCCATTATTACTCTTCTTTCCTAGAATGTAGTCTAACATCATACATCAAAAGGAAAAAAGAAGCCACCTCTTAATAACTATTGACAGAACTTTTTTTTATTTCATTAAACGATAAATCTTATACCCAAGCTGATGCTTAGTACGTTACTAAACGATCTGAAACTGAATCTGCCATTTACAGTGCAAATGAACAGTAAAAGTCCAAAGTATGAATCTGCTCCCAATGCTTCTTTAAGCCAAATCAGTCACCCCAGGCAGAGACAGCTAAACCACTATCACACTTATTAAAGTAAATCAGCCTCACTTACAGGTTGTAAGCAAAGAGGAGAAACTGAAAGCCTACAGCAACTAAAAATGAGCATCAAAGATGAAAACAAAACTCCTGACCCACCTGGAAGATAAGTCAGATGCCCCAAATTTATTTACTATTTTAATAAATTATTAGTACATACATTCCCAGATGAGATGTCTAAAATCCAAGTACTTTAAGTGTACTTTCAAGGACAATTATTAGTTCCATTTTACCTCCTTTCTATCTGAAGATTTCATGGTACTGGTGTTCCATATCACAGCCAAGAATATTTAGAAGGAAATATTTGACAGTGCTAATAAATCACACTACTTCAGGTTAAAACTAGTCACTAGATTCATAAGTCTTCACATAATCTTTATCTACTGATTAAATATTTCAATAAAAAATATTTCAAATCCTATGAGAATTTAAGTATTTGGGATTTAATTAAGAAAATTGTTCTTGGTTCACTTATGACAAAATTATATTGAAATTTATATTCGTGAGTCTTGTGGTCCTGGCATCACCTACAGGTTACCAGTGGAGCTCTCAGGAGAGGTGAAAAAAAGGAAAAAGCAATTTGGGCTGGATTTTGTATGGCAAATTGTTAAGCAAGTGACAGATTCACGCTTCGAGCTGGTCACTGCCCATGACCTAAGTGCAGCAGGTGAATTTTCACCTCTGGCTGAAGGAGGAGAACCACCCAGGATGGCCCCTTCTCCAATACCAGCATAGCAGAAATAGGAAAGATTGATAAAAAAACCGCATAAAAAATCAGCCTGGAGAACTCATAATAGCAATTAGATTCAGTATCTCAATTTTACCAGTGCCCTGGCTAAACCTGACATTGCGTTACCTAGATTCAATGTTTAAATAGAAAATATTTTATAGTTGCTAGGTACACGCTGAGTGTTTTTAAATCCTTTAGGAAATCCACATTTTCATGTCTAAGTAAGTTGGAAGTCTAAGTCTCATTTATCTCTGTTTTTATAAATTTTAATTCAGAATCACATGAGGGACATTTTAACATCTATATTAAGGCAGTACAACAGGAATCCGATAATTGTACATACTATGGTTACTGTCAGCTTTACAGATACAGTTTCATCACTTGAATTTTCATTCATTTAGAAATAAAAACAACATGACCTGGTACTAGAGTGCCAGAATTTGTTTGCCCAAAGCAACTGGAAAAACAAATCATCAGGAAAATATAATATTTAAAGAACCTAGACATCAAAAATAACAGGAAAACACCCAAAGCACAGCAACATAACAGACTGGCTACTCTCACAGACACAAGTGATGCAGTTTTCTTTAGCTAACAAGATATCTATGTCACATCTGGCAATTCATAATATCTTCGATAGTCAACAAAGATGCCTATAGAACGTAATTAATTTAATTGTAAGGAAGAAAATTAAAGCTCAACTCAGTTGCCCAAGCCAAATCTGTGGATCCTCCAAATTACACGACACGGGACACGCCTCAAGCTCCACCAGGGGAGGTTTAAGCTGAACATTAGGAAAAAATTTTTCACAGAAATTATCACTGGGCACTGGCAGAGGCTGCCCAGGGAGGGCATTGAGTCACCTTCCCTGGAGGGGTTTAAGGCACGGGTGGACAAGGTGCTGAGGGACATGGTTTAGTATTTGATAGGAACAGTTGGACTTGATGATCCGATGGGTCTTTTCCAACCTGGTGATTCTGTGAGTGGAGCACACAGCTACCAGGAGCTGCAACAGGAGTTTAGACAAGACTTTCTAATTAGACAGTTACTTGTAGCCAACTCAGCCAAAACATGTTATATTAGCCACACTAATATTCCTCTCTCCATCCCACACTTAGTGTATCTATAGGCATCCTCAGTACAGACAGGCAAAGCCTACCCCATGTGCCTCCCACACAAACCAACACAACACAGCTAACTGTCCTGAAAGGAAAAGGGAGTTTCACAAGATCATAAAGGTAACGAACTCCTACAACTTATAAGCTCACAGAAAAAAATATGAGGAATACAGAATTCTACATATGAAAATGGAAGTTCAAACATACCACCAATAATCCAAGGACAGATTTACAATCCCCACTTGCAAAGTAGTATTTTATTCATAGAATCCATCCCATCACATCACTGATGAGAAGAAAAAAAAATACATAAAGCTAAGAAACACAGAAGTGGAAAAACTGTGCTTTATTTTTCTAGTTGTTGAAATGGAAATTTTTTAAGTCACAAGTGAAATGATCAATTGAACTGAAACCACATTCCAATGTCTCCACGGCTTACCCCAGGGATAAATAAAAACCCTTCAAGGCTTTAGACCACATTGAGGAAAAAATCAAAACTGTACTCAGATAAGATGTTTTCATTGAATCGGTCACTTAAGTTTTACAGAATCACAGAATTATTTAGGTTGGAAAAGACCTTTAAGATCATCAAGCCCAACCTTTAACCTCACATTGCCAACTCCACCACTAAACCAAAGTCCCTAAGCACCATATCTACACATCTTTTAAATACCTCTTCAGGGAGGGGGACTCGGCAGCCTCCCCAGGCAGTCTGTTCCAATGCTTTCCAACCCTTCCTGAAAAGTAATATTTACTAATATGTAGTTTAAACCTTCCCTAGTGCAACTTGAGGCCATTTCTTCATGTTCTGTCGCTTTTTACATGGGAGAAGATATGAATAACCACTTCACTACAAGCTCCTTTCAGGTAGTTGTAGACCATGATACGGTCTCTTCTCAGCCTCCACTTCTCTAAGCTAAAGAACCCCAGCTCCCTCAGCTGCTCCTCAGAAGAATTGTGCTCCAGCACCTCCACCAGCTTTGTTGCCCTTCTCCGGACACACTCCAGCCCCTTAATGTCTTTCTTCATGTGAGGACCCCAAAACTGAACACAAGATTTGAGGTGCAGCCTCATCGATGTCAAGTACAGGGACACAATCACTTCCCCAGTCCTGCTGCCCACAGTTTCTGATAAAAGTCAAGATGCCATTGGCGTTCTTGGCCACCTGAACACATCGCCAACTCATATTCAACTGGCTATCAGCATCCCCAGGTCCTTCTCAACCAGGGCAGCATTCCAACCCTTCTTCCTCAGGCCCAGGAGTATAACGTGGGAAAGCTTTAAAGGCCTTACTAAAGTCTAGGTAGAAATATACACGACCCTTACCTCATGTAAGTAGTTCACCTTGTCACAGAAGGAGAACAAGTTGATCAGGCAGGACCTGCCTTCCCTAAACCCATGCTGACATGGGCTACATACCATTTTTGTGGACTGAAAGCAGCACGGATCAAAGCAAGTTAATAAGCTCTTATTTTACTCTTACATGCTCATGAATTCAAAGCTTTTCAGTCACTGGGGAAAAGTCCTACTGACACCAACCCCAAAATTTCACTATGAATTTCAATGACTCCTCTGAAGAATTTCTTGGAGTTTGGTGGGACTGATAAGAAGGGACAAATGCCACAGCTATTCTCTACGCGCACCATGGACTTCCAAAAGCTTCTGTGTTCCTTTACTCCTCCATAGAATCAATTCTTAATGTCTCTTGTCTCTTTACCTGTTCCCTCAGTGTCCACAGCTGCTCCCTATTACTGAAAAAAGTGGAGGTTTTTCTTCATCAGCCACAACTGATATATTTTCCCCTCAGAAAAAAAAACTCCACAACTAAGAGGGTTTTTTAATATAAGTCCATTCTTTTTAACCAGCAGTGTCAACAGGAAAGTTCACTGCTCTAGCAGTTCTATGTGTCATTGCCAGATTCAGAGTCAGTAGAGGGAGCACAAGAGCGCACAGAAGAACATTAAAGAGCCACCAAAAATCCTTAATAGTCATTATTTTTATTATTTGGGGAGGTGCAGTAGTGATGTTTTCTTGAATATTTCAATCTACCTCACTAGGTAAAACAATGCTTAAAAATTATGTAAAAGAATCATGCTGCCTTGAGAAAAAACAGACCCAAACACCAACTGTTTAGTAGTATAGATTAAGAACTGGAAAGTTCCCTCACCAAGTAGAAAAACAAACAAGTTTCTTAAAATAGGCATCTTAATGCTGAATAATTTCCTATTTCAGTAACTGCCACAAAGTATTTGTGGCAAGGTCGTAATAACTTGTGATAAAATGATAATCACAGCATAATTCATCAGGATCCACCAAAAATGATCAGTTGAGACCTTGATAAAATTTGCGTTTGTTACTAAACTGAAAACAAGAAAATATTTTGTTTGTTTTAGATTCCGTAATTGCATACAAATCTCAGTCCAGGTTCATCCAAAACTTGCTGAATTCCCAAAGTTTTTCAAGAATTCAAGTCTGGCTGCCAGAAATATCTGGACTCGGCTTGAGTGAACTTGGAGCGTGTTATATTATTTTTATCAAAACTATGGGAAATTCAATTGTTTTTCATGGTTTTGGCTTGATATCAAGTACAACACAACATTTCTAAGTGGGCTTCATTTTAACTTTTCAGTTTTATTTGAGCCTCTAGGTAAGATTGGGAACACAAAGTCCTTTCTCATCTTACTAAATATAAATCCAGACTAATCACACAGGTTTTACTAGTGCTATGTCTGTGTTGCACTATTTTAAAAACAGAACTTTCAAAAGTCTCAAGATTTTTTTTTTTATTCCCCCCCTCATTAGTCAACAACCCCTTCCATGAATCCTTGTCCTTGCAAACCACCGACCTGAACATTCTTTTCATTCCTGGGCATAAAATTACATTACATTTTGGAGTACAAATGCCTCTCAGAAATGAGCATGGTTGCAAAACTAAGGATATGCAACATACGTCACTTAAAGCTAATCACATAAAACAACATTCTTCAATCACAAAGTTTAAGACACAAAGTCATTCAGAACAGCTGTGCATCTCACTAATTTCCCCCAAAAGTACAAAAATAACCAAAAGATCTTGGTGCTTTCCTTTTTGACCTCCTATCCAAATCAACCAGTTCTTCATAAAATAAAGGGTACTAACCTTTTACTTCTTACATTTTCACAAGAACTATGGAATGCTATGGTTTTGTGGACAAATAGGAATAGGAAAAGAGAAAGAAGAAAATAAGAGAATTAGGAAAAAAAAAAAATCACAAAAGCCCAACTTTATGCATTTAGTGTTAATTAAACTTCTCCAGGACTGCTCAAATAAAGTATTTTCATGATTATTTCCTAGTCTACCAGCATAGCTCATACCCGAGATCTAGAGATAGATATTCCACCATTTAAAAACCAGAAAATCCCTCCAGTCTTTTCACCTTTGAAGAATTTTGGCTTGGCCACTGAATACACCAGAAACTTTTCTTCCTTCTGCTCTTTACAGATACCACTGAATCAAAGCCCAAATATACAAACTCAATAATAAGTCTCATTAAAACCCAACCAAGCATTCAAGAGGAAAGAAGAAAAGTCTCCTGGAACATTTGAATATCTTAGCACTCTCAAAGACAATGAAAATGCCTGACAGTATCTTTCATGCAATTCCTGAATTTTATGCGTTAGCCGTTTGGGGTCTTAAATGCCACTGAACTTCAAGGAAATCCCATGTAGTATTTTAAAGTTCTTTTGAAACGAGTTCCTACACTGCTCTGTCTGTATCTTTCTTCATTCAGGAATCATTTTCTTCTGCTACCTAGTTCCCATCTTGTGTGAGCTGAGGCTAATATTTTCTTATCTAAATTCAAACATTTATTTATACACATTTGGCAGGTCTGAATCAGCCCAAGCATCATTAAAGCACTGTATTTCTTACACTTGTTTAAAACAGAGCACCATTCCAAAAAGTAACAATGGATAAGCAGAGCATTTATTAGCTTCCAGTTAGCACTATATTACATTACAGTTGTGCAGCTAAAGGTAATTCTTTTGACAGCTAAGTTTTGTAAAAATCAAGCTCATTGTACCCATTACATAGGTTATTTAACAAATAACAACAAGGCTACTTAGTCACATGTAGGTCACTACCTTTGAGTCAAGACTCCCCTGAGCATATTCATTATATTATGGTTCTGGTGGAGATTTATTTCTACAAACATGAGATGTGGAAATTATTCGTAATTATAGGTACTGGACTTTGCTGTGTCACAGCAGGACACCAACACCTGCAAAAAGCTGATGGCTAAGAGTTTTCTAAAAAAATAGTCTCTTCTCCAAGAGTCCAAAATTAACATTAGAAATTAAGTTCCACATAGCGATTTAAAATATGAATCTGTAATATGTGAAGTGGATAAATGGTTTACATATCAAGTGAGAGAGAAGCAAGGAGAGAAATTGAACAATAAATACACTAAAGCACATTTCACAGAATCACTAGGTTGGAAATGACCTCTTAGGTCACTGAGTTCAACCATTCCTATCTGCCACTAAACCACATCCCCGAGCACCTCATCATTATATTAAAAGAATCAGATACTTACTATTTCTGCATTACAGAAGATATTGCAAAAAGCCTCACTCCTAGAATGAAATTCAGTGTTATTTTTAGATTAAATAAGTTAATAGCAAAACTACGGTACAAGTATCTGAAAATGATAAACACGAACCAAGAACAGTGAGAATCATCACTTACAGCAGTATCCACGTACGCAGGATACCTTTGTAAAACACAGGAGGGAAGGCACTAACAAAAGGTACAGCTAATCTTACTTTATGGCAACTCGGAGAAATACACAATGCTGCACCACTGTAGTGTCAGGTAATCCACTGCCTCTTTAAATAAATCTAAATATTAGGTCTAGGAGGGATCAACCTGAGAAAAATGCTAAAATAAGTGCTAAAGTTAATACTTACTTAATACTTGCTTTTCTACAAGACTTAAAATGAAAAGGCTTTCCAACTATTATAAGATGTACAGTCTTAATCTACATTTCAATAAGATATTTAAAGGCAATGCTGAAACTGTCAAGGATCCTTTCTTAAGCCTGAGAGAGGCCTACAAAGGAATGCTGACAGTTTCGTTTTCTGTGATACAGAAGCATTATTTTATCAAGAAAGTGTTATTATATTTGTATTCATTTTAGCTCTCCTCTTTGCGGACTCTTCAAAACCCCCAGATGTATTCGGTGGCACAAATGCTATAGTACCACTCGTGTTGTCAGGAGCTCTTATGATAACGGTAGATGAAGAGATTAGCATAAACGTACATTCATGCTTCTGTCGCTCCTTGTACAGAAAAGCTAAAAATGCAACTCGAATTTAACTTCTCACCGAGATACTCGTAAACTGTAAATGTACTCTCAAATGTGTCATTCAACCTGTTGTTTTCCTGTAATGGCCAAAAAAGTTTAAAGGGCTTTCAGAAGACTACTTCATTCTTATAAATTCCACGTCGGTTGTTAACATCAATAAATATGTGTAAATATAGTCTTTCTTTATGCTAAACACATATATTCTTTCTTTATGCTAAATACATTTCTTGTATTTTTACATGTTCGGTCTTTATTGTAGACATTTTAAAAATAGCCTGTCAAGCACCTTGTTAAATTAACACTTCCACTTATAATGTGGCTTCAGTTAGAAAAAAGCTTTTCTTGGGTGAATGTATGCATGCAGACCATAAACAGTTTCTAATTAGTCACATGTGGGTTCAAATGCAGCCTTGTATGCCATAAACCAACACCAAAGTGTATAAGAAACTGTCAGTCAGATCAAAAGTCAATCCAAAATCATCCCATTTGCAGAGCTGAGGTGCTGTCACAGTTAGTTAGCCATAAATGTTTAAAACAGCAACCAAACTTTTTATTCTAATTGAGCACAAGTTGAAAGGCTGCATACTTTGATGTCTTTGCTTTTATCATTTGTATATAGCTAAAACCAGCAGGGTAGGGGTTTCTTTTTATTCTCCTTTCAGAAATAGGAGACATCGCTTCTTATTGAAAAATATACAGGTAGGTCAAGCTGTATTTGTGGAGTCGACGTATGGTTTTCAATCATGCATGTAATCACTTACAGCACTAGTCCTCAAAACTGCAATTACAGTAGTTTCTCATTACTATTTCACATTTTCTTCCTGCCAATCGTTGACCAAATCACAAAAAAATGCATCTTCAGAATACTATCTGGAATGAGATCCTACAGATCTTGGGGAACCTGATCCCAAGAACTTCAATGGCATCATCATTTTTCAATCCTTTAATTTTTCAGGAGAGGGGAGGGCAGCAGAGCCTGTTTGCAGGAAACGTATTTGAGCAGATGCCTACAATCTGAGAACATGTTAACAGAAACTTGAGAGGCAGAAATGAAAAGTCCAGGCCTAAGCTAATTATAGAAGCACTGTCTATTATACAAGGGAAATACATTCAAAATGCCGGTTGGGTGGAACAGATGAAGCAAAGAAGCCCCACACTGGAGCTCAAGGCAGAGACCAAACACACCCAATGCAGGGTGTCTCAAACCACCCCTCCTTTTTTTTTTTAAGGATGCAAAAACCCTTCTCACAACAGCAAAGTTAATGTAAGATTCACACCTCTCATTTCACTGAGGCCACAAAAAAAATTATTACCCTTGAAGGTCTATTGGCTTCAATAGACACAGAAGCATTTCCCAAATCCATCACCCTCCTGGCAGTCTTTGCCTACACTAGATGCTCCTGATGTTAAGCTTAATGTTGTAATTTATGGTGCCAGCAACAGGATCCCAGTACGGCTGAGGCCAGGCCGTGTATCTACACTTGAGTCATCTGCCAAGAAGTTAATGCTGGACCTGTTCCTGCACGTACTAACCTGGATTCACTTCTCTCCCAATTGCACATCGGCCTCCTTCACAAGCTACAGAGACTGCCAGCATGGATCCATGTTTGAAAAGCAGGGGACACGAAAGGGCAAGCAATGAGATTCTCTTCCCTCTTCATGCCGAGCATTGCACCCTGTGCAGGGCAGAGCCTGCAGGCAACTCGACACGTGCGTGTTGGTCCCATCCTGCACACAGACGTCCGTTTTAGCCTTGCTATGCTTGTATCAGTTGAAGAAAACCCACGCACAAACTCATAGAATCACAGTATAGAATCATTAAGGTTGGAAAAGACCTTTAAGATCATCAACTATCAGCCCAACACCACCATGCCCACTAAACCATGTCCAAAAGTGCCACATCTGCGTAACTTTGAACACCTCAAAAAATCACCGAGCACTATTCATAACCGAATGGCTTTAATTACTATAGAATAACAGCAACAGGACACATCCTCTGGCTAACGAGCCACCTCTGATTATCCGATTCCTCCTGTACCTCCTACAATACTGTCTAGTCTGCTGTAACGTCACACCTCTGGGGACAGAGTTACATATGCCGTCCCTGAGAGCAGCCATCCTCCGACTTCCACAAAACTTCTTGCTCCCCAGAAAAGTCACCCCATGCAGTTCAGCACCTATTTAAAGCCTAACTTTTCTTCCCAGAGATAGGAATTTTACAGAAACCCATGGCAGTCTGAAGGAAACTGCTTCAGAAACATACTTCTATGTGAATGAAAGGATAAATGCAAGACGGAACCTCAAGGCAGCTATTCCTTGGACTAGAATTGCAACCTTTTAACTTCAGGCTTCCAGGGATTGTGTCAAAACTCACAGGTGCATACAAAACCAAATCATTATGAGACCTAATCAGTGCTGACAGAAAGCAAGTTAACCTAACCTCACAACAGGGACTAAGAACTGGAGACATGAGGAGAGGAAAGGGGGCACAATCCATCCTTAAGTCTTCACAGAAGGTACTTGACAATGCAACAGCTTCTTTTGACAGAAACTACCATAAAAGATTCTATGACCTAGAGATCATAGCAGAGGTGAAGAATCCAGTATGAACACACCTTAAGGTGCAAATTCAGGTATCTAAAAAAAACAGGTAGGAAAGGAATGTGAGAAAATTATGACTTATTTTCCAGATGAAGAGCACAAGACACCTATTTTGTTCTCACCTTTTTTTTTTTTCCTCTGTAAGGAATAGTGTAACATCACTGCTTCCAGCAAGAGATAAAGCAACCTTTGATGGTTTGTCCAAGGACACCCAGAAATCCGAGGCAAAGCTGGGAACTACACACAGGCAGAGGTCCATTCATAACACCAACCTAATTCCCACGAACTGTTAGCCAAAAGGTGATTAGAGAGTGTCCTCAAGCATTTTCACACTGAAACAGTGCCCAGAGTATTCCCTCCAGACACTGTGTCAGGGCTTCTCTCTTTCCCTGCCTTGCTGGACAGGGTGCCAGATATATTGGCCGTACGGTGGCAGCAGGGAAGGTGGCAGTTGGTACAACTTGGCTTTAGTTTGAAATTAAAAAAAGGCTGCAGGATCTGTGGGAACAGGGTATCTAGCAGCGATTGCAGCCATTATTTCTCTCTTTTATAGCGCTACCTTTTAAACTACGCTTGAGATCTTTGTTGTTGTCTAGTACCCTGTGGCACAGGCCTGGCGTGATGAGACTTCAGCGAGATACAGCACATAAAAGCATGCACTGCAAGTGTGACGAATTGCAATGACAAGGTTGGGTTGGAGGTAACTTGTGAATGATCTAGCGAATTGAAAACGCCTGCGTGCTCTGCCTAGTAGCAGTGAAAGAGAATATGGGCAGTGCCAGTTGCGTGCTGCAGGCAGGAGCCTTGCTGAGAACACAGGAGAAACACACTGTACCTTATTAGCACACCCAGCTTCTCAATGAGCTCTTCAGGAAACAAATATATAGCATCAGCAATCAACCATATTATTATTAATAATGCAGTTAAAATGTGTGGAGGAGGTGAATTTGGTATGAATCCAGCATTTGAGTTTTGTAGCATTAAAATGAAAATCTCTGCTTAGGTACCCAGAGAACACAGACGTTGCTATAAAAACCCAACGTGCAGCATACAAAAGCAAGCAACTAAGTAAAACCCAGCTCAAGTCATGAATAAAAACAAAGCAATAATTCTTTGCACTCTAGAGCATCTTTCAAAAAAATCATTCTGCATACATTACCTAGTAAATACAACATCCTTGCAAGGCAGATGAGGAACAGTATCCTGCTTTTCAGGATGGGAGGCAGTCAAAAATAAACCAAATGTCAGTGGGAGGTTGTCATGACATTATGATCATGACTTACTATCCTTACAAAGCATTTTAGCCTTTGGGGAAGTTCTCTTCCATTCCTGTTCTCCCTGGGTGGAACATGAAAGTTTCTTTCCTCTCCCCAGGCCACCGAAATGGTCGATGCCAAGTTATAACAGACACTCTTAAATTTTTCATTCAATTTGTTACCTCTCTTTACACGTAGTATTTTACTTATCTGCATAAACCTACAAAAGTGAAACTGAATAGTGTCAGTGATTAAAAAAATATCTCAAATCAAAACTTAAATTCATCATCACAGAGCTCAAGGTAACATACTAGGATAGACAAATTCAGAGAAAAAGCACACAAATTCTTGTTTTTACAGGTAAACTCCTGAAAATAGGAGTAAACACCAAGATGAAGACATCAGGCTTCATTTTTTGGTCTCTTCAAAGTGTAAATAACAATAGCATCGTATAAAACAGAGCTTATATGTTATTACTGTTCTAATTTAGAGATCTTTACAGTGTGGCATGTTCAGGACCCAGTTTTGAACTTCATGCACCATTGTAATACTTCAGATATTTTTCAATAAAATAATTGAAGTGTAAATATGAGAAATCTAATTTGAGCCTATCAGCTAGGACATTCTTGCAAAAACTCTACCCCGTAACAGTCCTCTTGATAAGCCTCTTCTGGAGCAAAAAATATTGTAACTCCAGAGAAGGTCTGGTATTTAACAACTAATATTATGTATATACGTGTGTTATATTTTTCCAGAGTTGCTCAACACCTTCACATTTCCCCCACCCAACATCTGATAGGCCAACAGCCTCTTTAAAACTTAAGTGCCACAGCTTTTCCTCTATTTAACCACTACTGTGGGATTTAAATGACTTCCAGATATAATTTCAATATTAACTCTCTTTAGATTGAGGCTTCTGCATATTTTACCCCTAATCATCTACCATTCTGCTGCTGCTAACATCATCCCAAGATGGAATGTACCTTTGTTTGTGTTTCATTACAACTGTTCAGGTGTTCATATTGAACCTATAATATAAATTTGCCCATTTTCAGCATCAAACCTATCGTTTAAAAACGGTTTCCAATAATATTAACATAAAACTTGTGATCTTTAGTGATAACCAAATAATACTTAATTATCCCAGAGAGCACCTGCCTTTAAAAAACAGTCTGTTTGGAGGTACCAAACAATTGCAGATTTTTTTTCCATTGACCTAAATAAAATGAAATTATATTCCGTTATAAATGAGGGAATAGTAACTACCAGTAGATAGTGATTTAAACAACAAAAACACTACAGAAACCTTGGAGCTCTTCATTTTGTGGAGGCATTAAGACAAGGACACAGGGATCTCATCTTTACATATATATACACACAATTTTGAGGAGGGATTTCAGCTAAATAGTTGGCTTCTGCACCGTTTGGCTAAAGGAGGAGAGCATTATCATAGAATCACCAGGTTGGAAGAGACCCACCAGATCATCGAGTCCAACCATTCCCATCAATCACTAACCCATGTCCCTCAGCACTTCATCCACCCGTCCCTTAAACCCCTCCAGGGAAGGGGGATCAACCCCCTCCCTGGGCAGCCTCTGCCAGTGCCCAATGACACTTTCTGTGAAAAATTTTTTCCTAATGTTCAGCCTGAACCTCCCCAGTGGAGCTTGAGGCCATTCCCTCTCGTCCTGTCCCCTGTCACTTGGGAGAAGAGCCCAGCTCCCTCCTCTCCACAACCTCCCTTCAGGTAGTTGTAGAGAGCAATGAGGTCTCCCCTCAGCCTCCTCTTCTCCAGGCTGAACACCCCCAGCTCTCTCAGTCGCTCCTCATAAGGCCTGTTCTCCAGCCCCTTCACCAGATTTGTTCTTCTCTGTTCTCGCTCCAGAGCCTCCACATCCTTCTTGTGGGGAGGGGACACCACATGAAGACATGATGAAGAATTCAAATCCACTGTCATGAGTGGAGGATACCGTAAATGCTACAGTAGGTTTAGTCTAGTTTTCCACACTATAATCAAAAAGCAAGGAGTGGTAAGTGGAAGTAGAGTCTGAAAAGTATCTGTCATCACTGAAGAGTAAGATTCACACCAACTGGGAGTCATGCTTTTCTGTACAAGAGGGGAAGCACCTTTGAGAGGCTCTTGAACACCATGCATCGTGCTGTTTTGCCTTGCTCAAAGTATACAGTGCTCTTGACCAGGTCACCAGCTAAAATGAGAGACCTGCAATTCTGAACAAAGATGCTGTATCTCACTGTATATTCCCATGTCAAATCACTTTTCATAAATGAGTGGAACTGCACAGAAAGAAATAAAAAGTAGCAACAAACCTAGTGAAGACTTGCCCAGGAGAAACTACCTACAAACCTTCAAGGTCTGAAAACACAATATTGATTCCTTCTGATTATCTGCAGAATAGTTACTCAGCTGGGATAGAGATTCCTTTTTTGAGGAATGACCAGACAAAAGGTCTCTTACAGCTGACCAAAACTCATATATATATTACTGAAAAATAAACCCATGTAAGTTTTTTCTTTTATTAACATATCTGAAGTTCATTTGGATAAACCATAAAATACTTGTCAAATCTAAACCCTTACACCTCTTTTAGGCTGATCTGATTTTTCTTTTTTTTTTAAATCAGCACACTCATTGTGGGACAAACTCCTTTATTCAAAAACTGTGACTTCTAAATTGCTGTAAAACCAACAGTATTTTTTTCCCCACTTTTGACTATTATAAGCCAAGATCTCTCATCCCTGTTGATTAAGGATGCTAACCAATGTCACCAACATCTGATTACAGTCAAGAGTGTGTTTTCCCTATTAAAAAATTGGCTGATACTTCAACAGAAACATTATTCAGAAGTTACGCTTCCAGATCTCAAAATCTGAAGTATTCTGTCAAACAGAAAGGGAAAGAAAAATATATTTCCAACCCCCCTTGCTTCTCGTCTCGCTAATGAAAAGGAAAACATTTCCAGTTTTGCTCTGCATTTTCCTGTAAATTTGTCACACATCTATAATCATTTCTACTAAATGTGGTTACCAGCTTCAGTGACAGTTTTGTTGGGAGGAAATCACAAGCCTTAAAAAAAAAAAAAGTGCACATTTTATTAGTTTCTTTTTCAAAATTGTTATCTTCGCTGCAAATATGTCTCCATGGGAGAAGTGGAACACGAAGGAAACCATTGCAAAGAGGAGGATGCGAGGCATCTTATCAGAGCCCTGAGTGGGAGTGCATTTTCTTGTAGTTACTGTAATAGTAGTGGTAATTCTTAACTAAAAGGCCATAATGATAACATCTAGAAATGGCACAGCACACCCTGTAATGTAACATGTTTATTCCAGAGCAGGATGATAACCAGCTACAAACAAAACAAATTAATTCATAAAAATTATACAGCCTCGCTTTGCATTGCTTCAAAGGCAGAGGTGAAGGAAGCTTCAAAAGGGTATTTTCAAACTGGTTTTCATATTTAATTTTTTTTAAGTATCTGAAAGAAGGCTCTCTTTGCAAGGGGGGAGCTCTTGCCATTTCAACTCTTTTGTTTTGGTTTCAAAACATATTTGAGTTAGGACAAAAGGAGGACAGGGAGAGTTTAAGTAGAGCTTTCAAGTAAAAGGGGACGAGCCGGAGGGCAGAATATTGGTTGAAGATTTCTATTACATCCTGTCCGTCCAGTCTCCAGGCAGAACTGGGACGAATGAGCCAAAAAGCTGAACTCCATCAATGCCATTCTGGCTTTTGAATGAATGTGACAGTGAGAGACTGTGGGAAGCAACTTAACACAAATGGAAAATTTGCAAGTGAAGAACTATAATAATCGTCTCCCATAACAGTCAGATCAGGTTTCAAGGGGGTTTTTGTTTCCTTTTTTGTTGTGGGTTTGTTTTTTTTTTTTTAACTTCCCCCTCTCCCACTGAATGCAGCTTAGCTGGCACATTTTGTTCAAGATGCTTGTGAGAATGACTGGAAATTTGCTCCTAATGATAAGCGGATCAGGTCCTTCAGACTACAGGATGGAGAAACAGCAGCAAGAGTCTCTGCTGACCCTCACACACCTCTAAAAGAACCCAGTCAGGTATGGAAAACATATCTTTTAATTATTTCCACATCCACACCTGCTGCAAATCAGAAATCTTCTGTTGAATTCAGTATAGCTGAACAACTCCCCAGCTGGAAAGAGCAGCTCTTTCAATCCCCAGGCACGTGGGTTGCAACAGAACAGGTCTAGCAGAGACCTCGAGCATCCTTGTGTCCAGAGCAGAAGACGCAGGGTTCAAAACCACCTCAGAGTACCACACAAAGCAAGCTAACTAGTTTTACTTTTACCACAGGTTACCTATTTATCCAGCAGTAACAGCCCAGATGCATCTCTCGCCACAGTCCATACCAGCTCACCCCATGCTCAGGAACCACCATATAGAAAGCTAAGATTTGGCAAGTTTGGATGTTTTTTGTGACAAAGATTAAACTGCCAAAGCCTTTATAGTTTCCAGCAGCACAGCCCAAAACTCAGCAACAGAATTAACATAACTCAGTTGAAGACACTCAGATTTATTTCTTTAGTCGCTAACAGCACTTGAACCAGTTGATCTCTTCTTAACTAACCCCTTCCTTCTGGCAGGGGTACATCGCCATTAGCTTCCACTGCAAACAGACACTACATCACGTTCAAGAGAACAATAACTGCCCAACCCAGAAGGCATCCCTCCTGCAGTCAAGCTGTACATCTTCCAACGATGCTGCAGCCTCCTCACCTTAGCCACAGCACAGCTCTTGTTCTGTTTGGTTGACAAAATGACATCTAGACACAGCATATTTCACCACTACACTACTTCTGTTTGGCAAATCCAAGAAGAAACTACGATCTTGCAACTTTTCCCAGTAGCTGCTCTATTTTACTGCCTTTTTCCATTAAACAATTAGTAGGAACTAGGGTTAATGCATTCAAACAAATTCCAGAGCCATTAGAAACTGCAAATTCATACTGCTATTTGATTCATCATTACAGATCACTTGTGTCCTATTTAGCAAAACCAGATTAGATGTACATTAACATACTCATCTAAATCGAGGCAGTCTACTGCAGGAAATTGAGAAGAGCAGTCTAGAAGAGCAGGCTTTTTTTTTTTTCATTTTTGCAGGGCAAGCAACACAAGCCTGATTTTGCTACAGAGCCTCCTTTTCTTGGACCTTCAGCTTCATACCAAAAGCCTTTAGCTTCACATTTAGAGTTGCAGGAATAGCTGCCATACTTCTGTTTGCATCAGACTCAGTTAAAGTACCTTTGATACTTCAGATTCTTAATTGATAAGCTTAAGCTTACAATTAATACAGGAACTGTATTGATTAGAAGGATGGACTGTGAAGAAACACCTAGAAAGCACTTAGGAGCAGCCACTGAATTGTCCCAGGACAGGGAATTGCAGAGGATGGGAGGAACACAGAGCAGGATACAGGAGGAGCCAGAACCTAAACTTGGTGATGGAAAGAAAGCTTCCTTAAAGCTAAGCCTCTTCAGCACCACACAGAATATGCCACAGCTCTGAAAGCCTATACTTAACCAAAACCAAGCCTGGAAACAAGAAGTAGTCCACAAGGACACAGTAATCATTTCCACCTTCTATGGTAGTTATGAGTTTTCCCCATTCAAGGTTACCTACAGCTTCATTCCAGCCAAACCTGGCTTCACCAAATTTAAAGCCTTTTAGTCCCCATTAACCACAACAAAGGAGATACCCAGGCAAAAACACCACAAGGCTTCAGCTGGCCCAGAGACACGCCACAACTTCACGCTTCTCCCTTACTAACGCTGTAAAAGTTCAATCTAAATCCTCCAAACAGGACCAAACAACAAAGCACCAAAACCATCAGAAAGCCAAAAGCAGCCTTGGTCTTACCTTGAAGAGCCATGAAGCTGCCAAGTCAAGAAGCAGGAGGTGATGGTGGCTCTCCAGAACAACCATTCTCAGCCGGCAGTAGAGCTTCACAATCACAAAAGAGCAAACTCACCCCCCCCAGGGCCTCCTTTTATGCTGCTCAGGCTGGGAAGGGACTCCCTGTGGGTGGGGACTGGCTGCCCTCGTGACCCCAGCACCAGGTGATGCCCATCACTGCCTCAGGTGAGCAACATCACAGCCACACCCAGCCAGAGTCCGCCCACAACCTTCACCTCTGAGGCCCTTCCTTTTGACCTCTAGACTATACTTAACCACTTTTTCAATTCCATTAGCAGTCACGTCTGCAGCCAGCAAATATCCTTCAGGTGTTTGTAGAGCTTGAGGAGACTGTAATCACGTTAGTTGTAACAACAAAGCAAAGTGTTTTCATATTCTGACGGTTTCTTTTCATTTTTTACACTAACAATGACCTACTTAAAAGCAAGAATAATTCTTTTTAGAATCATAGAATCACCAGGTTGGAAGAGACCCACCAGATCATCGAGTCCAACCATTCCCACCAATCTCTAAGTCATGCCCCTCAGCACTTCATCCACCCGCACCTTAAACACCTCCAGGGACGGTGACTCAACCACCTCCCTGGGCAGACCGTTCCAATGCCTAACCACCCTCTCCGTGAAGAATTTCTTCCTAATCTCAAGCCTAAATCTCCCCTGGTGCAGCTTGAGGCCATTCCCTCTCGTCCTGTGCCCTGTCACTTGGGAGAAGAAGCCAGCACCCTCCTCTCCACAACCTCCCTTTAGGTAGTTGTAGAGAGCAATGAGGTCTCCTCTCAGCCTCCTCTTCTCCAGGCTAAACAACCCCAGCTCTCAATCTGCTATAATCTGTTTTGAAGTGTAGATCCTATATTATAACCTAATAAAGTAATTGAATTGACTATACTCTTAGGAAGAGATTCAGATTTTCAATAAAAGGAATGCCCTTTCCTAAAATCTATTACAAGCAAGCTGCTCATTTGTAGCTGCAGAATTCCACTCTGAGCAGTACAGAACACTCTTGAAGTTACTGCTCTGTACTAAATAAAGAAGACTACAAGCTTTTCCTATGCATTGGTAACCTGATTCTTAGCTGTATAAAGAGGTGCATATAAAGTACAGCCGCTGAAGTGACTCCTTTACCTGCATAACACTAGACAGAAGATTTTGCTATGCACATCCAGCTTGGGAGGCGAGAAGCATCAATTCACAGCCACGCCAGCCTGAGCCAACCCACAAGCTTTACCTTAAAGAGGTAATCAAAGGTGAGGAGGTGGCAATGAGTTTGAGGTAGGGCCACAAAAATGACCCACAGCTGAATCTTCAGGACCTCAGCCTGTCCATTAACCCTGGAGATGGCTAAGGAGGCGATGTGATAATGGCTATAAACTAGAGACAGGGCAGATTAACACTAGGAATTTCTTCACCATGAGAGTGGTGAGACACTGGAACAGCTTGTCCGGGGAAGGTGTGGCTGCCCCATCCCTGGAGGGGTTCAAGGCCAGGTTGGATGGGGCTTGGAGCCCCTGATCCAGTGGGAGGTGTCCCTGAGCCTGGCAGAGGGGTTGGAACTAGATGATCTTTAAGGTCCCTTCTAACCCAAACTATTCTATGATTCTGTGTGAGGGTCGTGTACATAAGACAATAAACCAACACCTGATGGCACAAAGGGTTACAGTCTCCCCATCAAAGAGAGCTACTAAAAGTTATGCAATGAAGCCTGAATAAAGATGCAGTTTTCTCTGGACACATCCCCTAGGGATGCTGTTGGCTGCTAGTTCAGGTAAAGAGGAAAACCAGAAGTCTGCCCCACAGGAAGGGACTCTTGTCATTAGCTGGGGAGCACAGACAGTGGTCTTGCTCATCTCTTCCATATGTGGAACTCTCCCTTAGCTATTTCTCCCCCAGTCTATCTCCAGGGTTATTTACATTGTTCTCTTTTTAGTCCTGTAAAACTGTTTCTGTGTGATGAAGAATTTCTTACAAAATGTACCAGTGGCATCAAAATACGTTTCATAAACATCTCACTTTATAACATCTTTAGGGGTTAAAAATATATTTTATTTTCCTTTGCCACCTACCTCAAGTGCTGAGTCACAACCCAAACGATTTCTTTGTGGAAACTCTTTCTTAAAGGGACTACTAAATGTGTACAAGTACATCGTGACCTGCCAGATCCCTGCTGGGGCATCCAGTAGCAGAGAAGTTTTGGTGTCTGTCATCTCCCACACGTTTGTTCCCTCATGGGCAATGGAAATTGTTAGGTCCTCAAATCTGCTGTGTGTTTTCTTGCAGTGACTGATGATATTGTGTTTTCCCTACTCTTTTCCAGAGAAACAAGTCTGTCACGATCCGTTTTTTAACTTCTGTGTAACAGAAAAACCTTTTTAAGGACACGTATTGTGGGAAGGCTGAGCTTTTCCAGCTCCTTTTACTGCTCTGGCCAGAGCGTCCCTGGCTGCAGGAGGGCAACTTCCATCTCTTTGGCAGGTTTTTCATACCCCTGCCCTTTCACAGTTTATGTAGTGGATGAATCCTTGTATTTTATGGCAGAGATGACTCCTTCAACAGTGATTTCACCTGCTCACAAATTTGTTTAATGGAGATAATTTCAGCAACGTCAACTTAGTATTTTACTGAAGTTCTTCACTTTACTATCCGTAGCTTTCTTAAAAGGGATTTTTAATGTATTTATACTACTAAAACCTATTCTACTAAAGAGTTGTTTACTCATGTCACGCTTAATAAACTCTTCTCCCCTTAAATTGACAGAAATCGTCACTTTTCTAAAAAGGCTCCCGTCACATGCTGGTTTGAACCAATAATACTGGTTTTTCACCAGTGCCTCCAAGCAGCCTGCCAGTACCCCTACTGTATCACCTATTGCATTTCTGACACCCTTTTTGTACAGCAAGGATTACCCACGTTTCACCGCTATCACAGCACACGCAAGCTTCATGTCTTCATCTGTCTCACTTCCATCTTTAAGTTGACTTCTGAGAGCTCTCTGCTCCCAGAACAGCCTGCATCTCCCCTCACCCAGGAGATGTGCGTTTTCCCTTCCTCTAGAAAATTTTAACCTTTTCAAAAGTTAAATCCAAATGTTATGTTTGCTTTTCGTGCAATTTCAGATTATGTCGGTCTGGTACTTTTATGAGTCAGATCCCCGTAATTGCAAAATGTAATTAGCACAGTTCAGAGCATTCATAGTTTCATTTTATTTTTGTGCCTCGGATTAAGGACGTATTTCTCATACACTCTGTTTTTATGTGGCACGTCGTCTTCAAATCTCTGCGGCACAGTTTTATGGTTATCGATATATAAACCAGCTGAAGACAGTCCAAAATATAGTGTTTCAAACCGTATCTCCATCAATAAAGTGAATTCAGTTCACATTCTCATTTCCTCCTAACAGTGTTCAGCAACCACTCTGAACCTCCCGCCTTGAAAAAGATTTGCTATCTGGCAATGCACCTGCATCTGCCTTTGCCCACCAGAACCTGTTTTCCTCTTGTTCATCCCTCCACCAGCTTCCTGAAAAAGCTCCTAAGGTACAATTGCTGATATCACAAAGGCAGTTCAGAATAAGCTTCGGTTTTCCCCTGTATAAACAGGACCTGATTCTTCTAGGAGCTGTTAATACAAAACTGATATGAGAAACCAGCAAATGGGGTTTAAGCTCTGTCTTCCAGCTTTACTGACTCATGAATGCCACTTGGATGAGTAATATGGAAAAAAAAGAGCAGGGTTTCGGAGAACAAACTTCTAGCATAAGCCATGGTACTGATGGTGAGGCCAAGTCCCAGCGTCCTCATGGGCCACAACATCATCAAATGTCTGGATCACCTCCCGCCTCCCCGAATCAGGCTGTAGCAGGAGTCACTCAGCTCCTCAACTCCTACTTTGCCTTTATTCAGGCTTAGTGCAATACGTTTGATAAAACAGCCTTGAAAATCCCCTAGGCTAATTTAAAGATTTGGTTTTTTTCTTTGATGCAGCCGGTGTGTGTGCACAGAACCACTAACAGGTAAACTAGACTTTTAACCTGCGGAGCCCTATTGATAGATCGTATAAACCCCTCACTCTGTCATTAGCTTTTATGGTGTGTTTGAATATGTAAATGAGGGGTAGAAAGTAAGATAGAGAAGAAATTTTACTTTTAAATTACTCCTGAGTGTCTGCTATGTCTGCTTTTTTATTATCAATAATTTTATTTTCCTAAAAGATTTTATAAAAAAATGAAGTGGAAAAAAAGGTAAATGACAATGATAAAATCATTTAATGGTTTGGGGCAGAAAGGACCTTAAAGATCATCTAGTTCCACACTCCTCACCATAGACAGGGACAGAGTTTTAAAGCCATGCACTTTGAAAAATCATCCTACTAGTCACCTGTCTTATCAAAGATACTAGTATGGCACAAAGCAGATGGATAATAAAATGATGCCACTTAAGAACTTAGCTAATCTGCCCAAACTGGAAAGGAAATAGCAAGACTCAGAAATACTATTTAAAGAAAGGAATATGCACTATGTGGTTCAAAGCATTGTATAAGAAGCAGTGTTAGAAATGCTAATATTCTAATAAATAGCTATATCCCATCTCACATTCCTTTGGATTTAAAGCTTTATAGTATTACAATATGCTAAGTTAAACATACAGGGCCACAGCCAGAGGTGACTCAAATCGTTGTGCAAATTACACATTGGCAAATGTGTGCAAGCTCCGGTAACTCACGGTAGAGAAGGAAAAGGACGGGGCCAGGAACACATTATGGAAGGTAGTAGCTCCGTAGAAGCAATAGGAAATAGATAAAGTTATGTAAATGAATGCTATGCAAATTTACCACTTCTTTTTAAAAGGCAGTGGATTGCATGGTATCTATTTCTCAACACAAATAATTGTCAAGACCCTGGGTGTACGATATTCAGGGGGCTGGTGCTGGGTGAATAAACTTCAGGGCTGATTATTTTGACTCTATCTAGGATGTAAGTGGTTTTTCAGGTAAACAAAACCAATGCTTGCAGCAAAGCACCATGGTAATATGGCCAGGAAAGTGCATAGATAAGTGTCATACAATGGCATTCAATTGAAGATGGTTGAATGGTTTTTTTCAGTTAGTTTTTAAAAAATTGTAACAGAAAATCTTGGGTTTCATAGAAATGCATTTGTAAATTAAAAGCACACATCTTGAAGAATATTCTATTGTTTGGTGACAAACACTTTTGAGTAATGAGAAACTATTTCCTGACCAGCTCACCACTCTTCAGTGACTTGAACAATGGCTCTTCCATGAAGAAACCAAGATGATGGGAAGAAAACAAATCTGCCAAGAACTCCTGTCAATCACTCACTGATTGTGGTGTAAAACATTTACTACCGGAGCTGGAATTCAATTCAATAAATTAAGTTAAATGAGCAAATTGTTTCATTCTTCTTAGATGTAAAAAATTCAGGAAATATCTACGTTTTAGCTGTGTGCAAATACATTACAAAACCCAAACCAGCAGAATTTGCAATGGACCCTGCAAGCAACTTGTAAATTAACAGTGTGCATGTTGTATTTTATGACATTATCTGTGTTGCTTTTTATCATCGCTAATAATATTTTAATATTATATATCTATATAAGAAGAGGAAGCTGAGGGGAGACATCATTGCTCTCTATAATTAACTGAAATGAGGTTATAGAGAGGAAGAAGCTGGGCTCTTCTCCCAAGTGACAGGGGACAGGACGAGAGGGAACGGTCTCAAGATTCACCAGGGGAGGTTCAGGCTTGAGATTAGGAAAAAATTTTTCACAGAAAGGGTTATTGGGCACTAACAGAGGCTGCCCAGGGAGGTTGTTGATTCCCCTTCCGTGGAGGGGTTTAAGGGATGGGTGGACGAGGTGCTAAGGGACATGGTTTAGCGTTTGATAGGAATGGTTGGACTCGATGATCCGGTGGGTCTCCTCCAACCTAGTAATTCTATGATTCTATGAAGTTAATGTAGCAAATTGTTTCATTCTTCTTAGACGTAAAAATTCAGGAAATGTGACACGTATCTATATTACAGCTGTGTGCAAATACATTACAAAACCCAAAGCAGCAGAATTTGTAATGGATCCTGCAAGTGCTCATGTCGTATTTCACGATGTTACCTGTGTTGCTTTTTATCACCAATAATAATATTTTAATATTATATATCTATATAACACACATCTATATGATATATAGATGTATATAGTTAGACATATATACACATACATATAGATGCACATATATGTTATACACATAAACGTATATATCTGTATCTTATATATACAGATATACCCATGAAAATATATACATCCTTAGATATATTCATGAAGAGTTTGTCTTCTTTGCCTGAAGTAAACATCACACAAGTACCTTAGGGTTGAACCGTGATGCTTTTCCTTTCCAGTGCCACTAAGCGTGTAGGTATGCCTGACCGCTAACCCAACATGTTCCGGTCGCTAGGGACGGGCAGGTCCTTTCATCTTCTTAATGGACATTCGTCTACGAATGTCTGTGGCCTACCTGACTATAATGCTTTAAATTTTAATTCACTTTACATTTAGCCGAGTCATAAATACCATTTAGGTACCAATATTCTGCTTTATGCAATCCCTAAGGTGGTGCTTTTATTTTAATGAAGCCATTTGCAACTTAAGAGGAAAAAATATTCCATCTTTGATTGAATATATTTGTCAGTTTTATTCCCGACTGGCATTTTTATGTGAAAACTTGAAAAAAACTAGGGGATAGCTGCTTACCAACTGGGATAAAAGTTTCAGTGTGTTTTTGCCTTCAAAATTAGCTGAATAAATAGTCTTTGAAATTCATTTTGAAAACATCAAAGTTAACCTCAACCATAATCAAAAATAAAATCCAGAATTAAATTACATTACAAATGAAAAATTTCCTTGGTTATTTGGTTTTTTGAGAAGAAATTATACAACAGCAGATAACAGACCTTTCTATTAAAAATGTTATTTTTAGTATCGTAGAAAAGCAGTGACTTACTACACTTCTAAAATTACATGAGAATCATAGAAGCCAAATACTGGACATGTTCTAATATTATTTCTTTTCTCAGATTTTTTTCTATTGTGCGGTAGTTTGTAACTAGTAAGCACATGTCATTTCAGTGGGTGATAATGAGTGTTTAACATGAGCCAGCAATGTGCCCAGGTGGCCAAGAAGGCCAATGGCATCTTGGCTTGGATCAGAAACGTGTGACCAGCAGGTCCAGGGAGGTTCTTCTCCCTCTGTACTCGGCACCGGTGAGACCGCACCTCGAGTACTGTGTTCAGTTCTGGGCCCCTCACCACAAGAAGGATGTTGAGGCTCTGGAGCGAGTCCAGAGAAGAGCAACGAAGCTGGTGAAGGGGCTGGAGAACAGGCCTGATGAGGAGCGGCTGAGAGAGCTGGGGGTGTTTAGCCTGGAGAAGAGGAGGCTGAGGGGAGACCTCATTGCTCTCTACAACTACCTGAAAGGAGGTTGTGGAGAGGAGGGAGCTGGGCTCTTCTCCCAAGTGACAGGGGACAGGACGAGAGGGAACGGCCTCAAGCTCCACCAGGGGAGATTTAGGCTTGAGATTAGGAAAAAATTCTTCAGGGAGAGGGTGGTTAGGCATTGGAACGGTCTGCCAAGGGAGGTGGTGGAGTCACCGTCCCTGGAGGTGTTTAAGGTGAGGGTGGATGAGGTACTTAGGAGCATGATTTAGGGATTGGTGGGAATGGTTGGACTTGACGATCCAGTGGGTCTCTTCCAACCTGGTTTTTCTGTGATTCTGTGATTCTGTGATTCTGTGATTCTGTGAAGTTATCCTGTTTTCGTTTAGTGTGGTGATACAACAAAATAAGAGGAGAAGTAAGGCGACATCACATAACTGACAGCAACATTCCTAACTTGAATCTGCATAATTCTCTCTTCCTGGACAATTTGTTTCTCCTATCTCTATAGCTCTGGTGCAAAGGGAGCTACAATGGGAAAGTGACTTTCCCTTGTGCACGACAGGCAGAGGTTGGCTTGCATTTAAGGTCTCCCTGCCTCAGAGTAAATAGGATTTTATATTCCCACTGTCACAGACCCGAATGAGAATTTTTATATGAGGGAAACTGCAACACTTCACCATTTCCGATTGTGTTTAGACTCATCCAAGTTTTTTATTCCAAACAGAAATTATCACAGCATAATATTCCAGACAGTTCTGGCCAACGCTCCAGTAGAGGCAGCTCAGTTCAGAGCCCTTTGTGCTTTAGGCAATTTCTGATTCCAGCTCCAGTCACCAGGACACAACAGCCAGCTGGTTCTTATACTGGTGTGGAGCAGGCAGGGGTACTGAGAGATCTCTGATCTCTGACTCTGTGAAGCACTGCTGGAATTAAGGCAAACGCAAATCAATAGTGAAACAACCAGAACATGAAATTCTGGGTTTCAGTTTCCTTAAAAAGATAGCATATTGTCTCCTTATGCATCCCTCAACAGAAAATGTGGCAACAGAAATTGTTTTCCCAAAAAGTTGTTGAAAATTGTGCTGTTAGAAACGTTCTTAAAGACAGTTCTAGCTTTTGTTTCATCCTCATAAAATTTCACAGGTAAATGGCATTATTGCCACTTTATACATAGTAAATCACATCACAGGTCCCAGAAGGCCTCACTTCTGCTGATACCAGTCTGACTTAAGCATCTGGAAATGCTACAAATACTCAATATTGTGCTTAAACCAGATCATAGCTTTCCAGCAGCAGGGGAATGCTGCCTATCTCAAGGTGAACACCACCTTAGCGAGGAGGAGGTGCTTCAGAATAAGACTTATTAATTCAGAAAGAGTTATTATTAGAGTTATTACTATTAGCAGTAGTCTAATCCTTACCAAAACCCCCACCTATTATTAGAGGGGTAATAAACTTTTAAAACGATATTAAGTCTGTGTTATGAAAGTTATTGCGACGTTAAAGTAGGTTTCCCTGAATACTTAATAATTTTGATGAACTGCTATTTTTTTGATTTAACTAGACACAAATGATTTACATACATTACTTGCAAAATGGTTTCAGGTAAGGACTTTATACGCTAACCTAGCCAATTATTAACACTGATGGGTTTGTGTGCAAGCATGTGTGCCAAGTAAATGTATGTCACGGTTATTTTCAGGAGTACTGCAAAAATGTTTCTGTCGATATTTTAAAAATGCACACTTAAAAATCCATCCACCCTTCTGTTTTCACCTTGGCCCAGACCATCAGCCTTTCCTGCTTTTTGGGGAAGAGGTAATACTGTAAAAACCGAAGACTTCCAGCTTATCTAAAAAGCTAAGAACAAGAACCAATTTATATCAATTTCTATGCTGGTACAAAAATCTGAGCTCTGTCCTTTAAGGTTTGTGAGGCTGGAAAACCTTATTTTGGCCAATACGACCACAGCACCACCCAGGCTTTATCTTGTTTCTGTTAACCACTGAAATGAAAAGGAACATTAATATTGTTAATTACCTGCTTCAGGAAACACCTATGAAAGTCACGGGCTTCGGCAGTAGAAAACTGATTCCACACCATCTACCACATTTGGTTTGATCTACAGCTCCTGAAGTCAGAGGGAAAAAATGTAATTAATGTCCAGCTAATTGATGGATTGGGTCAGTATTCCAGTTTGCTGCCTATTCAGATGTCTACTTTTTCAGCTCTGCCAAAAACGTTAAAGGTTTGGTTTTAATTAATTGAATGCTAATGAATAGTGCCAAATCCACAAGAACGAAATTCTCTTTCCGTCATAGTTTCCTGAATTCTGTAGAATCACGATAAGGCTCAGCAGCAAGGAGGAGTAACTATGGCACAGCTCTGCACCCGAGGCTGCGTGGGCACCAAGGTTTCTGGTCAGATCAAGGGGCATCATGCAGGAGTTGCTGTCTATTCCAACATTTAAAGTGAATACAAAAGTCTCTAGCAAAGGGATTTAGGTCAGTATTTACATATTTGTCCAGTGACATTATGGGTGCTGTCAGCTAATACAACAAATGCATTTGTTGTTTTGATTGTTTATATTTCGGTTGCTGAGGGGTTTAGCTCTGTTTAGATTGTTGATATCAAGCAATACATATACTTGGAATAGGGGCAAAGTCAAGGTCAGTGCACTGGCAGATACACTTCAGACCTTGCAGTCTGGATGAGGGGTTGCTGGTTACTTTTGGGGCACTTTCTGTACTGGCGGATGATGCTCAGGAGTGGTTTCTTTCGATCCTAGCGAGAGCAGAAGTTCTCATCAAGCGAATATGGCCAGATGGTGAGACCAGACAACAGGTTTTGTCTGAAATAGATCGTTATTTAACAAGGTGAAGGGAAGTCTGCGGTATGCAAGACAGGTCTAGGCAAGGCAGATGTAGGAGAACAGTGAAGTGTCCCTGTGTAGCCTTGTGACTCAAAGCAAAAACAACAAAAGTATTTATAAGAGTAATTATTAGTGTACATCACTGATTTATTGGGGTTTTGTGTTATATGTTTGCCTCTGCTACAAACTAGAGTCATAGATCTGGCTGATTTCCTATTAAACAAGGATATCAGCTCACCAGAAAATCTCAGACTTTATATAGAGGAGAAACCTGTAACTAATTATCCTTACTTTATGGGTAAAAAAAGACAGAGCCAGGATGACCCAACTTGCCTGAAATCAATCCACTTGGCAGGGGTTTAAGCATAGCTGGTCACCTCAGCACCAAGCCAATACTTTAGGCAGCAGGTAGTACTGCTCACATCTCTCATTTAACCAGTTGTCAGGCTTATCTATTGTCTTATCATAAAGATATTTATAATAATTTATGGTATACTATGTATAGCTCTGGTCTAGCCAGAGGCTTAGAGTTTCACCTTATCCTGGCTGCACCATTTATTTGTACTAAGACCAGATTTAAGCTAACAGTAGATCATACACACCTGTGCCAGGTACTGATGTGACTCATCATCCAAAAATAAATATAAAAATGTATATGCACAGTTAATTATTCAAGAAACACACTGTTGGCCCATTGAATGGACATGCAGATTTTGAGAAATTCTTTCTAAGCCATCTTCTCCATGCACTCTACCTAAAAGCATCTTAACTGAGAAAACACCATCTCAAAAGCGTCGTAGTATAAGGGTCACTCAGGGCCCTATTTCATCGCTGTAACTTGTGCAATTTCTTATTGGCTGTCAGAATTGAGTAAGCACAGCAGGTTTTCCCTCTTTATGGCTCACTAAATGTTTAGATAAGTGTACAAGGACCAGGGCTGTTTTTGTCAAAGATAAAAATATCTGTTTTGAAAACTGATTAAGCAAAGAATGCAACCACCAAAACCTGAAACCACTCTTAAATCCATGGCTATTCTGGTCAACTCTTAATTTCTATGAATTTATAATATGGTTTTCTCAAACATTTCTTATTTTTTGTTCCAATTTATCTGGTTTATTTTAATGATTTGTAATCCCCTTCATTCTTTTTTACTGGTTATACACATAAGGACAGAAATCTAAGAGATTTATCGTACTGACTCTGCAAGTTGGTTTGTCAGTATGGCAGCAACTTTCTACTTATTGAACCATTTCTCTTTCTGTACAGCGTATGGATCATTATTCTGCCTTGTGTGCATTCTGTTACATTTCATCACAGTCTTGGTTTCAACTGTGCTTTAACCTCTTCTGAGCTTGGATTTTTTTTTATTGTTTGCTGTAACTTCGTTTTACGTAATTTCTCAGTCCAAGTTGTCAGTCTTTCACTTATGTCTCTGCAGTCCATGCTTATATTTTCAGAGCTAAGGACAGAAATAGACTTCATATCTTTTCTAATGTCCTAGAAATCACAGACCATCACATTACGTACCCTCCAGATGCACATGTATTCCAGAAGAGAATTCATAGAATCATAGAATAGTTTGGGTTGGAAGGGACTTTAAAGCTCATTCAGTTCCAACCTCACAGCCACGGGCACGGACACCTCCCATTGGATCAGGGGCTCCAAGCCCCATCCAACCTGGCCTTGAACCCCTCCAGGGATGGGGCAGCCTTGACTTCTCTGGTCAGCCTGGCCCAGTACCTCACCACCCTCACAATAAAACATTTCTTCCTAATGTCTAATCTAAATCTCCCCTCTTACAGACAGAAAATTTAGGTTAGAAGGAAACATTTCAAGACCCAAGAAACTAAAATGCTGCATGACAAACGAATTGTTGATAGTCATTAGGAAAATCCATACGATAGCCTACAAGAGAAGATGCGTGTACTATGAGGTGCTGAGACTCCACATCTTCAAGAGGAGGCATAAAGGATGGTTCCATAGAAAAGAATTTAGAGGAATGGTAAATTTTCATCTGTTTACTTTTTAAAAAGGCAGTTTACCCTCCAAATTAAAATACTTTCCCCCCAACATGCACATAAGCACCACCTTCACATGCCACCTTCTTTTGAAAGCAAGCAAACGCAGTAGAAATCCATACTCAGAAATTCAGTTGCTTCAAATTTTAACAAACATCTTTCCTAATTTCTGCCTACACCAGACATCCTCTGACATAAAAGCCCGCGTTTTAGCAAATGTAAAGAGAAGAAGAAATAAGAACTTAATGTGAACCTGCCTAAAAGTTGACAAATGTCCTAATTCTTTGGAAAGCTTGTATTACAGAGCTGGCATTAACGTGCTATGGCATTTCTCTTGGCATTGAGTTCATCTGGTTTATTTACGCCCATTTTCTTGCACCACCCCTCCTCGTGGCCCTTTCCTCTGCATGTCAGTCCCACAGAAGGTTGGCGGCAGACATCCACACCAGTTTGGTGTTGGCTATTTAGGACCTCAAGGCAGTGTAGACACAGTGCAGGCAAATTTATAATCCCAGAGCTGGGATACAAAGGTTCTGTGGACTGAAAAATCACTAAGTATTTGCTGAAGTACTCTGCCCAATTTGGATGTTCTGGGACCACCTCAGAAGAGGATAAAGCAAGTTAGATTAGACTTCCTTTGCTCAAGTTGAAGATACCCTAGTTTGCCTGCCAGGTGCCACAGGCTGTGAGGATGCACCAATTTGGTTTCTGGGGCTCAGCTGATGTCTTTTAATGTGTCAAGCCACAGTAACTCAATGCTATTATGCTAAATGCCTTCTGCCAGCAATCAAAACACGGCGATAGATTTTAATGTACCATATTAGAAGCTGTGTTCAGTTGGTACAGAAGCACCAAGAAGTGTGTCAGAGAACGTTTTCCTTTTCCTGCACCGTGGTGGGGGATCCGGTCGGGGATTTGGCTACAGCCCAGTGTTACATCTCCCCACCGATGGCGGTGATACCTCCAGGAATCCTGGTATCTCAGATCTTCTTGCTCAGACAAGCGCACAAAACCGAAGCAGGGCACTGACTGATTGCTTACAATTAATTGCTTTGAAGTTAAGCCTGGAGTCCATGGGAGAACTCTGCTACACAGTGTTTCCCTCCAGCCATGTCCAGATAAGTTAGAAGCATGTTGTGACCTTTTATAGTTATTTTTCCCCCAGAAAAAAAAAACCTACAAATCTTTATTTTTTTCCTCTCTGATTTAACAAGCATACTTGAGGTTCACTATTAGGCAGGGTTTTCATTTTTAATTTTACTCTGTATTTCACTATATATATATTACTTACATATTAAAGTAAATACTAAAGTTGCTGTTCATCATTCAAGCTAGTAAAAGTATTCCGTCCCTATAAATTTTTCTTTGGGATCCTTTTTGTTTTTGTCAAAGAATGTGCCACACTTTATAGCTCTGGGATTCACCTCATTATTTCAAAATACACTCCTTAATTGACTGAAATATCACACGTCATATTCGTATTGTTATAGTACCTTATGTGTAGCCACAAGAGGAAGGCAGGTCAGGTTCTTTCTACAGTCTTGTAGCAAAAACCAGCATCTGGGGTACTTTGAGTAATTTTACTGTGTATTAACTTTGTTGCCCATCAGTTTCTTTTTAAAGAGTGCAAATTTATTCACATTTCTTCTGCTCTCAGCCCTCTCAAACTGATAACAATGAAATTAAAGGTGAGGGCTAGTGAGACCCTTGTGCATCTCCTGGGAGTTCTTCATAACCAGGCGAACTCTTCTCCTTAACCATTTTGAACCGATCACTCTTACCGTACCGCTCAAATCTATGTTGTGAGATCCTGAGTGCATTTTACACTATTGAATTCCCTCTCCTCTCCATTATTTCGGTCCTCAAGACCTCCTGGTTCTTGATGTTTCCCCTTAAACTTGTGCCATCAGCAGATTTCATCAGCAGGAGAGGGATACTGGGGTGGATTCTGTGAACGAGCCTAGACAGGTCCTGGTTTAACTTTTGGCCGATAAGTGGTGGGTGCTCCTGTGCCCTCCTGGAAATGTTATGGAGCCAGACAGGTCTAGTGCAGCTGTAAGAACAATTTACAGAGTGAGCATCCCACAGTTATTTTCTTGACACACTGCATAATACTGAGATACTGAACTCTAGATAGGTCTATAACAAAAGCAATATTTACATCAAGCCATTGCAGTTAATACCTGTGAAAGGATCAGCGCTGTAGACAAGCCATTAGTGGCAACAATGATTATCTACTATATGTCACAAGGTGTGACAAAAAAACTAAAGTGCAAAATTAAGCTCTTTACTAGCTAAAGGAGATTTCTGGTTTAGGTGCCTGTACAAGGATAGGGGAGAGACTCTTTTTCACCTTATAAAGCAAACATTAAGGATTAGTAAGAAATGGTGCAAGACATTTAACAGGGCCTGGGTGGCCAGGCAAGGTATGAAATAAAAGATACAGTAAACAAATAGCATGAATTATTTGAAGCTGATGAAAACATTATAAATTAGATATCCCTCAATGCTATTAAATATCAGAGTCACTGAATCTCTTGGCAAACTTACAGAAAGGTTGCTCAGTGCTTTCAATGTAGAATCAGCCTCTCCTGTGAAGGGTAAAGATGTCAATACTTATTTTATTTCTGTCTTGCTGATACAGACTGTAACACACTGGCTCACACTTGCTTGCGAGCAATGTCCCCCTTGTCCTCAACCACGTGCTCTTAGCTGGGAGTAGGAGTGGGTCTATCTTCCCTTAACATTCCCTTTGAAAGGGATATTTCTAGTCAACTCTGATAAATTCTGGACCAAATGTGATTCTCAGTGATCTGACTGCTATGCTGGGTTGCAGAAAACAAACATGACAAAGATTTCTCCCAGTCTATCTTCCCAACAGCACACAGGGCTTTTCTGCTCTCAATCTCCTGTGCTGGAGCTCCTTTGCTGTAGGATATCCCCTGCAAAGATACGTACTTTTAGGAGGAAAAACTACCTTGGAGTCAAAGCTCTGTGCAGCAGAAGAAATTTTCTAAGATAGCAGAAGAAGACAACTCATCCATCGATAAAATGATTGGCTTTTACACACAAATATTGCCACTGGAAGGGCAATAGCACTTCCTTACATCTAAATAAAATGTAAGTAAATAAAAATTCTAAACCTAGTTAAGTAAAACTTTAGGTAAAAGCCATATTGGGCTATGAAATTATATTTCTACATAGGTGGTCAAGCCTTTGTGGATTCTGCTGGTGAATGCCCATAAATCCATGACACATTGGTCACAGTAGACCATTGGTAAGACGTAGAGTCTGAAATTTGTGAACGTGTTGCAACTGCACATTTTTATTTTTTTTTCCAGCCACTGGTATTAAGATTAAGTTGGCTGCAATCTCAAGGCTTGAATCTCTGTGCCTGACACTGGATATTTGACTTGGAAAAATACATTAATTGAGTTCTTATGCGTACTAAATGATTTACATCTCCAAAACGTGTCACTGTGTCACTGGTAATAGTAAAAGTAGTAAAAAATATCAAGCTTTTTATACACACATTGACTGGTTTCCTTTGGAAATAAATATACAAGCAAATCTAAATATTATTGTCTTTTTCTCCAACTAACGCAATTAGTTTGGATCCTGAGGTCTGAGCAGAACACTTAAAATACTTATCATTACAGCCACCTTCCCTCAGGGCGCAGCCATATATCCCCCAACCTAATTGCACAAATCCTGCTGAGTTTTGTCTCACTTCATCCTAAATGTTAAGCTCCCCTGTTTATGCGCTACCACTTCTCATGGCTTCAATCGTACCATTACCTGAAGATAGCTTAAAATTTAATGTTCTTTAGCAACAACACTAGTGCTGTAAAGCTCTGCTAGGCTGTTAAAATCCCCTCCTCCGACTGGACAAAATTCCCTTTTACATCCTATCAGCTTTCTGACAATCATTCAAAGGACCGAGTTGCGCTGCCTCCCAAGTTGCCTTCACATCTGCATCTCAAACCATCAAGAAAGGACAAACTCGTGCCATGCAAACCCCAAGGTTTTAAGTGCAACTCGTCTTTTTTTCTGTCTGTTAGAAAATGATATTCACTCTATAGTCAAGTCTGAACCTTCAGAGTAACGATTCAAGAGTGGTTTTACTGATGATAAACCAGGCGTCTATCTTGTGCTTTTCAACAGGTGAACTATCTAATAAGCAGCAGAATCCCTGTGCTAAAAAGATTACACTCGGAAGATGCAGTAAAATGCTGTGTTAAATTTAGCAGGTGTTTGGTGTGCATTTATGAAGTGATTATTCCCTGTATTATTACTTCCCTCCCTATTAATACTTTCAAAACCTCGAGCTTCCTTTTGCAGTGACTCTTCCTGCATCTTTGAGCTCCCTCTCGACTGCAGAAATTCACTGCTGCTCCACCAAAGACCCATATATCAGGTAATTCTTGTTAAGAGGTATCGTGAAAGCTTAAGTTGTGCTTGTCCTGGCTCTCCCCACAGGAATGAATTTCACTCCCTGTGTGTGTGCACATCTGAAGGCTCTACAACATTTTTGGCTTACAAATTGTCATTTTGTTCTGGTGGGTTTTTTTATTGCAAGTGAGGCTAAGCTCCTGAGTCACGGCATTCCTGTGTTGACTGGAGAGGGAAAGAAGCACTTCTAAGAAATTACTGTGTTTTTTAAATAGATATTAAGAAAAATATATGACAGAAAGTGACTAAGTCTGCTTCAACCCACTTCTGATTTTTTTAAACCTTTGTCAGCATTTATGAGAAAATTAGCTTAACTTTTCCTCAAATTAAGAACTGAATTTAACTCCACAATCCACATTATATGTGGATATAATGCATAGTTGCAGTTAAAGAAACACAATGTGTAGAAGCATCTATCTTTCCAGAGCCAAAATATAAAAATATATGGTTTATTAATTCAGATGTCCAATTTATTTTTTATTAAGCAGTATAGTGTTAATTTAGTATTCATGTCTATGTATATTATTTCATTAAGGACAACACAGCATGAATCATAGAATCACCAGGTTGGAAAAGACCCACCGGATCATCGAGTCCAACCATTCCTATCAAAAACTAAACACTACGGCTTCAGTTTTCCTTATTCTTTCCTGACCATAGTGCTTAAACAATTATCCCGCTTGGGATTTACAAATACAGGGTTGAGGATTTACCAGTGGCACTACATTTATTGGCTGCTGCTGAAAGCCAAAGGGAAAAGTAACAACAAACTAAGAAGAACATCAACTTTAACCACAATAACTATTTTTTTCCTGATAATTTACGTGAAGGAAGGCGTTTTATATCTGCCATGAGAGACTTCATCTGTAAAAGACTGATACTTGCATCCACGCAGTACATTTGCTGCACCTTCCATTGCCCAAATATACCCCCTACATACAAAATTTTCTTTCTTTCTTAAAAATATCCTGAAAAGCAAAATATAAAAATCTTGTGGCTTCTTCTAGCATTGCTACAGGGGTTAAATTGTTAATGCTTTACTTTCACTCTAGTTTTTTATCAAACTTTCTGTTTTGTCTCCCTGGGGATAAACAAATGGACAGCTTCCCTCTCTAGTATTCCTCCTTCCATTACCATCGCAGCAGAATGCATCTGAGACTATAATAATTCAGTGATGAAATACAAAATGTCGCAATGCCATCTCTCTTAAAGTGAACTGAGATTTTGTTATGCCATTTTAGGTGCACTAATAGCTCCTAAAGTCCCATGGAGTATCTTAATGTGAATTTAATGAGCTGATAGCATATAAATGACAGTACTGTGAGGGTGAAGGTGACATAATCTTTTTCCTTCTATTTGATGTCTGTCTTTGAAAAAATACAGATCTTTTCAAAATGTACCGCATTATTACAAAGTGCTGCAACATTCAGCAAGGAGGCTACCATTGTTTCATCATTTTAAAACCCTCTTTTGCTCTCTTCATGGCACTAGAAACAAAAGCACTTTTTAGTTTGCCATTAAGGTAATTAAAACTCTAAACACTTTTTCTTTCAGCACGGTGCGAATATGTGGCACTCTGGTGCTCACGGACATGTTGTGGTCTGCATATCCAGTGATAACCCTTCGTTTTTATCATGTGGCGATGCCAGTACTGGTAGCATGGAACCAGTAAGGTTGTGTATGAATCACGGGGAAAGCATCCATCTGTGTTTCCTGGGCATCATCTATTTTTCCCCGGCTATCAAGGAGAACGCTAAGAGGTCTACTCATCATCCCCGGCTCCCAAACCCCGTGTGTCATTACCAGAGCGTCGTCATTTATACCGAGTTGCCTCCCTTCGCTCAGCGGTGTCACACCCCATTGTGCGCCCAAATCCCAATCACCTTACGCATGGTAATGAACTGTGATCCCATCAGCACCGGCGTGGATCACCCCTGACACTGCCGCTCACAGGGGAGGAAAGGACTGATGGGAAAAGATAAACATATTGAGAATCAGATAGCGGCGGGTGTATAGAAAACGTAACTGGTAGATTAGGGAGGTAACCAAATGTATGAGGTTGTTAAGCTTGCTGGAGTGTAGCAATGTAGCTTTTCTGCTGTAGTTTGAAGTATTGTCCTTAAGACCTGTAATTCAAGCTTAAGAAATGACATCTCAGAGGGTTTCTTTTTTTTCCCTTTGACCCAAACACTTAGAGAGAGGCAGCCAATGATTTGATCGCTTCCATGCTAAATTCTCTGCAACTCAAAAAGAAAAATTATTCTCTTTCACTTCTCTTCCACAAGATATTACAAACATATTGCTCCTAAATAGTGTATAGGTGCCAAAAAAAAAAAGATTTACTATCAAAGAACTTTATTGTGAGCAGGACTTATTTATTTTATTTTTATGCACATTAACTGCATTAGATCAACCAAGGCTTTTTGGGGTGGTCCTTTGATTTTTTAACTTTAAAACAGTTATAGGACAGATTATGAGTTGGTTCTGAAGGCAGCATATTTTCTATAAGGTCATTTCTTCCATCAGTAGAAATGATAACATTTGCTCTTCTGAGAAAGACGTACCTTAGGCTGCATTTGACAAAAGCAAAAATAAATAATAAAAAATAAACAGCTTACGTGTTTCAAAAAGTTGGAATTTTGGCAATGTATGAAATTTGTTTAGAAAGACCTTTTCGTTGCCAGGTGACAAAGCAAAACATATCACATATGCTTAACAACCAGCTTGTACATATTTTGTCTTTCCAAGGTTTCTAGGGCTGGTCAGGCACAATGATACATTACAGCTGAAGGAGCTTCCAGCAGGGACAAATGTTTGTCTCTTTCCAAAAGAATTTTCCTAATCCTTAAGAAAAACAACTCAATATTTCTCATTGTTTAATGACTGAGTAAGAATTAATTCTGTACAAAATTAATCGTATCGCGAGTCATAACACACATATCGTGTTTGCTGAGGATGTATACTACTGGGTTTTGGCACATCGTATTTGTTAGTAATTAGCAGTACAGTACAAACAGTAGTTCTACAAATTCAGACAAATTTCTTACAATAGTCCTACGTCCGAGCCCCGTTCTACTGCCAGACAACAACACAAGCAGTGGAAAAACCCATGGATAACTATGGTTTGATTATAACAACGGGCTAAAGTTTATAAAGTTTTGATAAGAGTGGTTGGACTCGATGATGCGGTGGGTCTCTTCCAACCTGGTTATTCTCTGATTCTGTGATATCCTGCTACTTATAAAAGCTACTGTTACCATAGTCTGAGCACCTTAGGATCTCTGATGTTTCCATCTCATCAGTGCTTCCTTCCACTGATGAACATTTTCATTTTAAAGACGCTGACTAATTAGTTAACGTCATAAATGAAGCCAGAGGCAGAGCAAAAAACAAACATCCCATCCTGCACTCCGATTCCCCTGAACTCGGCCATCGTTGCCAGAGCCCCATCCTTCCTGTCTCAAATCTCAGCCCTCGCTGTGAACATCTACACTTATCCCATGGCCTTCACTTGGAGTTAATGGACTTCACACATGTGAAATTAATTGTGGGGATAATTCTGAAACAATTACCTCTTCTTGGAATCCCAGTCAACAACTATTCTAATAAATCACAGTGCTGCTCGCGTTGTAATGATCATTAGTAATCAAATGCATCTGTATGTTCAGCCCGTGTGCTTGCTTAAAGTAAAAACACTAGAAGGCAAAGAAGAGTTAGAGGTGCGATCTCCCTTGTCTCTGTCATGCGGTATGAACACAGAGGGCCTGACTCCTCTCTTCAAAGGACCCTTTTGTAGCTGCAATTATAAACTTTGTGCCATCACACAAGCTTTAATTCTAACCTTTCTCTGAAAAAGGACTCACGTTCGTGTCTACACACTCTGAATACTCAGATATTTTTCTTTGCCTCTCTTTTTAATTCTAATTCTTAGCATCCCTTAAAGGAAAACTCACCATGACTCCGGAGATTAAACTGTTTATTTTTCCTCTAAGTTTATCCCTCTTCTGACTTTGGAAGTATTATGAAATATAGTCCTGCATTACTTTTCAAACCATAGACGTGGTTTCTTTGTGGATGCATTTTGTGAGAACACATAACGATGTTATTATAACACAAATTATTTGCAAAGGGCTCCATATTCCTTGAGAATCTTTCCTATTATTGTTGAATGAATACGTACCATGAAAGCAGGATTAAAGCCACAAGAATGTAAGGATCAAACCTAGATAAAGACAATAATACCTATAATTACACTTGTCAGTAGAAAGCAATAAATCAGTTCTCAAATAGAATCACCAATTTATTTAGAACAATGAGCTGTTATTTCATTATTTCTCTATGGCATGGAGGGATTGCCCTCATGTCCCCTGCTCACCCAGCACAGCATCAGCTTTTGTATAAGTTTATATAAGTAAGATTTCAACAGGGAACCAAGTGTGCTGGGACTCAACACATGTCACACTACCTCTAACCTACTGCACCTTCTCCCACCTACCCCGGGGAAAAAAAACAAGCAAAGAAATCTCAGCTCTAAAAAAACAGTTTTTCTTCTCTCCTTTTGAGAGTATAAGTTCTTGAATTAGCTATCCAGTAGGAACACTTGTGCCCGCAAATTCCAGTTTGCTCTCTCTGCCAGTAAATCACGCACACCAGCAAACCAATTTCCTAGAATCTTCATCAAAAGGCAACAACAAAGGACTATAATGATGGTCAAATCAAATTCATTTAAAAGGGAAAGAGAGACCATACATGAAACCTTTCTGCATTACTGTCCAGACACACTGCAACTCTACCTGCAACCATTAATATTCACGGGCACTCTAATGCCTTAAAAATTAAGATTATTCCTTTTTTTTTAAATACCTTTGCTTTTTCATTTTAGATTATACCCCCTTGCAGTGCAGGGCATCCATTTATACAGTGTAAACTTACTATGTGAGATATGATCCCAGATGAGGTATTGCCTCAAAGAGAAAATGAAAAATATTCCATGCATTTTAAACACGAATCAAAGATCATAAGTTACAAAAATGTGTGATACATTTCTGTTATTCTCTGGCAGGAAAGAAAAACAAAACTGGCAGCTATAGCAATTGTATAATGGTAATTATTGAGAGAAATAATTATACAAAAACCTGTTCAAATTATGGATGGGATGGCATGACTCAAAGCGAGAAGAATTTAAAGTGATAGCTAATACTTCAGTAAACCTCAATGTATGACACCGGGCAGCAAAATCAGACAAACAAATGCATCTACTAAAATCTTTCTTCCCTCTGAAGTCTGTAAAATTGGAGTAAAAGAAACTATTCTCACACAGTGCCTGAGGTTCAGCTGCAGGGTGGGCTCAGGGCAGGGTCCCAGCCATATGGGGCTCCCTGCAGCGTCAGGGGATAAGGAAAGAAGGCAGCCTTAACACAATTTTATTGCAAACAGACTATAATCACTTATTTATATTCATTCAATAATATCAATGCTCCCTCAGCTGCAGGTGGGGTTAGAAATTTAAAACGCCTCATTAAAGGTGAGAAATGGAATGAGATGTTGCACCCAAGCCAAGCAGCTCCACAGCACCGAGGCCCAGCCTGAATTGCCACCTGCACCAACAAGATAAACTTCCATCTGCCCCAAAGCTAAAATCTGTTCAAGAGGTTTTCACCTGCGGTTCTGATTGTGGCAACTGCCCTCATCCTATCACCCCAATGCCTACATCTCCTATGCAATGGATGTAACACAGAGTCACCGAAACTGCCATCCTTGAAAAGTCAAGGAAGCCTCACCACATTTTCACATTTTTTGATCTATCTTTTTATGGTTTTCTCACATTGCATTCAAGCTTCCTGTTCTTCCTTCTGTTCCAGAGGTTGTTTCTCATTGGAGGGAGCTGGGCTCTTCTTCCAAGTGATAGGAGATAGGACGAGAGGGAACGGCCACAAGCTCCGCCAGGGGAGATTTAGGCTGGACATTAGGAAAAAAATTTTCACAGAAAGGGTCATTGGGCACTGGCAGAGGCTGCCCAGGGAGGGGGTTGAGTCACCTTCCCTGAAGGTGTTTAAGGGATGGGTGGACGAGGTGCTAAGGGGCACGGGTTAGTGATTGATGGGAATGGTTGGACTCGACGATCCGGTGGGTCTCTTCCAACCTGGTTTTTCTATGATTCTGTGATTCTATGATTCATACACCTCTCTCTATTTTCCAAAGTTCTGCTGCTCTCATGCCCCTCTCTTTCCTCCCTCCACCCAGTTTGTAAACCTCAGTCCTCACTTCCAACAACTGGACACCTCAGCCAAAGTTTTTTCATTATATGTACATGAAAATGCATGACAAGCAAATTACAGACAGTGCAACTTACTCAATTTGCTATATCAAAATGTTGTGTTTTCTGTGAAGAAAAAAAAGTAATGTTATTTAATAAGGTTCATATAGGCTTGTTGTTCTAAAGCCCAGCCCAGCTCAGAAAACATGAGAAGGTTTTCTGTTGTGCAGGGGAAAGAGTAGAGAGTGATTCATAGGACTTACAGTTAATATTACCATTTCTTTCAGTATTCAAATACTGTGTTTATTCCTTCAATGCACATAATCAGCTCACTGTGTTCTTTCTAATTAAATTAGCTTTCACTATGCAGTCCTTCAGTATTACAGTATTCTAGGAAACAAACACTGTGCCATAAAACCAAAGGCTCAGAATGGACTCAGTCAGTTAGATAGTTGCCCAGAATTTAATTTTGGATAGTACTTGAAAGAAAGCAATATGCTTTTAGTTTTTATAGAATCATAGAATTGTTCAAGTTGGAAAAGACCATTAAGGTCATCAAGTCCGACCCTTAACCCAACACTGCAAGTCCACTACTAAACCACGTCCAAAAGGATTGCATCCACATGGCTTTTAAACTCCTCCATGGATGGGGGCTCCACGGCTTCCCTGGGCAGCCTCTTCCAATGCTCGATAAACCTTCCAGTGAATTTTTTCCAAATATCCAATCTAAACCCCCCTTGGTGCAACTTGAGGCCATTTCCTATTACTTGTTACCTGGCACACGAGACCAACACCCACCTCACTACAACCTCCTTTCAGGGAGCTGCAGAGAGCAGGGCTTTTCCTGTGCTGCCTCTTGGCTTACTCACAGAGTATGAGAGCCCATCATTTTCCTTCTCTACACAGCCTCATCCCAGCCATGCCTTGCTTCTACTAGATTTTTCCAGTTATTTCAGCAAATAATTCTTAGTCCGCTTCCTTTATCATGTCTGTCTCTCACTCTGTAATGCAAGCGTTATCCCTGCATTTTGTATTTATTTCCCTATTTTCTTTATTACAAGTTGCAAATTTGTAGGAATTGAGGCACCAAAACGATTATTGTGATATAATTAAAAATTCAACTGAAAATGTAGTATAAGGATTGAGAAAGAAAGAAGAGGCAACAAAAAGAAACGTGGGTAAGTGACAAGAAGGTGGTCACACAGACTCATAAACTCAGAAACAGATTAAGAACAAACTGCTATGCACCAGCCACTGGATCATCCAATTGCTTCTATAGTATCTGCAAATGCTGTCTGTCCTTCTAGTTATAATGCTTTGGTGGCAACTTCTCATCTGCCTGTAAGGTAGGGAACACGAGCAGCACAGATCCTCGCTAGAAGTCATGTGAATCATAGAATAGTTTGGGTTGGAAGAGACCTTAGAGATCATCTAGTTCCAACACCTCCCACTGGATCAGGGGCTCCAAGCCCCATCCAACCTGGCCTTGAACCCCTCCAGGGATGGGGCAGCCATAACTTCCCTGGACAATCTCTTCCAGTGTCTCATCATTCTCATGGTGAAGAAATTCCTCCTCATGTCTAGCCTAAATCTGCCCCTCTCCAGTTTATACCCATTGCCCTTTGTACTATCACTACAAGCCTTTGGAGAAGAGGGTGCTGGGGGTCATGGTTTAGTGACTGATGGGAATGATCGGACTCAAAGATCCTGTGAGTCTTTTCCAATCTAGCGATTCTGTGACACCAACTCTCTTATCCTGTCCTCATATGGGACCAAATAATGCTGGATGCTCTGACAGTCTCAGCAAATATGGAAATAAGCAGCAACATCCACAAAATGCAGAAGGACGAATCTTGCTTTCCCCTTTAATTGGCATTTTGCCGAGTTGCATAGAAGCTGGTACTGACACTGCAGATCTGAGTAGGTTAAAAGAAGGAAATCAAACAGAGTTCAATAAAAGACTGAACATTGTAATAGCAGCTGTTTGGGGGTTATTCACTTTTATTTCGTCCGACACATACGGTGGACACAGCCTTTGCTTTTCAATGCAGAAAAGCTTTATGTAATTTTTATTGTCCACAGTATTATAAAAGCTGTCACAATTCAGCCTGACAGAGAGTCTTGCACAGTGGGAAGGTGTGGCAAACTTTGTATTTTTGCTGTAAAGGAGATCGCTGAGGCATCCAGGACCAGAAGAGAAGTCTATTTTTATTTCACTTTTATTGAAAAAGGAAAGTTATATTTTTGGAAAGAGGAAGCTCTCATTCCAAGAAGTCAAGTCATTAATTTCTATACCCCAAGCCAAGAACTCTCATACTATGGTTTACAAGGTCACCGACGAAGCTGTTAGCAGTGTTGCTGTTCCCACTGCCTTTGTTAGGGCTAACACCTTCTGCAAAGCATAATCAACTTTTAAGGCAGAATATAAAACTTTAATAGCGCTCATAATTAGCGCCAAGAGCGGTAGTTTCTGTGATGTCTATGAGGGCCTTAGTTAGGGACCACAAATTCCATTTCACTTGGGTCAACCATCTATCAGGTGATAACTACAGTTCCTTGCTTCCCACTCGGACTGGTTGCAGCATGAAGCTCCAATTGCCGTTGAATGCTGCTTATTCTTACAATATATCACAACAGACAGATTTTTCAAGAACTTTGGCAACAGGCTTTTGCTTGCTATCAGGGCACGGACTTTGCATGAGCTCTGTTGTGTGCATTCTCTTCTCACACTGCAAAATGGATATTGAGCTAGGTTGCTTAGATAAACTTGGCAAAAAAATAAACGACAGAAGCATAGCAGTGAATGGAATTTACAACTCATGCTTCTGAACACCTTTACTGCACAAAAAAACCCCCTGTTTATTAGCACAAGTTTTCCTTTTGTATGTTGTGTTTACTTGTTTCCCAGCAGGGTCTGCTGATGTTAATGGACTCACAGCAGTACATTCTCCTTCTGTTATTACAGGTCTAATTCAGTCATTAACATTTCATTAATGGACTGGCCTCCTAGCTGTTTGCATGGCTGTCTAGATATTGATGAGCTTTCTAGTATAGAAAACTGGTATTTAAGGCAGACTCTTAAAGGTTTATTAAAATGCTGGTGAATCTTCATAGCATTCTGTCATTTGTTTCAGGAGATAAAAGAAAAACCCTTGAAGAAATTTGCATTGCGAAAGTTGTCAGCACCAGAACAGAAAATAAATTCCGTGCAAAAATCCTAAGGAAAGGAAAAAAAGGTTCCACAGTTATATCACCTGGATGTGAGAACCTTCAGTTCCTGCCTTAAAACCAATGCAGCTCAGCACTGCCAAGTCTGCTGTGTGCTACCATGGAAAGAATTGCACTTCAGTGGGACACAAATTGATTCTTTTTTTCCCCACCTCACAAGGGTGCTCTGCAGCTCTACGAGCTCACATTTTCAGACTCTGAACTGGAGTTTGTAATCCTGCCCACAACCCACCCCATCAGGAATGGCCTTACTGGTACCAGTGCAATTAGTCAAACTAGGAGACTGCTCAAAGTAACAAGGCAGTAGTTTTGGGGACCTTGGACGTTACCAACCAAGAGAAGTTTTATCACAATTTTTAGACTTCAGAAGTTTTCTAGATTTACCAATAGTGTAGAGGAATCTAGTCATAAAACAGGCTAGGTAATGTCTCTACCCCAGTGGAAGGTAAGTGTCCTTATGAAATTACTCGATGGAGTTACGAGGTGCTTCCTTTTACTGGATCTCTGGTTTTTCCCCGTTAAAAAGAACATGTATTTTCAGGCACCACAGAGAGTTGAAACATACTGCATCGTATCATATGAGTGTCTAATGCAAGTACTTTGTGAAAATTACTAATTTGATATCATAATTATGCTTGTAATATAAAATTATTAAACTCTGCCATATTATGCAGTAAATGGAACTTATATTGATGTAATAAAATGTATTTCAATTCCATTACAATAACAGTCTCGTATTCTTTAATGGTACCCACAGTTAACAAAAATAAGATACAGCCAGGAAAAACACAGTTGATGGGTACCCTGTACTACAATATTAAGTCACAATAGGTATCATTTCTGAGCTTCTATGCACTTTTTTTACATTTATGAACACCTGCAAACCTGTAACTTTTTTTTTTTTTTGATGGTAATATGTTAAAAAGTAGAGGCAGGCTACTAAACAGAATCCTTAGGGCAAGTTCCCTTAATAAATTCAGTATTATACACATCTTTGACTTCCGCTTTATAAATGGAGCTATAAATATTATTGATCCTAAATTCATATCTTTAAAGATCTTACTAGCTCATTCAGCCAGGACTATGCTAGGATGACACAAAAATAGATCTTGTATTACAAAACCTGAAGCTTATTATCTTGATAAACGTAGCTAGGTTTGAGAAAACAGAGGGAGGGGGCTGCAAAGAGAAAGAGAGAAAAGAGGGACAAGGTGTTTTGATACAAATATGTTCAAGAGATTTTCTCCTCTGTAGAACTGTCACAGCCTAATGTATGAACCACTTATTTAACTGAGGAAAAAAAAAAGGAAGAAAATAATAAAAATAGAATTATGAAAAAGGATGCCAAATCCTCAACTAAACATTTTCATCTAGGCTCCTTTAGTCTGTCAGGGTAAATAAAATGAAGAAACAAACCACAACTAAAGGGGAAAAAAAAGAAAGCAGTCAGCTAAAATGTCATGACTTGCTTCTCTGCAGGTGTCAACTTGACTTCACTGAAATGGCATACAACTTTGATTTTCTCATCAGGAAAAAATGTTTATTCCCTCAACTAGACCTAACAGATAAGAGCGCACTGTGTGTAACATTGTATATTTTGATATTGAGGATTTCTGTGTATAACTGTTCTTGAGACATATGCTAAAAATATTTTGTGTGCTTTGCCTTGGATTGTTGTCATGAATTATTAAATCGAGCTGTTACTTTTTCATTGAACTGGCAGTCTTAATAATTTAAACACCAGTCTTTAAGGACTTACTGTATATTGATGATCTTCACAGGAAGAAAGAGAACCTCCCAATTATTTTATATCTGTCTTAATTTTTTTTTTTTAAATGCATCATGCATTACCATGGGCCTATATTATTTTAGCATGCCAGACATTTCTCTACATTACATTTGTCTTTGAGAACTTTTTACTCATTTCCAGTGTTTCCAGTTATGGGGAACTCATACTTTCTATGTTCAATTGTACCTCCTGGGTAAAGGTTCAATTTACTCTAGGAAATGAGATAGGAAATAACCTTCAAAGTTGTTATATGTGTGTGTGGCAATTTATAGAGGACCACTAGCCCATTTGGATGGCAACTTTCTTGCACCTGAGCAATTTTCCAGAGGAAAACCAAAAGCTAAGACACACATGAGAGAATTCAGAAGTTAGAACCTGTCCAATAAAAACCTCAAATGTGTTCTCAACAAATTTCAACAAACAACAACAACAACAAATTGTACTAACCTACTTTCTTCATGGTGACAATGGCTGAAAATTAAGTTTTTGGGAAGTTCTTGGCAAATCATTGAGCATTGTAAATCACCTAAATGTAACCTTGGATAAGTTTTACTGGGTCCTACAGGGAAGTCATTCGCTTCACAGAATCACAGAATAAACAGGTTGGAAGAGACCCACCAGATCGTCGAGTCCAACCATTCCCACCAATCCCTAAATCATGCTCCTAAGCACCTCGTCTACCCTCACCTTAAACACCTCCAGGGACGGTGACTCCACCACCTCCCTGGGCAGACCGTTCCAATGCCTAACCACCCTCTCCGTGAAGAATTTTTTCCTAATCTCAAGCCTAAATCTCCCCTGGTGGAGCTTGAGGCCATTCCCTCTCATCCTGTCCCCTGTCACTTGGGAGAAGAGCCCAGCTCCCTCCTCTCCACAATCTCCTCTCAGGTAGTTGTAGAGAGCAATGAGGTCTCCCCTCAGCCTCCTCTTCTCCAGGCTGAACACCCCCAGCTCTCTCAGCCGCTCCTCATCAGGCCTGTTCTCCAGCCCCCTCATCAGCTTCGTTGCTCTTCTCTGGACTCGCTCCAGAGCCTCAACATCCTTCTTGTGGTGAGGGGCCCAGAACTGAACACAGGGTTGTGCCTGAAGGACTGATGCTGGTGTAACAGTCAACAACATTGGAAGCAATTACTCTACCATCTCCTTACAGCTTTGGTTTGGCTGCTACATCTCCTATACCCCCCCTGAAGACCAGAAAGCAGTTACACAATTTTTAATGAAAAGAAAAAAAAAAGACTACATTCAACCACTAGTATAATTTTTTTGGAAGAGACTGATTCTGTGTCTTGCCCACTCAAGAGCTGGATAATCACATGAAACCACTTAGCTTCATTCTCTGAAAGCAATTTTGCACAATTTTCTATGAATAGACTACATGGATTTCATTGTCTTGAATTAATCTAGAGGAATTTTATGTTCACGAACCTTGAGAATTTGCATCCATCCCCACAGAACATATCCTGCAGTGCTCTTTACTGTTTCAAACCAGGATTTTAACATTAACTTTTTACATTACCTGTGGAAAGTCCTTTACATTTCTGCTTTAACTGTGAAAAGGGCATGAAGAGCTCATCGTTGTAAACAGCAGTACTTCCTTAGGTGGAATATATTAAACTGAAAAGCACAAAAATACTTTAAAATATTCAAATCCTTTGAATATTAACAACTGAAAGTTAGATGTTAACACAAAAACTTCAGTAATTATTGATCTAAATTGAAAACATGGCAAATCCATCACTCACAAAGCCATAAGTTAATACTCACTATCTCCTATCCAGGAAACCCATCATTTGCTACCAGAAAGACAGCATTCACTGCAATACTTTAATGACCATTTTTAGCATATTTTAGTGGGAAAACCAGTACAATTCATACAACACCATCCCCAGCCAAGAGGTACCAAGTGAGCCTCAGAAATTACTGCGTTAGACCTTTGCCTCTTTTGGCTACATCTCTAGAGGAAAGGCAAACTTATTTGAAAACTTAGTTTTTTCAACCAAATAGAAATTCAGTTTATTCCTCATCCACACAATGCTGCCTGCCAGCAATTAGCTCACAAGATTACAAGAAGCATAAGTAAATATTCAGATTTTAGAAATTTTCAGGTCAGTCAAACGAAATCGGGGAAAACCCCCCAAATTTTGCCATTAAAATTTCAGAGACCAATGCAACTGATGAGGTGTTTCTTTTGCTGAATTAAAACTTTCAAAATCAAATACAGAGATTTTTAAAGAAATAAATTTCCTGCCAAAAAATAATTTTAAAAGTCTGTGAATTGCAGAACGAGAGAAGAAGAGTCTAAAATATTGAAATGCTGTAAATAGATAAGAATAACATATTGGGTCTAAACAGGAAACAATAAATTAATCATCTCTGAAATCTAATCCCAGCACAGACATTTGCACAGGTGGTTTAAGGAGTTCTTTAATCTCTCTGGACCACGCTCAATTACACCACAAAAACAACAAAGCAAGAACTGGTTCAAAATATCTCCCCAAAACCCAGAACACTCTCAACTCTCACAGTCTTCATGGGGTAGAATTAGAGATGACAAAGAATCAGAAATTTTGGGAGTGAGTTGATGTTTATGATCTATGGTGATGTGTTACTTAAGTAACACCGATCCTCATTTTTCCACAATGCCACCAACACAAGATTACAAAATATTAACTTCAAACATCACATAAAGTATGAATAAGCTCCATTGCTACAAATTTTTAAAGTGCATCATATTTCTTTCCCCACATATGTCCTTGTAGCCTCATAAAACAAACTGTTTCATTACATGATTATGAGTTTGTGTACATATATCACAAAATGTTAGCTACTGGAAAAAGGAACAAAACAGATTTTGACACTGGAGAATTATTTTTCTACTCTCCTGTGCCTTTGGATCTAAAGGCAGAGCTACTCGGCTGTTTAATCTGGCCTGAGTCCAGGACCGCGTACCATGGTGAAAGAAGCCAAGAACGGTGATGCCACATGAAACAGAAGTTATCTTCTACAAACTCAAAACGATCACAGGGTAATTTGTATTTTAACTGATATAAAGAACAACCTCATTTAGTTTTCTTGTCTGCTCAGGAGCGATTTTCATCTGGGCAACTGAGTTCTGTTCTTATTAATAAGATGTTTGAGATGCCGTGATCACTTCACTGCACAGCATTTGACATCCCTTCCATACCGTGTCCACTGAAAGGCACGGCTCTACCTTCCCTCAGCATCTTCCAGTCCTCAGCTACACTAGAGGGTCACAGACTGCACTGAATAGACTCTAAATATACTTTTTTCCTCACGCAGACAAACTTAAGTGCTGAAATCTAAACATAAATGAAGAAGCATAAATGTCCTGCTTGCATTTTACCACTAGTTAAAACTGCCTAGGGAGCAAACCCTTTGTGCTTTCTGCCCTTCATTGTAAAGTAGCCTTATATTGACACCCTTTTAATTAATCCACAATTCACACTGCTATCACTGTTCAATTTGTTAGCTTCCAAAAAGGTTAGATGATTTCAGATGCACTATATGTATAGAATGACAAGACAGCAGTTACAACAACAAATTTATATAAAATATGCAATTATAGTTTTATTTAGAATACGGAAAAGAAAAAAATCAACTTCTAATTTTCAATCTAAGATAAAATTCCTCCTTACTTCTGTGAACATCCAGAGAGACAACTCCCATTGCTCTGGCTGGCAGAAGACAATAAAGATTTTGGAGGGTATCGTGCATGTTTCGGTAGTTGTGAAAATCAGTTTTTCACTATTAAAAACAGGACTGTTAACAGCTATTTCTCTTTTGGGTTATACAAAACAGGGGAGTATCTAATCACATCCCTAATCATTTATTCTTGCCTTCTCCTGATTCCTGCCCCAAACGCCCTACAAGCACGAGCATCCCAGATACCCTGGTTAAACAGTTATTTGATAGTTGCTTGCCCTATGTGAATCCAATCACTTTCAGGCTGACTTTCTCTTTTTAGTTGATGGTCCCTACCGATGAGATGCCAGACTCCCTTATTCACATGTCGGTAACTGCTTTGTAAACAAAATATAATTTCTTCTTTGTATTTTCATTTGAAATCTCACTGCTACTCATTCAACTTGCACTTCTGTACGTGGAATCCTTGGTATTCATTAGAAGTCAGGTTATTAGACTTCGTAACGTATTCCAATATTTCTACATTCTCACTGGATATCAAAACTATTCACTGAAACCACGTACGATTCTGCAGTTGTGATCAATTGTCACATGGGCATAAATTCCACTCACCAAAGTTGTTATCGGGTTGGGTTTTTTTATGTTTAACAGCAGGTGCTTTCGAAACTCTTTCTTGTAAACAAAATGATAGAAAAGTCAATACTGTGAAAAGTAATGCTTCATCAAATTAAGTGTTCTAATTATTGAAACATAACACCGGGACGTGTTTGAGCTTGGAATGGGTACATCAGATAACGTTTGGTGGTTATACAAAAAAATTAGAATACTAAAGATGGGATCCAAAATTGCTGTTAGAGATATAAATTAAAATCAAAGAGTTTTCCGTGTGAAAAATAATTCATTACTAATTTTACACTACCTCCTCAAGAAGTGTACATGCTAGCAAAAGAAGGATTTTCTTTATATTGTAGATTTTGGTCAACATTGAGATAAGACAGCAAGGAGAAAAAAAAATGAGGATATGATATTTATGGTCATTACTATCACTTGATATTTTGCAAAAAAAAAAAAAAAAAACCAACAAAAAACCCCCAAGACAAATAATGTGGAAGCAAAAACCTTATTATTACCATTAGTAATAGTAGTAGCAATAATAAGAAAAAAGAATTTGTATCTCACCTGCATTATCTATCCACCTTTACACCTGCAAATGTTCCCATTTCAGTTTAATTTTGAATTTGGCAGAAATAATTATTTTTTTTCCTGGTAGGCAATATCACCTTTCCCTAATACAGAGACATTCAAGTACCTCCTGAGACATTAGGAACACCCTATAAACGAATACTCTGCCTTTTATTCTCTGACATAACCTTGATGAAAATGGGCTGTAAAAGCCTGGCTCCAGGCACTCCCATTTCCTGCCACTCGAGGATTTAAATCAACGACAGGACAGGGCACACCTGTCACATCAGATGAACGTGGGCTTCTCATACCCATGTCTCCTTGCTCAACGAACGGTGATTGCTGCATGACGCGGGACTACGATTTTAAACAAAAAAAATATGCAAAGAAATTCTTTTACAAGCTATATGTGCACAAATTGTCTCTAACAAACTGATTCCTGCAACGAAGTCTGTGTACAAAATAAGCAGGTATTTCACAGTTCTGCAGGTGCCGTGGGTTCTCAGTTTCTACATTATAACTACTGATCAGATCTTCCAGTTCTCACACTCAATGCAATCATTTTCGTCTGTGGGAAGTGGACACAAACATAAGCACCCTGGTAACATTCTGTAATGCTTTGGATGGGTGTGAAACATGGGGAAGACATAAGACTGTAGAAAAATGGGCTTATTAGAAAAATGGACAGCAGCGTATTGCAATCGTCCATTTCTATTGCCATAAAAAGTTGCAGTGAGAGAAAAACAATCAGAGGAAAACTAATGTTTTTTTTTTTATATATAATTTAATGGACAACCATATACAATCTTCTTGAGAAAATAAAATCAAAAGGCAAGTCAAATAGAAGGGAATTACTGGCTGGTCTAGTTGGAGCTATTACAGAGTTAAAAGTTTTTCAACAGTGGAAACCTTGACACGTGGAGAGGCATATATTCAATAAGACACTGGAGATATAAAATGCTCATCAGAAGACATCAGACCAGATAACCTTCCAGTCTGCATCATCATGTTTTACGGCCACACATTCCACTTGTGCAGTTTTCTGAGCCTGCGCCGCTGCCAGTCCCAATAGCCACGAATCCATTGGGCATCACGAACCCATTCCTCCCTGAAACGATGTGGGAACCGGTCAGTCAAGTCCTATAAAGGGAACACCCCCACCTCCTGATGTCTGAGTGCTGGGATTTATGTGAGGAGTAAGCACCAGCAAGCCAGCACAGCTGTTCCAGGCATTACACAGCTTTTCATCCTTGAACACTTTGAGGCCTCCAAAAAGACACTCTGGGAGCTTGTAGTGCACCGTGCAGGTGGAGAGGGACTTCTTTTAGCATTGTAAAATGTTTCTCAGCCTCAGGACCACATATTACAATGAGATTTTTAGGTGTCAGCACATTACCTCTCTTCCTTTCCACAGAACCACCTTGCAGGTTCACCTACCCTGTCTTCAAGGTTCAAGGCAAATGCACAAGACATTCCCAAAGCCATAGGAAACGTATTCAGTTTTGCAAAGCTCTTTTTAGCGTTGTTTTAATGAAAACTCACAGTGGTTCTAATGGAAAAAAAATACCTTAAACAGACCCTTAACAAGAAACACAAAAGGGAAGAAAAAACCCTCATTAAGCGAGAAGTTTGGCCAGTATTAATGAAACAAAAAAACACAGCACGCAGGTTTATATACTAGATAACTGCCACCATCACATTGCCAGGAAGAGCTGCAAGTCAGCTCTCCAGTCTGGAAAAAAACATTACAGGAACATATTCTGTATTTTACACAGTTAATTTCTGTTACAAATTAGATATATCAAAAGATTTATTGAAATGCCTCATGTTTAATAAAATACTCATAACAGCTTGTGATATTTCACAGGATAAATAGCAGGATTGCTAACTGTATTTGTATAGCAGGTCTCAGAATAATAAATGGTTCATTCAATAACAAATTGACAACAAGTTATTTCAGGTTATAAAAACGTGTCTGACGAGTCAAAATGAACTCAAAGGATCTGAAGTTCTAGGGCAGACAACATCTGGGTCCAAATCCAGATTACCCCAATCCAAGTATCATTTAAACTCTGAGACCTCTCAAATGAGGAGGCAGAAATTTCCACATGAAGTGTTTTCTAAGCCAAATTCACAACAGGACAGCAGAGGCAACTGTTCGTTTATTTCCTACACAGCCCGAGACATCACAATCTTCTCATGTTATTCAAATCTAATCAAAGATTAATATCATTTTAGAATAAAATGATATAAAAGTATCAGAAGATAAACACTGAACAATTATTCATACTAAATATGCCCCTCAAAGAACATATAAACAGAGAAAGTTCAGTACTCTTAAAAAAAGTACATTCTTTCAAAAATACTAACAAGTGAAGACTTTCTGAGTGTATTTGACTTCTAAATAAGTTGTTTTCTTTTTTGGAATTGCTGAGAAGGCAGGCACTCTTAGAGAGGTCAATGAGAGTTACTGATTGCATACTGCTATGGAAAATCAGGCTACTTATTTAGGAACTAAATATGGATTTTAAAAGCATTAAAAGAAGTCACACTTTTGAGCATTTTGGAGCTGGCCTACATTTTAAAAGAAAAGTTTGAGACGTTGAGCAACAACTTTTCAGAAGAACAAAGTATTTATTATGTCCTTTGCAGAACTTAAAGGCAATTCAATATAAGGGCAGGCTGAGAGAGTTGGGATTATTCAGTTTAGAGAAAATAAGGCTGCAGGGAGAGCTTAGAGCAGTTTCCAGGACTGAAAGGGGCTCCAGGAAAGCTGGGGAGGGGCTCTTGAACAGGGAGTGTAGGGGTAGGATGAGGGATAATGGTTTTAAGCTGGAAGAGGGGAGATTTAGATTAGATATTAGGAAGATTTTTTTTTTTTTACTGTGAGAGTGGGGAGGCCCTGGCCCAGGTTGCCTAGAGAAGTCATGGTATCCCATCCCTGGAGGAGTTTGAGGCCAGGATGAATGAAAGTTTGAGCAACCTGGTCCAGGGGGAGGTATCTCTGTTTTTGGCAGGGGCTTGGAGGTGGGTGATCTTTAAGGTCCCTTCCAACCCAAACCATTCTACAATTTTATGAGTTCACACAATGTGAAAAAAAAGATGACATGGGCGGCTGGGATATTGGCTACCCTTCCACTTTTCCTGTAACAAAATATAATTTTTCAATCCACTCAATATCCTTAGGGTGTCCCCAATTCTTGTCAGCTTTGACCTACGCAGAGGACAAGGAGTGGCTGCCCGGGATGGTATCTGCCCTACCGGAGTCTGCCTCTTACCTGTATGTCAGGATAGAAGATGATGGATGGTAGACAGCTTGAAGAGAAGAGGTAGAAGAAAGGGATTTAAACACTTCCTGTGTTTTCGTATAATTGTTGAAATGTAAAGAACACTCTCTCCAAAAGTCATTCTCATGTATTTCATCAGGGTCAATTGATTTCCAAAGCTCACCTATATGAGTCTCAGCAGAAAGCTCAGCTGTTGATATCTATTAGGTCTTTGATGTTCACAACAATAATAACATAAACTGACTAAACAAAAACAACTTACCCCCCCCCCAAAAAAAAATTGTTAAACCCTACATAGTCAGCCATTTTAAACTAAAACAACTGCTATTGCTATCAATTTAAGTAATCACTTTCCCAGCTGACAGATGCAAAGCTCTCCATTCAGCTAATGACTTTTCCAGCTGATGAGAATCAGGGAGCAGGAAGTGTACGTGGGGATAAGTGTTGGGGAATTAGAGGACAGCCAAAGTTTGCAGCTACCTGTATTATCTGAACGACGTTAGTTCACTTTCACTGGCATATATTTACCTGAAATCAGCATAAATAGACATTAAAACATGTGTTTAGCACAGCAGTGTAGCTTTATATAGTACTAGGCAATTTAAAAGTTTTATATTTTGTGTGTTGAGAGAAAAAGCACTACATCAGCCAGTAGCTGCAGTTTTCAACCGTACTTCTACCAGGCAAGGAGAAATGGTACATGCTGTATTGTTTCTGTCTGCACTTAAGCCAAACCTGTTCCCTGGTGTTGGAAATGCAGTGACTCCTGGCTACGGAGAAAAGCTCATTTTTAAGAAACAGAGCTTAAATAGAGAACTGGCAAAATATGTGCTGTATTCCTACGATTCACTATCCTATGAAATATCAAGGAGGATACTGCCAATTTGCCAAAGGAGAATCATAAAATGTTTTGGGTGGGAAGGGACCTTTACAGGTCGTCCAGTCCAACCCCCTTGCAGGAGCAGGGACATCTTCAACTCAATCAGGTTGCTCAGAGCCCCATCCATTCCAACCTTGAATGAAGGTCTCCCCTGACTCCTTGGGCAAACTGGGCCTTGGTCTCGCTACCCTCATTATAAAAAATGTTTTTCTTATATCCAGTCTACACCTTCCCCTCTTTTAATTTAAGATCATTATTCTTCGTCTTGTCACAACAGGCCTTGTCAAAAAGCCCCTCCCCAGCCTTCCTGGAGCCCCTTTCACTACTAGAAGCTGCTCTAAGGTCTCCCCAGAGCCTTCTCTTCTCCAGGCTGAACAACCCCAACTCTCTTAGAATCTGAAAACCAGCACCTGGGGCATTTTTGTGCACTCTGATTTCTCAGTATCTTTCAATGTGACTCAAAAGATGCAAATAATTAGCCAGTTCCTAAATTAAACCTCTGCCCAGCTCTTAAGAGATCATGTAGTGTTACCTTTTAAAAACGGATGATGTTATCCATCTGGACGTGTCAAAGGCTCCTTGTCTGTAGTAGAAAGCAGTGTATTTAAACCTGTGTAGTGTATGGAAGAAGAGACCATGTGTTGGCTCACCCTGGAGCTGCCAGGAGAGTAGAGCTGAAAATCTTTCTGCAGTTTCATGACCCATCCATCCTTTTCCTGTAGACCAACATGTTAGATGGCAACTGCTAAGTTCCCTAAAATAACAGAATCTCCATTATACCTTAAAGTAACTCTGCTGGGCTGATCATCATGAAAAGTTATAATCCAACCTCACACTTTAGCATTTACAGTGAAAGGAAAGGCTGAGGAACTTCGGCTACAAGTCTGCAGAGGTATCAACATAAGCCAGTGCCTATGACTGTCAAGATGATATGTATTTACGATGACAGAATGAAACTTTTATTAGGTTTGACCAAACCATAAACAAAACACTATTTTTTTTATCTTGCTCTCCCTGTCCTGCAATATTAATATTGTGAAACAAAAAAAAATGTTTTGCAAAAACCAAAGAAATAAAAAATAAAATTCTACAGCAACTATATCAGTAGTCTTCATGTCAACGATACCAAGAAACTACTGAAAAAATAGTTAGGCTTTCAGTTTAATGCTTTCTATAGGCTTATTATGTCTATTTCAATTCCTTGTCCACCTATAAATTTGCTTTTTCAGGTTAAACTTCCCACGGTCATAATCATAAATCAAATATGAGACTTGAACTCAATGTCTCTGGGTTTTATCTTCCACTTAGAACACACTGGAGGTAAAAATCAGCATATGTGAGAAAAGTAACAGAATACAGAATACGGAATGAAAATGAGCTAAGTGAAATCATAATAAGAACTGGAGAGAACAACTGTGAAATCTGATCTCATAAAAAGGAAAGGATATATAAGAAGAAAAGAAATAGCACTGAAAAGTACAAGCATGCATGTGTTCATGCTACATGTTCTTTTCCAGTGCAGCTCTGCCACATCCGCACACAAAAACTGCAGAACAAATTATTTTTTTCTTTTTTTAATCTTCTATTTGTAGAGCTTTAGCATAAGTTCATTATAACAATATGAATTTAAGTAATCTAACTGCATAGGGAAAGCAGAAGTGATCCTGGTAAGGTATGGAGGCTCACAAATGAGGTAAAGGAGTGTAAAAGAGCAATATCAGACTTGCACAGAATCTCTCCAGCTCTGAAATTCTACTCTCTCACCAAACAGCATTCCTTATTGAAGCATAGGGGAGGTCTTACAGCACACATCGGTGACAGAAAACGCAATCCAAAGTCCCACATATTGTTTTGTTTACTTTAAAAAAAAAAAAATTCATTGAAAAGCTCTTTGGCCTCACACCCGTGGCATCACACACCAGAAACTATTACTTTCCTTTGAAACGTGCCTGGTAAACTTTAAAAGGCTATCCCTCCAAAGGCAGAGTACATACAAATACTTAAGGGGTTAATAAACTCACACAGTATACCGAAATCACAAGTTTTATACCTCAAGTCTCTACAGTTGGAGCTCCTAAGAGAGGAATAATTGCATTGTGGTAACATTAAAGTTTGATCTAGGTTTCTCCATCAGCAGGATGAAGTGTGTCTTACTCCTCAGGTGTGAGACTTGGCTGCTCTGCCTTTTGCAATATATTATCCCAAGACTGTCAGAAAACCCTCAGCAGTGCCAATTCTTACTAAACTGGGTGTGTTGTAAATCCAGTGTAAGCAGGGGATTTCTTATGCCAACATTGCTTCTCAACCTTTACCTTATTACCACACTTCTTGGCTGCTCTGAGATAAAAATCTTTTAAGCTTTTTTTACGGCTTGTGTGTGAAATCTCAACAAACATAGCCAAATGCAGGAAAGTTCAGGGCTGTTTTATGACTCTGTTTTATCAAAAATTTTGAACTACCAAAGCCTGAATGCACAAATTCATCGTTGTTGGATGAGGTCAGTGAAACCACACCCATTCCCTCAACAGATCTTCCTTTTCCTTTAGTGGACGACATTATGTGGGCTACAGAAATATGCCCCGTCAGATGGAAACCACTTGCCCTCGGACTGAAGACAATGCCAAGTAAATCAGGAGTTTTCTGCACTGCAGACCTCAGCGTTGTGTGTGCTTAAGACACATCATCTGTGAGTTTTGGAGGTGAAGTCCCACCGTAATAAAATTCAGCTGAGCAGGAACTAGCCCGGTAACACCAGCAGGAACGCCGAGGTCTAATGACAAGACAGGTTTGGCACACGGGGATGCATGAAACAAAATAGCCACGGTGAAGGTTTCCAGGGAAAAATGTTCATCATCTTGTAAGAGGGGAAAGTGTGTGACATGATGACCAGGAAGGAATGGCAAACACATGTCAAGCAGCACATTTTATTTACCTTTCATTAGCGTGTCTTCCTAGGAGAAGGTTAAATGCTCCAGGAGAGGGATGGGATTTTTCTTATGTTAACTAATCCGGACAAAAGTGAACGGAGATTTGCTTTCTTCAGCGTTCATTGATATTAATTGCTTTATTGAACTAGCTGTGGGAACACAGATTTCCCAATGCCAGCATAAAGGATCATTATTTATAAGCTAACTGATCCCACAAATTCTACACTTAGCTCAACATTTCCGTTGGAAACACTGAAAGAATCTTAAAAAAAATCATTATATTTCATACTTCATACTAAAGCACACCGGCTAAATGCTACAGGTTTTCCAGGAAAAGAAAACCCAGTTTTTCTCATGTAACAGACTCCAAATCGGCTCTGAAATGCTGCGTATTATTACATTTTTCCTCCATTTATTTTCCCTTTTCCCCTGACTTACAGGTGTCCTTAGTTACAGCCATCAGTAAAAACAAAACACATATGCAGACTATAAATCTGTATTTGTGTACTAATTCATAAGAGTAAAATATCTTTAGTTGCTCTTTCCAATTTCCTTTCCCTATTCCATTCAGAATTGTGCTGGGGTAGATTGGGCTTAAGCTTTCAGGAACTTGATTTTGTCCCAGAAGATTAGCTAACAGGAGACCTGCAAGCGTGCGTTATAGCTTCAAGTAAATATATTTAGCAGGAGAGACTCCCAAGCACAATAAAAGTGATGAAATAAACACTGCAACCTTTAATCAAAGCACTAAGTTGTCACTGTAAGCCTTTGGAGATAGATATGGATGACTCAGTCCATCAGAGTTCATGCAAAAATACACCACAACAGTCCGTGACAACAAATTATATTTCTTAGTACCAAGGAGTTAATAAATTTCAAGGAGAGATCAAGCCTGAATGTTAAGTTCTTTTGTTCTAATATATCCTAACAATGCTTATGGCGTTGCTGCAGTTAAGCTCAACTTTGCTGTTCAAAGATCAATTTAGGGGCTTTATGTGCTGTTTTAAATCATAGCCGAGCTAAACTTGGTATGTAAATTGCAAAGTGATAAATGTATGTTTTTCTTATATCCCTTCCTCTTTATATCACAGTCAGAATCCTTCACCAGACCCCCCAAAAGTAATGATTTTTTGGCATAGTTTAGATGCTGAATATATAAGCTACAAAGGAAGAACTAAGATTTACTTTATAGTTGTGTTCATTCAGTCCACACACAGGAAAAAAAAGTGCTTTTAGTGCCCTGAAAGAAGCAGAATATACTTGGAGAAGACACACTCGATTAGAAAATGTGTTATTCCACAGACTTAGGTTAAAGTAGATCCACACATGGGAAAACTTTTTGACTGGGGCTAGCAAAACTCCAGGATACTGAGCCTGCATTTGAGGATCCTTGTCCAGGAGAGATACTTCCAGGTGTGCCTTATTAATGCAAAATTTTTATTCAAATATCCATATTTGACATAGATACAGCTTAAGGTTTGCACAGCAAAAAGTGCTGTATGGCTGTATTGATGGTGCTAAACAGGCATAAAAAAAAAGGTCATAAAGGGCAACAGTTTTCTTACTCAATGGGCAAGAAGACAAAATCAGCTAAAATTTCATATAAAGTAGATCTTTTATCCTTCTTGTTGTAATATAATTCAACAATACTGCTTAGAAATCTAAAATATGACAGAAAATTTCATGTTTCGTTGTCAGAATATTAAAAGGTAGACCTTTACCATAAAGGATTGGAAGCATTATGGAGCTTCTTCTCTGTATTTCCAAGAAAGAATTTTTAAGTCCTTCTTGTATTCTCATAGCTGTTCCTTTTAGCAGAATATTTCAATGTTTCAGAATCTGTTAAAAAGAAGATTTAATGAGTATATGTTGCCAATATACGGCTAAGCTTAGTATTAGTTTTGTGTGTACATATGCATGTGTGCACAAACAAACCGTAGACTTGGAGAACAACCCGCAGCTTGCTTAGGTGGATCTGGTCACACTTTGTGTTCAAAGGAAGCCTAAAAAAGATCTTTACATCTCTTACTTGAATTGGGTTGGCATAGAAAATCATGTTCATATTGTACTCATTTGTGGTCTGCTTCTCAGGAATTTTAACAGATGACAATTCAAAGATAAATTTGCTTTAAAAATAAATGATGAAAAATAACTGGCTTCTCGGCACTTATTTCATAATCTTGAAAGTATGTTCAATTTTATGTAATTAAAATAGAAAATAGAAGTCTAAAAATGAAATCTGGTTTTGCATTGGAACAGCCGCCATTAATAGAATTCTTCTTTCAGCTCCCTTGTTTTCTGCTGCAGCACCACGCTCCATACCCAGCTCGAACAGATCACCTACGACTGGGGATAATGTGGGGTTCTGACCCACCTGGGCTGTGGTTGATTCCAGGGTGTGGGAGCTCCAGGTTTCTCAGCTTCTCTGAGTTGGGTAGATATTAAGTGGGAAGCCTATTAAACTTATATGTGCTCGCACCTGGACAGGTACTTTACTGAGCCAAAGCCTACAGTTCATCTAACACCAAATGGAGATGGACTTCCAGTACACTAGGGAATAAGATTAAAATTCAAGATTTTCTCAACGTAGAGAACTGACCTAAAAAAGCCTCTCATTTAATCAAAGAAGGGAAAATGCATATTTTATGATATGCTAGGAACAATCAGGGTGTTCAACACAGAAAAGAGGAAATTCTGTTAAGAAATCGGTTCTGCTTTACAAGGTCCAGTTATGGAGATCAGAACTCCAAATATTATGATTTTGTGGAAAAAAGATACATAACACCTCAGAATGCATGTATACAACAGCAAAAAAATACGGAATAACCTGTATTTCTTGGTCTTGATAGCACTTAGCCCAGCTGTAGTACTGTACACGGTTATTAAATACCGTGTACAAGGAAGTTGTGGACCAACTGCAGACCATCTAGAGGAAAAGAGAGAATGATAAACATCTAGAAAACCAGAAAAACAGATTACTTGGCTGTGCTGGCAAGTGACAGTAGGAAAAAAAACTGCAAACCAACAACAAAAAAAACTACGGCTATTTTCTTAGGTGAAACTTCAGAAAACAAAGAAATGTTTGGATGTATGGGAAAAAACCCTTGAAAATGAGAAATGTTTTGGGTAATTTCATTAGGATTTACATCCTTTAATGTGAGATAGGCTTAAAATCTATTTTTAACCAAAGAATCTTATTAAAGTAAGAAGATTGCCTAGTTTACTACTTGTAGTTGTTTCAAGCAGTGGTGGCTGATGATGCTTTCTATAAACAATAGGGAATAAATTTAAACAAGCTAAAAGATGTTTAATGTAAAAAACTGTGGCTTGAGAAAAAATATGTTGTTGTGGATTGCATATTTTACATGCAATTTATGCTGCAGTTTCTCTTCATTAACCACATCTCGCAGATTTTTCAAAGCAACAGCATGAATATTATTAACATGTGTTAAAAATGTGTTTAAAATAATGTATAAAGCTTTGTGTTTAAAGCAAAAGTTTAGGTATAATGAACAAGGGTGTCTGCATTTTATATATTAGTTTGTATGCATGTTGATATATAAACCAGGCGATGTGTGCACAGACGCACGCACATATATATTGCTTTAGAGTTCGTGTTTTAATTAAGCTGAACTAGACCTTAACAAGAACATCCAATTCATAATTCTCTCATTCCATTCTATAGATTCTTATTAGTTAAAGCAGATATAATCCATTCTGAAATGTGACACACAGAAATTGCTAGCATCTCCTTTTGTTGTATTTCTTTCCTTACCATTGGTTTCCTTTTACTACAGGAATACCAGGAAAAGTCTTGTCGCCTTCAGTTGTTCTCTGCAGTTCATTCCCCTCATATCCATCTTCCATAGCTGCTTATGGTATCGCAGTATTTATAGAAATTATTGATAATGGGAGACACGGGACTTGAAAATTAGAAAAATTAAAAATGTCTAATCTGAGTAACTGACAATACTTAATCATCGCCTGAATCCGGTCCCAGTATGTACACTTATCATAGAATCATAGGATCATAGAATCACCAGGTTGGAAGAGACCCACCGGATCATCGAGTCCAACCATTCCCACCAATCTCTAAACCATGCCCCTCAGTATCTCATCCACCTGCACCTTAAACACCTCCAGGGAAGGCGAGTCAACACCCTCCCTGGGCAGACCGTTCCATTGCCTAATGACCCTTTCAGTAAAGAATCCCTCTCGTCCTGTCCCCTGTCACTTGGGAGAAGAGCCCAGCTCCCTCCCCTCCACAACCTCCCTTCAGGTAGTTGTAGAGAGCAATGAGGTCTCTCCTCAGCCTCCTCTTCTCCAGATACACTTCAGTGTATCTTTTCTGTTACACATCTTACTTACACCCACACTGTCAAAACAATGCAAACAAAATACAAAACACCAAATAATTTCATAATCAAACTCAAATGCAATATTCTGAAGTAGCAACTTCTGACATTCTAGGCAGTGACTCTTCGGAGTACACTTGGCATTGATTAAATTTCCTCCTGCTGATGTAAATAGGAGCATTATTAGGTCAACAGAACACTTTCACAAATCCTATCCTACTGTCTAATGTCAAGGAGTAGCCTGAACTCTTCATCAGTAGCATGCTGGGATTTGGTCTGTACTAAATTTTTCAGAGAAAGTAAAAAGCGTTTGTAGATATTTTCTACCTTTCAATGAAGACAAAACAGGGGTGTTTTTTTTTTCTTTGTTTCCTCCCCATTTTCACTTTCATCTCAATGAAAACAAAACCAAGATCCATTACACTGAAAGGCTTTCAGAGTGGCTGGATGTTAATTCTCATACATTTGGACGATGGAATCAAGCTACACAACAAATTCTAATGCGCCTTTTAAAGACATCTATGCGCCTACGCTATGTCCAATTCAGATAACATTAGCCAAATGGAAGTGATAAGTTCCTATTGAGGACAACTTTCTTTCAGGATCGACACATAGGGATATATTACTTAGACTTCATATAAAAAAAAAAAGGGAAGTAGAAAACTTAGAATTTCACACAAGCAAGGAACAGAAATTATTTTATAAACGTATCACAACCAAACCATATTTTCCCTTGAAGAAACAAGCTAAATGTAATAAAAGATACTTAAAAGACATGAAGCACTCATTTAAAATCCAAGCAAAATTCTCCTTCCCCACATTTTCACAAAACTGATCCTTAAGTCTGTCTTTCCTTTCACTGTGTATCATTTGTTGGAACAGGCTTACAGCTTACACATCTCTGCCCTGATGTTTCTTACTCATGTTTACCTGTTCACTGATTTGGCAGAATCACATTGGCATTTCATCAGCTTTCAGTGCTGCTTTTTTCAGCTGTCAGATGTTCTTATTTCCCTTCCCATAAGGCATTGAACCATATTTTTTGGACTTGGCATAATAAGCTCTTCTTCAGGAGACCATCTCCACATTACCGCTTGATAGTTTGCATGCAACGTAAGTGAAAATAGATTAAAAACTAGCTGGAATCAATTTTACCCATTTTGGCACAGACAAGTTGAGAACAACATTTACTGATACTAACTGCTTCACTTGTTGGACACAAAAAGTAGTACATGAGTTGCAGTAATTCCTTGAAGATGCGTCGTGGAAGCCTGATACATCTGCAAGGCTTAGCAAGGCTCTGATAAAACGTGACACTTTGATACCTAAGATTTAGGTCTCCCAGTTTTCTCTTTCCTACAAACACGCTTGTGACCTTGCACCATAAAAAGGCACGCAGGTCAATTCACTAATTCTTCTCATGACTCTTATCCCAGTCCCTGTCCCAGCTCAGTGATAACCTGATGGAGCATTTGAAGACCCAAAGAGAAGCACAAGGAGAACACTGATTCTGGCAGTGGTTGTGACCAATTTGTGCTAATTGTGTGCAGCACCAAGCACCCGCAAAAAATAACATACAGTACTTTGTGCCACCTCTGACCAAAATCACTTGAGAAGCTCAGTTACCCCACGATGTGCTTTGGTTAGCTTAAAAAAGATAGAAACGTCACAGTACAGTTGCAAAGCATAACTCGAAGAGCGTAACAGGAGCAGGACTAAAGCATCCCTTAGGAAAAAAAAACAACATTTCAGAGTCAAAATATTTACCTTCTGAAGGAAAAAGGGCTTGGTTTCAGAATTTTTTCTTTAAAATTCTTGTTTTCTGCAACAGAAAAAAAAATGACATCAGCTGAAATTTTGCCCTAAATATTGAAACTCAACATCATTTATTCAGGTTTGAAAAACGTTCTGTTTCTTGTCCTAAGAAAGGTAAGAAGATTTCCTGTACTTCAAAACTAACGGCTACGTGTCTCTGTTAACCAGGCAAGCAAGGGCCAGGAGCTGGAATTAATATTACAGTTATATTAATTTAACAGCCTCCCCTTACTCTTTATCTAATAAACGGAGGGTTTTTCCTAACATGCCATGCAAGAACAGCCCATCAATATTGCATTATACCTAAAAAACTATTCAAAATCTCAACAAAACAAACTCAAGGAAGTTTTTGCAAAAGGAAGGAAAATACTGTCTTAAGTATAGGTCTTTCTCTATAGAAGAAAGGAGCAGAAAGATTGCTTGGAATTTAACCTTCTACGTATTTTATGAACTTGATCTTAACTCTCTGTGTCCCCACTCTGCAAGTTGCTTCCTAAATTTTCAGCTGATTGGACCTCCCCTGCAGTGGGAAGGTTTGCTAGCTGAGAAAAACTCCACCTTGAGAAGTGAGGACACTGTCACCAAAAGACTCCAGAGGCCTGGTGTGCAAAAGTTTCTCTTCTTATAAATATTGGTAATCCTATGTTGATTAAGACTCAATCAGTAATTAAGTACTTTTGAAGCAATGCTGGCACTAGACACATGCACAACTGGAAGCATCAGTTTAAATCAGCTAGAGTAGGGTAGCACTGGGAGTGGTCCTAGCAAACCAGGGCTGGGACAACAAATCAGGGTATCCCAAGGCTTCAGGGGTATTTACATTTGAATTCAATGCTGAATCTATAATTTGGATGTATCTGCTTTGCAACCAGTTATGAAACATCCAGAATCAGATCCAACTAGCTGGAAAAAAATAGCATTAGTGGTAGTTCTAAATGAGTTTCAAAGCAGCCTAATCCACAGCCAGGCTGTAAAACATCTTGCACTTCTCCTCGCTCAGTGAACCCTGCTTCATCCCCAGTAAATCACAATGCAGAATGAAAGTCCAGTCCAAATTAAAACACCACAGATAAATGATAGCCCCCAGGCTTTGTGCAGTTAACTGATTTTCCATAAGAACTCAAGCTCAGCTTCATCCCATCCTACTTCAGACATTTAGCAGGGTTACCTACATGAGATGCCTACAAGGCTTGGCCTCCCCTGCCACGGGCTGGAAAAGTCAGACACTGCTAATGGGTGGCTGGCCACGGATGTCTCCCAGGGGCTGCATCTCAATCAGTTTATAATTAAGCAAGGCAGGGCCTGTTGACTTGTCCTAAGGGCAAGGAACATGCTATGGATCACATCTCTATGGCTGCCTGGCGTGCTATGTTGTGGAAGAAAACTTATCTAGCCAAAGCTGTGTCAGGATCAGTGCTGGGATGGGTTACCGTGTGCCAAGCATGCACCTGGGGAACTGGGATGAGCAGCAGACGTGTGGGCAGGGGTCTCCCTCTGCAGAAGGGTGACGCAGAAATCAGGGAAGCCACGCTCTTCATTTGAGTGACTTCCATTATCATGTTGACGCGTGACCCAAAAGCCCACCGGATTAAACAAAAAAACTCTAATTAATGATAATGTTTATAGGGCAGTTTAATGTTTCATTATTTCCTCATACCTGTGTTAACTCCAGTAACCCTGGCATGGTGTAAATCCATTAACAATGCCGTGTCCCGTTCTGCATTGCACAGGCAGCATAATTCAGCCTGGGCTTGAACAATCAAACTGGGTTGCTTAAACCCAGATCCTTCTGAGGCTTCACCCATGACATTGCTCCAGCATTAAACATGAAATGAAGAGTAGTAATGAAAGGATATTTATTATAGAACAAGAGCGTTTGTTAGTACCAGCTTAGACATGTGACATTAGTTGGAGAAGTGACAAATCTTTTTATACCAAGATTCCAGTGTTACACATTGGGGTTGCCTGCTGCCTACTGCACTACATTTCAGTTTACTCCCTACTCATTTATAAAAATGACATGATCCAAGTCTCGTAAGCTTTTTTTTTTCCCTGTCCAAATATATTTCTACTGCCAAACTGGAGAAGTATCCAAAGTTCACACCAAACCATAAGCACAACAAAACGTTTCATCTTCTCTCACCTTGCTCAAGCATCTCAGATGTCTGTTTCTGGGCTGCGATGTTACTTACATAGTTGTACATTTGTGCCCAGGGCGTGTTAATCAACAAGAAGACAGCAGCTAAAAATAGTGACTTTCCTCTCTTCTACCAGTAAGCAATCAAGTCTACGAGGTCTGTATGCAACCCCAAATTCTTGAAGTAAAAGTTAAAGGAGCCTTTCCCTGGGGAAAAGCTAACTTCATTTATAAAACATATTTGATTTCCCTTTTCTAATCTCTCCATAGCCTTTTTACACTGCTGCGTGCTTTAATTTTGCTTTCAGTCAGAAGTTTAAAAACTTTAGCTTCTAATAACTGGAAAAAAATGGTTATTTAAAGATAACTGCAACTTGCTTAACATGCCAGACTATCATATGCTCGCTGCTTTGAAGCTGCAAATTAATGACGAGCAGGAACAGTGACTATCTTTCAGAGGAAACTGACCTCTTTCTAATGGCTCATCGCTAATGTCATCTGTCTGCTGCATCTCATTATGTGAATTTCACGGAGTAAGAAAGTATCTTAAGGCTGTGCACAAATAAAAAGGACCTTCTAGTATTGAGCACTTTGAAAATTTTTGATCTCTCAAAATACCTTCCTTAGATACTGGTTTCCCCTTTTGTGCATGGCACGCTGCTTATGTCATCTATTCTCTGTGACTAATTATGTTAATTTTGTGCCATAAAAGTAACTGAAGGCTGTTAAGGAATAAAAGCTTTTGAGTGGCCTTATTTCATAAACACCCCTTTTGAACAAGGCGCATTTAGTCATATTTGCAGTAACAGAAAGAGTTTTGTGCTAAAAATACAACAAAGGCTCTTGAATATGGCCATTTATTCCTACTTTATTAGGTAATTTATGAAAAGTATGAAGGGAAGCCTTTTTGTTACTGTAATTTGCATAAAGCTGGTGCCCCATTAATGAGATAACTTCCTGCCTTTTGTGTACCACCAGCTGGAAATAGAAATATAGGAACTTTTCTGTCTCCCAATTACTTAACCTGCTGAGTTCAGAGTTGGAGAGTAAACAAGATTCATATCAGTCCAAGAAGTTGATTTCTGCTGCTCTATCTAAAATATTTTTATTTAATTAAGGAGCCAGTGAAAATGAAACGTTAAAAATATACTAAATGTCCATCAGCTACATAAGAGCAAGTCTTTAGACCTGTGCTTCAGTTTTGCACCTGTCTTTTTGTGTTGTCAGTCACAATTAGTTGTGCTACAGACTGTATCCATCACGAATCAAAGCAGAGACCAAAGCCCGACATTTTGAAGGTATCCGGGTGCCAAAGGATGCAGATGGGTTCTAGACATCATTTTCAAAAATCACCTAGAAACTTGATCGGCATCCAGTGCCCAGACACTTTTGAAAATCCCATTAATTACCTCTCTGGTGCTTAATACTTTAGAAATTCTGATCTGGATAGAAAACTCCCTGCCCTAGAAGGAATAACTGCGCATTTCTCAATGAGAAGAAAATCTCTCTTCTATTACACTGATCCATATGCCAGAAGGTCAATCTACCTTTAGACTGTCTTACATGGTGCAATGGTAAACGGTACTCTGCTTAAAAAACAGAATTATTCACATTAGTGAGGGCCTTTTTTTAATGAGTTTTCCTGCTTTAATAGCAGCATTTTGACTGCTCAGTTAAAGGTATTGTTTATCAGTTGTGGCATCTGAGAATCATTTATACATAAGGCGATAACTTAGCCATAAAAATCAATGGGCCAGCTCCCTGTTTAGATATTTTTACACAGTCTACCTCCAAATTTATTTAAAGTGACTTAATTATAATTAGGATAATGACAACAGTGTGCTGAAACATGTACAGGTTACAACAAAGCTGTGTATTTAATAAAACTTTAAATTTCAGCTGCACAGAACTCGTGTAGTTTGAGTTCAGTTTGTTGGAGCATTAAAGATCACTCAGTGGTCAAATAGCTTCACTAGCTACACTCGCCTAATCTGTTAAATCTGAACAAAAAGCATCCTTTGCTGCGGAATAGAGCATGTGACACGTTCATACTCACCATACCCCGCTGCCACCCTTCGGTTATACTTAAGGGGTACCCTGCATTCCCATCACAGAATAGCTGCTCTCATCGTTGTTCAAGTCTAAAGGAGGAAAAGGCAATCAAAATCACCTTTCAGGCAATAAAATAGACTCAAGTCCAGCTTAAAGAGTCCTTTCACACTACCCTGTATATCTAAACAAATCACTGCAAACCCACATATCACCTCATCTAGTTAAAATATGGATATATTTAGAATAGCTGCATTATAGTCGGCACTGGCATTTTAACTATGAGCTAAACCATGGCTGCTGACAGTCTAAAGGTTGTCACAGTCAAGGACCTAATTATTCTACAAATTGCAGCTAGATGGTAAGATTCATCTCCTCTTGCTTGAGGCACTGAGCTGGGGAGGAAAGTCTCCATGGGCTCCTTTTCAGGGGCAGTGGAGACACACATGCAACTCTAGACTGGGATTCACAACTTGTATGGGCTGATCATTCCCAATTTAGAGATCTTGAGTACAGACTTAGGAGGTTTGAGTTAGGACTTGGATTATTTTTAGCCCAGTGTGCACTTAAAATAACACAGTTCAAATTGTATCTGAAGGGGTGTCTGAATTTGAATCTTCAAACCTAATTTACTGTACATTGCACTGCAATGCTGTCTCTACCTATGGCAACCAATGAAAACCAGAATTTTTCTCAGTCTGCACACGCCTTCCTGCCACATTTTTTCCTGACACATTAATATTTTGTGTAGCATGATTTGGCACGAGAATATTCTAGTTTACTAAAAGACTACATGAAAAAAATATGTTTCACGGATCTGATAAAGCCTTGGAGAAGAGGATGAGATTTAAGTCCAAGCATATGGTGTTTGCTGGAACAACATGCATGTGGTGCAGCAACTCAGGTAGGCTGGGAAGCATTTAGAGAAGTCTCCTGAATGTCAATTATTTACTGAAAGCCACTGCTATGCTATAGAGAAATCTGTGGCATTGACCTTGTGTCTGAGGTGAAGGCAATCCATGTAGACTGTTGGCCAGAAGAGCAAGGTACAAGAGCTCCCTAAGTATCCACACCACCTAGAAGAAGTGACTGTTTCCAAACCACGTGCACACAGTAATTCATAGTATGAGACTGCAGAAGCAATCAGGAAACACTGTCCTCCTGCAGTTTCCTTCTCAAAAACGGACATGGAAGTGAAAGCATCTCATGTGCAATACTGGATGGTAAAGTTACAATCTAGACTGACCATTAGGGAAAGTCACTATCAACACATTCTCACTCCTGACATTAAATTACTCTCATTAGTTTGAAGCACATTTTACTTTTTTTGTTTCTGTCTTGTTTTCTTTTTTTGTTCTTACGCAAAACCAAGATTTTCCTATTTTGTTCTTAGGTAAACAATCTTTTTGACTTCCTTGCAAGGCAACTTTCCTTCATGATTCTCTTTTGCTTTGAGTACGTGCGCTTTGCGAAGAGAGGAGTCTCTGCAACGGCCCTCCCACAGGAGTGAGGAACATGGGAGATGCCCCTGAGGTCCTGCTTCTCAGATCATGGCCTTTTTGTGCACCACTTCTGCTCGAGTCAGACTCCTGTGCTCCTCACATTGGCTGCCCAAGTAGCCAACTATACGGGTCGGCCACGTACATCACCCCCTAGTCTTGCCACCAACGTTACCAGTCAGAGAGAGAAAAGGAAGGGAAGGTACTATAAGAGCATGCAGAATGCCTTTGCTCCTCTTCCTCCTCCTTGCTGCCACCCACAAGTTGCAAATGTTGGCCAAGCACTTACCTGGGAGGTATTTTTGCACATGACTGACCCAGACTGATGCCAGCATTCCAGAGCTCTCCCCAGGTACGTTGCAAAGAAAGGTCAGCTGCTGTGGAGAACAGGGGAAAGAGAAAGAAATACATCTTTATCTGCAGGAAGGAAGAAATATGCCTAGAAAGACTTTGGGTGTTCGGTGTTTAAGATTCAGTGGAATATGAGTCCATATAAAATCTGAAATAAAAGAAGCCCATTGACCTATTTAATGGGACTAGTCATTAAAACCATGAGAGCTAAGGAAAAAACAGCCTAATGAGGAATTAAAAAAATGAAAAAGGAAGAAAAAAACCCTCTATGCCCACTAGCTCAGGGCTAGATTAATTAAAGTCCATGCAGAAATCTGTAAGAATAAAGAAATAAACAGTTAAATGCATTATTTTTATCCTCATATTCCTGGCTTCTTGTTCTCTGTGATTGGTTTAATTCTCAAATAAACCAGCAGCCTCTTGTTTGCTTTCTATTCACTGCCTAATTTGGATAAATATAAACTTTGCTAGGTAAATGCAGAAAATAAGTTGCTACTCTGAATATGAAACTCTTGACGTTTTGTGATTCTGATAATTACGAGTATATATAGTATGTGATTTGGGGATGCAGCACTAATTGGACAACAGTTTCTGGATTCTGTTCTCAAAGCGCTTAAATGATAAATCATTCACCAAAGGCAGATAATATAAATAAAATGATAGATTGGCTCTCCTTCTCTCTTCCTTCCTTCTGATTTACAAAACAGCTCCGACGAGCTGTCTGTGGCTAGAAAGCCAGTCTTACTATGGAATTAGAACATTGTTATGTCTGTTTACATCGATATGGGAGACTAGAGGGGAAAAGTTTGAATCAACAAATATTTTCTACATTCCTACTGGTAACTCCAAGGCCCGTTTGGAGGGTGAGGTTTTTCCCCCCCTCCTTGTCTGTTACAAGTTATGATGTGTGGATGAAGGCTTTTTCCCATGCAGTAATGACTGTATACTGAGATTTCAAGGGGCTGTTCATGACAATCCCATTTTCTGTGTAATTTCATGGTTGTCTTCTTGAATGAAGATATTGGCTGCTCTGAAGCAGGAGGTCAGATGCTCCTGCTCCCTTTCAGTATTGTTCCGGAGTATGTTTCCTTTCAGCTGATGAAAAGTAATTCATCATTTACACCCTTGAATTCTGCCAGCGTTTTTTTGAACAACTTTTCTTTCCCCGTGGTACCTTGGGCCCATGAAAGAGATAAATAGGTTCAATACAACGCCGGGCCCTGGATCCAGGGAGCAGGTTCGGCCTCGGAGGCCCTAAGCTGCCCCTTTCTCATGATGGAGTTTGTCACCTTTCTACCTCTGGAAGTCAAATCCTGTCGACTCAGCCATCTCTCAGCCTCTCTGAAGTGGCTTTGGCACCCACTGGGGCATGTGAGCTTAAAATTGATTTTTTTTTTAAGATCTGTCAAGTTCCCTTAAGGGAGTGGGCTGACAGCCGGCCCCGCAGCCCCTCACAAAGCCCTCAATGTCTAACAGGCACCCGAGGAACTTCCTTCGCGGGGGCAAAGGGCCCCCAACTCCTGATGCCTCGGGAGGACGGCGTTGCTGAGAAACTGGCCCTCTGCCGGAGAAACCATCCTGCCTCCTCTTGGAAGCCCTTTAGCCTGATTTATCCCTTTTTTTTAAATATATACATATAAGAAGCAGGGATGTTAAACAGAATAGCAGCAGCAAGCAAGGTTGGGGTGCCCCTTGCGAGCAGCGATGTTCGTCTCCGCACGGCACAAGAAGATGCGGTCTCCTACACGCCCTGGTGATGCTCTGCACCCAGGTAGCATTTCCACCCAAGGCTTCCGCTGCAAATAATTCACTGCAATGTCCCATACGCCTTCAAAAGTCAGTGGAGAGTTATTCACAGGCAAGCAAAGTTACGATGCAAAGAGAATAAAGGGAAGATTGTCAGCTGTTGGTGTGCAAAAAAGAGAAGGGGGTATATTTTCGTTAGATATTCCATTCTCTTCATAGCCACTAACACAGAGCTGCAGCGTAAAATATCTAAAAGCAGGAGGGCTACCTGAAGTAAATGAAAACCCTTTTGCAAAATAAGGCTTCAGCTCCCAAAAATTTGGTTTCCTGAGACAGCCTTGGCACTGCTCAAAAGCAGGCAGAGGCTGCAGCTCCCCACCACGCTACCATCACTCAGTCTTGCAGAGGTCTCTGTGAGCATTTCAGAACCCAACCAGGTAAATAGAATTAATTTTGAAGGAAAGAGCTGTCAGCAGATTAGATCACTAGAAAGCAAAGGAAAGCTTGTCACAGAAACACTTCCAAAAGCAGCTCGGTCTAAAGCAATAATTTCAGTGCAGTAATTCTGAGTTATTCTGAGGCATGCATTTAAGCATTCTAAGACACAAAGAGGGTTGGTAATATAACCCCTTATTTATTTTTTTGGTAACACTCTCTTATTTGGAGTAGTATATCAGAAGAGCAAATAATCTTTCCCCCTGATCAATTTTTGTTGGCTTTTCACTCAGCACGTACTGCCGTCAGGGTCTAAAATATGGAATATTCCCTGGGCTGGCTTTTTTTAAAAATGTGGTACGGCTTCCTCCTCTCTTTGCTGCTTTTGTTTTCAATAAAAAACATCCTATGCATCAACATTATTAATACGGATTCACAGTGGGCAAAACGATGGGTTAATTTGCTGCTGTAGTGACAGCAGGGGGAGCAAAAAATCACTGCATCTTAGGGGAATTCACAATAATACTTGCTATTAAAAAAAAAACCGCTTCTGAAAAGAAATAAACGTTCTCAAGAAAACGATTCTTGCATATGTTTATTATTGCCAGCCAAGTTAACGCCGCAGGTTAGCCCTAACTTTGCTATGCAAACCATTAAGAGAGGCAAACAACAGCTAGGAGAAATTGCAAGTGTGAAACAAAAATCATGAGAGAGCTGAGCCCTTTTTTAACTCTCTTTTAGCGCTGGAACTCCACCTGGAAGCAAAAAGCAACAATGAAGGTTTACTGCTTGCTATAAGTAATATTTAAATATACATACATATATATCTATATTTAATTGTATGCCATGCTGTAGGGAAGGGACCTGCAGCCCATCCCGTGCCAGGAGACGCTGCTGGAGCCAGACCTCAGTGCCTTGGTTCTGATGAGTTAGGGCTAGAAAGGACACTGGTGGTGGCACAGCCCTGCCCCATATAAAGTCCCAAATATAGAATACAAGGCTCAACAAGTTATGAGATTTATGAAGCTACCTCAGATACTTGAGATATATCCATATATCCCTTCTGCTCTCACTTTCCCTTTGGAGTTATGGACTATCCTGTCAGGTTTTTTGGGTATTGGCCATAATGAATGCTATCAATAGGTCTGGCTCCCTTTAAAGTTTCATTGACTCTTTGAAACCAGATTGAATTTTTGCATCTTCTATTGCCAGTCAGGTCACGTTAAATGATTTTGAAACAAATATTGTGATATCTGTCACATTTGTTGGTTCTTCAGGTGAGGATGCACATGTTGCAATATAAAGCAAAATACTCCTCCTTTGTTCAACAGCTCTCCATCTGCCCATCCATCCATCCATCTGCCTCTGTGTATTCACATACAAAAATAAAAGCTGCTAAACAAATCCGTTGTGTCTTTGTCCACACTATCATGATTTGCGGATCTATATTTTCCTTAAATTTTCTGGAATATATTCACAGTTAATTTCTGCAGTTAAGGTCTAGTCTCTCCTTTTTATTTTTCTAATTAGCCTTTCAGTTTGCTTCTGCTTATTTTACATAGCCCTTCAACTGCTGCACCTTACCAGATTTTGTATATTTTTTTCAACACCTTGTGCTTATTGCTTATCTTACTCTTTACTATAAAACTCTACTTAGCCACTTTGGGCATTGTTACCTTTATCCTTCTTTAGACTTAAACCAGGATGAATTTCAAATGTCCTCCAACTGTTTCTGAAATACATTCCAATTTCCTTCAGTAGATTTACCATACATTATAATACATCCTGATGAAAATTCCTTAGCGCACTTTGCATTCCCTCAAAGTAAGCCCACCATAAGGCTTACGCTGCTTTTTACTCATCAACAAATACTTTAAATCAAATGATGTTGAGATCACTGGATCCTTCATACATCTCCACTTCAACACCCTTTATTACCCTTGGCTCAAATCCTTGAACTAATTCTAATAGTTTTGGAAAGACAATTCAATAAAGCACACAAGAAACTAGAGGCAATCCTACATTAGCTTTAGAGACGTCAGTATTCCTTGCCTACTTTTACCTTATTGCAGTCAATAACGGCGTAACTAAAAGCCATCTTTATCAAAGTTCTGGCAGCCCTGAAGACCTCTCTCATCTGTAAGCAAAGACCTGAAAGTTCAAAGAATCATTCGGAAAAACACCTGACTACCTTCGTTGTGCTTAACTTTTATCAGAACTGACATTGCTATGTCAGCCAAAATACTTGTGGCATTTCTCTCTGAAGACACTCATCTCCCAGGAATACTGATACGACTCCTCCTCCATCTACCCTTTCTCTCCACAAATCCCAAACTAGTATCTCAAAACCTCAATTTCTTGCTTCAACCATATCTGTGTTATTCCAATAATATCATGCTTATCCTTGATACTCATAGTTATCATTGATAAGTCTTTGATGTCATAAATCCTTGATATAGTATCATACTTACCCTTGCTATAAGATATAATCAAAAATGAAAGCAGAAACTTAAGATACAGAGTAAAATATATTACTTGCCAATTTTCCACAGTAACTTTTCATCATTACTCCAAAATTACTTTTTAATGCAAAGAGTAGTTCCAATCACATAGAGGCCCACATGATTCAGATACCATCATAATCACAATTAGATTACATTACTGCAATCAGGAATGGAGATCATTAAGAGAAAGAATATAAATTGCTTTAGTTTTACAAGTACTGAGCTAGCAAAATTATAATTAATCTCCATTTATAATCTTTTCTTTCATAGAACTGCAAAGCATGCTACTTTTTTTAGGCCATCAATACAAATTAGAACTAAGTAATAAAGCCCTAACTACTACCACTGTGCAGTTCTCGATTGTAGAAACTTTCCCATTACGTACAGAAGGCTTTTCATGCAAACAGTGCCCTCAGTGTAGAGGGTTTTTTCAGAGTAATAAGTCCTGCCATTTCTATAGCTGTTTATAACACAAATTGCAATCATAACTGTCTATCCTTCTTTCAAACAATGGATACAAAGCCTGATTCTAAAATTGGATGATACGTTTTCTGAGAGATGAGACAATAATGACTTAGCAGCAGAGGCAGAACATGCACAGATACTAAACATCACACATTTTCAGAATTTCCACTAAAAAAACAAGTATGAAGCGCTGTCAAGAGCTGTAAGATGGCAGACAAGGCCTCATCTAACCTAGGTATGTTCACAGCTGTACGTACACAGAAATCATGGTAGAAATCGTTAATGTTGTCATGTAGCTTTTCCTCATTTTAATTCTCAATTTTGAGAAACAAGAATGTTAAAACCAGTGGTAGTCTTGCCCATATATGTAATATTTTTCTAGACTCAAACTCTAACTGATAAGAAAGAAATTGCATGGACAAAAAAAAGGAAAAAGAAAAACCAAGTGTGGCCCCATTTTAAATTCATAAGTGGCTTTATCTCTTCGTTATACTGGGACAGAGCAAAGCAGTCAAACAGGAAGGAATTGTTGGAGATTTGTTATTTTAGAGACTGAAGGACCAACCTTACTTGTCTCTATGGCAAACGAACAAGTTTCGAGTCCAAGTAAAGGAAATCTGGAGGACTGTTGTGCGTTCTTATAGTTAAGTTCTATGTTTGCTGTCCTGTGTATGCAGGCAGCAACTGCAGGAGATACTCCAAAATGAAGAGTTGGCGTAAGACCTCCTGACAGCAAGGGCGTTTCTTGAGCCTGGAGAAAAGAAGGCTGAGGGTTTAGCCTGGAGAAGAGGAGGCTGAGGGGAGACCTCATCGCTCTCTATAACTACCTGAAAGGAGGTTGTGGAGAGGAGGGAGCTGGCTGCTTCTCCCAAGTGACAGGGGTCAGAACAAGAGGGAATGGCCACAAGCTCCACCAGGGGAGTTTTAGGCTGGACATTAGGAAAAGATTTTTCACAGAAAGGGTCATTGGTCCCTGGCAGAGGCTGCCCAGGGAGGGGGTTGAGTCACCTTCCCTGGAGGGGTTTAAGGGACGGGTGGACAAGGTGCTGAGGGACATGGTTTAGTGTTTGATAGGAATGGTTGGACTCGATGATCCGGTGGGTCTCTTCCAACCTGGTTATTCTATGATTCTACAACAGGAAATGTGGGAAGTGGGAACCAACTTGTAATCCTGTTGACCAAATATGTTCTTCCTGGATCTGCTGCAACTAAACGCTGTGTGTGGTATGACTTGGAAAATCCATGCAGAAAATCAATAACTGAAGTCCACTTTCCACAGGGAAATGGACACTGGAATGGTTTGGTTCCCCAGAATCAAGGTATCCCTGCTGCCACAGGATGGCCTTGTACGGGGTAAAGCCAAATGGCTTATGGACTTCTCTAAGCCCAGGAATATTTAGAAAACCTTCACAAAAAAAACCCACCCTCCATGGTTTGCTGTTAACATTAAACCAAAACCAGTTACAAATAGGAACTGTCTCTCACTTAATCTTCATTCAAAGCACCAATGAAATCATTAAACACAGTCAGCTTGAAAACTAACTTCTAGACTACATAATCTGACACTGGGCAGTTCATACGTTCTTATAAATGTTTTTCTCATAACAGCAGCTTATTCAAATCTAATCTGAATCCACTAGCTCTTTAATTCCATATCTCCTACACTCAGTATCTAATGTTTTACTGAACATATCGTATCTACTCCACTGCTTCCTGAGACAACTGAGTACTTAGTTTGAACTGGGTACACTCATACCCCTTATCTGCTGCAGTTTGCTCTACTTGCCTTTACTCAACATCACTAAAATTATTGAATACAGCCTTTTAAAGTGTTAATACAGGCATCAAGTATAATATAAAAATACATTTTCAAGCTTCCTTACCATTTTATGCAGTTCTTTATGACAGTAAGCAACACACATACTGTCACATTTATGTAATGATTTTCTAACATGCAGGTAATTATGAGCCATTCTGTGTGACAAGCAGAAGACACAGAGATACTGCTGAGACTGATGTGACTTTTACCCCGTTGGCAGCAGTAGAAGGTACACGACACCCATCCCTACAGCTGACTGAGACTGGGCTGTCAGCTTCTCCCAGCTAACTCGTTTTCCCCCCACAAAGCAGCACTGAAGTTCAGTGGTGCTCTCAGGCTTAAGTATATCTGAACAAAGGAAGTTTTGGATGACAATCTTGGATGTAGGCCTTTAAAATCTTTGTACACTCTATTTCAGATATGCAAATGCTCTTTTGGATATGGGTCTTGATCAAGTTTTCATGAACATCCATATCCCTATGCTGAAAAGCATGTGAAATCAGTCATCTACAAAACCCAAGCAGAAATTGCTTGATTTCCGTTTCCTTGTGCCTTTTCTTTATGCCTGAAATTGTCTTTATCATTTCTGCCTATGCACTATTCATATTAAAATTTTTTTCTTATCTCCTGTAACCAATTCAGTTTGGGTCAACATTAAAACCATTCCACTCACTTCAAAGAGATTCACAAGAACGCAAGGGAAATCTAAGCAGAAAACTATGAACATTAGGTAGCATCCAGAAACTGGTGTAAAATCAACCTATTTCCTATTGTTTTAGTTAAAAAGCTAAGAGTATGCACTAGTTTACATAAAACAATTAAATGAACAATACTAAATACAATGTCTAGAACTGGCAGAACTCTTGAAGAACAACAAAATTGTAATTCACATGCGTATCTTGAAGTGGATGAGGGGGTTACATATGTTGGGGGTTTTTCTGCTTTTGGTTTGTGGGTTGTTTTTTTTTTAAACCTGCCAGCAAAAGAACACGATCTTAGTGATATGTCAGAGATAAAGTTGAAACACCAGAATGCCCATGGCAAATTCAAGGAACAAAGACTCACTCATACAGAATAAGAATGAGCTGTTATGTATAGTGTACTATTAACTCAAGGTGGTTTTGAAAAGCACAAGAGCTGAGCATCAGCAGTGTACATACAGATATATACATCTATTTTCTTAACCCTACAAGATTTCTCCCTGGTAGAGCAGAAAAGGAGCTTTTGAGCCACTACAATGATGGACACATTGCTGGAAACCAGATAACGAGAATAATGTGCCAGAGTTATCCTGTGCATAACAAGGCAAAAGTCTCTGTCATAAAGAATAGGACTCTTTCTTGAACACTGAGAAGGCAAGAGAGCCTTCCCACTGCAGCACTGACCCATATGTAGGCTGGATAGATGAATTAAGTGGGCAAATATCTTTCAAGTATGATGCCACAGTGAAATAAGTCTCCTTTCCCAGAGAAATCATAACAGAAAAAGATATTTAATCCCCGTGGTATTCACTATTATCTGCACTCTTTCCCTAAAGAGCAAGAACATTTGGGAAAGGGTGTTATTTGCTTTTGTGAGTGTGTTTTGTAGGATGCGTCCGGTTACTCCTGGATCTGGTGAGGCACAGACCATCAGGAAGGTCTGTGAGGACAGCGCAGAGCTGGACCTCTCCAGTACCTTGCTGTAGAGAGGGGAAAAAACAATATAGTGATTACACAGAAGAGGTATCAGTGAGTACTGTCTATAGCATTAGCTACACTAATCCTCTCCCTAAGTCGGACTTGTCTTGTGACGGACAAATTATCCAGCTTAGTGAGGTATCTGGGATGGTGATAGTGTCTCAGCTGCTCTGTTCTCTCAGTTTTCATATACTTTCAGCTCACGAAAACATTCAATGTCTCCCCCTCCCTGCCCCTTTATAGAGCACTGTACACAGGGTGGAGGTCTCACAGTCCTCATTCTTTGCCCTTGAGGAAAAAAAAATAGGATGTTTTTTCCTAGCACTGATAAGGAAAAACTGAACTATTTCCTCAAAAAGTTAGCCATTTGTCCAATTGGCAAGGGAGGCTTGAATAGGCGTGATCTACAAATAAATGTATTCCAGGCACCTAAACTAAATGTGTGCTATAAATTCTCATTCCCACCAAATGGGGGAGAGGGAGGAGGGTCCTCTATCCTGCATCAAAAGGCAAGAAGAGAAGCCTCTATAGGACTGAGATGAGTGACTAATTAATATCCTCGCTTACCAGTTCCTGAAGAGTGTGCTATATCAGTCACCACACCAGACTTCTCAAGCTGGAAGCGTTATGTGATCCCTGGAAGTGTTGCTCCACCCCTGGAGATGTTCAGGACCAGGTTGGTTGGGCCTTGGGCAGCCTGAGGTGTCCCTGCCCATGGCAGGGGGTTGGAATTAGATGATCTTTAAGATCCCTTCCAACTCAAACCTTTCTATGATTGTATTCTATGATTTTACATAAAATCTTAGGAAACTGCTATGACAAGCACCACTCTTAGGTTACAGTGAATGCCATATTCATAACAGTGCTTAGTACTCTCTGAGCAGCTATAATTTCTTCTCTTGTTTTTAATTAATAGAAGTTACAAAGGACTGCAAATATCTTTGGTACTGCTGATATAAACAGAGAAATAAAAATAATTACCTCGGTAGGAAAAAATGGGAAAAGCCACAGGAACCGAAGGAATAGGAACTGCCTTCTGTGTACAGCCTGTGAGTTTATTAAGGAGAAAATTTGGTGTAGCTCAATCAGTCCACAGGTGTTTACAAAGCTAATAGAATATTCATAATTGATGCTTCAGTAACCAAGAAAGGTAATATAAAAAACACTGGACTGAAGCCGGAGACAGCATTAGGTGAATAACGTACAAATGTAGGTGTTTAAGAGTCAAAGAACCAAAATCTTGTAACGTCTTACCAGAGTTGTGGGTTCTCCATCAATACATGTTCCAGTTAACATAAGTTATGTTTCCAAAAGATATACACTTTTTTTTTTTTTTGAGTGGGAAATAATTTAGGGAGCCTTATAGTCTGTACTGAATAGGTCAAACTATATCACTGCAATGGTTCCTTCTGACCTTATGAATTATAAATGGTTTAGTGACCAAAATACTATCTTACAAATTCAAAAATACTCTCTCTAAAAGCATAGATATCAATACCAGAAGGGTTCAGTCAGTTCTTTATCATTCAGATGTAGATAAATTGAGTCCTTGCACTTTTCTCTCTATCTCTTTCTCATAAAATCTAAGTCCTGTCTGTTCTACATAGATATTCATGACATTTTCTCACAAGAGCTGTGATTTACTCCAATGTCTTCCGCCAAAAATATTTCTTCTCCCCTCTCTTCTGTGTTATATGCTTGACTAATATTAAGCAAAAATAAGTAAGATGGCAGTGTGAAAATAAAAACACCAACAGAAAGACTGATATCACCAAATAAGTACAATTTTCAACTATTCATTCAGAAATGAATTAAACATTTTTTTTAGTCAAAAAAAAATCCCGAATATGTAAAAGTTGGAAACATATGCTATGCTAATAGGAGAATAATTTTTATGAGGAAAAATATGACAAATATTTTTAAAACGAGATTATTTCAGGAAAAACAGGTGAAAAGCCAAAAGAAATGCATGAATGGAAATTACACCTTGAAATGAAAGATTACTGAATTCAGAATTCTTGTAGCCTGTGCTCTATGATTTCATCAAAAATGGTCTAACCTGTAACAGGAGAAAAGCAAGATATAGAACATGGTATACACACAGGGTATATGACTGGTTATTTGGATACTTGCCTTTCATAACTAAGTTAGGAAAAATTGTTAAACCTAAAATATATCATCACTTTTCTACAAAATTATTTGGACTCTTTTTATTTTCTCATAGAATGTATCTTATACTTGGGAATAATTAGATTCAGAAGAAGATATGTCCCAAAATAGCATGATATTTGAAAGAGAAAGTGTAGGTGTATATTTTCCAGGGGGAAAAACTGTTACAGTATCAAGATTTCTGCCAGGGATTGGAAAAGACTAATTTGAAAGAAACTGAAAGTGGTTTTTTTTCTGTTTAATGATCCTGAAGGTAAAATTTAGTCATTTTTAAGAATGAAGAATCATTACTTTCTGCATAAATTCATTGCATTAAAAAATTGCAAGAAGAATGACGAAATATTTTGACATTTTAGAAATAAAACACTACCAATTACATAGAAGCAATTAGCTGAAAATCAATTCAATTGTCCTCCAGGTCTAGGGCTAAGTTACAGGTCAGCAATGTAGTCATCTAAATAAAGTTTTAAATGCCCAATAAAAACAGTCATTCCGGAAAACATGGCAGAAGAGCCTTATTTATGCCTTAATTAAAATCTGATAAGGCAGCAAAAAAAAATCTGGATTAGGCATGATGACCTGAAAATTGCTCTTGTCTCCATGAAGATGATCTATTGTGTCCCATGAGAACGTCGGAGGATGGGGCAGCTGAGATTTCTTCTTCCCAGTCTGGTGTATCCCAGTGCATGTAGGGGTCATCTAGCGGTTAGTGAATTCCTCGGGAGCTGAAATGGTGAGAATAACTGTTAGTTGTTCTCGTACTGGTTGTCCTACACGGTCCTCACCCCGAGCACAGTCTTGGCTGTCTTTCGTGCTGTGTGAGCCTTATAAAGTATTCTCCTTTGAAAGCCACCAAAGCCTTCTCGCAGCAGAATTTCTACAGCTGAAATTTCCATCAGGGTCAGTTTGCCCATAACTTTTCACATGAGAATTATTTATGGGTTGTTTAGGAAGCATTATGGGGGTTGGTGCCCTGTAAGTAAGAGATTTGTATTCTGGAAATGGTTGGTATCTCTTGGTAGTAAATATGTCAAAGTGGACTGTGCAGCGTCCTGGGACCTTGGCGTGATTAGATAGGACTTTCCCCTTCATAAAGCAGTCTTGTAAACTAAAGATAATTGCTAATCTATTGCAGTAGTTTAGGTGAAATTACTTCAAAGTACTTTCATTTGTCTGTGAAACTTGCCATAGTTAATTTGTAGCATTTGCAGAAATATTTCACCCTACAAAATGTTTTCCTTTCTAAGTGAAATTTATCACCTTTATTATCTGTACCTTGTCAGCTCCACGCCACCCATAGCAGTATTATTTCCGCCTTTGGCAACATATAGACCCACAGTAATTTCTAATGGTTAATATTTTCAAGTGATTGTATGTACAGCTGAATATTTAAACTTTTAATGTAAAACTGAAGAGGAAACATAATGAGGTCTGTAAAGTGGTATGATTTGACTTGACATACCAATATGTAAACCCACGTAAACTATTTGCAATGAAAAATAAAGGAAAAAAATTGTTGTGGGTAGCAAAACATGTAGATTAAGCACCCTGGTCCTTCATAAGAATGCCAGAATTTTATATAAAAACTCCTTTATCTTTTTATGTAAGATACAAGACATATCCTCCCAAAGTTTCCCAGTCCCAGGTTTTTAACTAGGTTCTTTCTGCGTATTTTCCCTGAGTGAAGTACAAGTAAATATATAAACAGATGGATGGATGGATGGATGGGTGGTGGGACAGAGAGATTAATTCTTAGCACTTCATTACTTCATTCTTGCCTGTATTATAAAATATTTGCCAAGAAGCAGAATTTTCCAAGTCTCTCTTCCAGGCTTTTTCACGCAATATTGCTTCCACTTAGAACTTGCCTGGTGTTACTGGATCATCATTGACACATAGAGGACAGAGCACTATATGTAAGAAGGATAGTTTAGGAACGTTGCAGGGATGGGGAGAGCAACTTTGCTGAACAAGATGAAAATCTATCCTGTAAAAATCTCAACTGCAAAAATGACACTTGCTCAGGCTCCTAGCATCCCAAATTAGCAAAGGCCTTTAGAAGGCTGAGGAATTAGGAATCTGGGGCCATATTGACCAGGAAAGACTTTTTTGTTCTTCTACAAATGTTCTGACACCACCTCAGGAAAAGTAACCACCCACCCTCTATATGGAGTGGAATAAATATATAGGTTGGGATAGGCTTAAATTAAGAACAGCAGAAAAATTAAGACTAAGATGACAGGATTTTCTCTCATCTGCTTTTTGACATTTTCAAGATGCGTTGTCTTAGTCACGAATTCCTCTACTACCACGACAAAGTTCAGTTATGACTCATGCACAAGATTTTACTACCACAAGAGGGCTACAGACTGGGAGAGGTGGACTGGGTATTTATCACTGGCATCTCAAAACTTGTTAAAGAACATACCATGCGATAGGAGTCCTGACCAGATGCCCTCTTCTTTGCCTGTATACACTCTACGTCTATGGAAACTTCCCAGCCCTAGCCAACAATCCTCAAGTCTGGATGGCTTGAAACAGCAAACTTGGCCACCAAATCCACTTCTTTCAGGAGGCAGAGGTGATAAACTGGCCAACTGGCATTTATGACGGTGAATCGGAAGATGATTCTTGAAATATCATACATTTTATTGAGTAATATTGTGTGCGATAAAAAGTGCTACAATGCACAAATAAGGTCAGTTTAGGAATCGGAAGACATGAAGTTCAAGCAGATCAGCAGGAAACATGGCAGCTGAGCTTGCTGCATGGTGATGCAAGTTGTAGTACACAACGTAAATATTTGCTTTGTTAATGGCAGCTCAAATCAAGGCTTTAGAAGTTCCAGATGCTTTGATAAAATCCAGGTTGTAACAAGTTAGCATATTTCAGATTTACAAAGAGAGGAGGATGGCAAAGTGAAAATAATGTATTTCTTCCTTGCCTTTGTTTTAAATCATTAAGTATGGAACATTTTTGCCTAGAATTTCACAGATATTAAGAAGAAAAGCATCTTTCCAACATTATGTGGGTAATCCATTCTACAGTGGTCCATTGCCCCTAAAAAACCTAAAGATACTGAAAGCTATTTGTGTAGATGCTAGAAAAATAGTTGTGCCAATAAACACTGGTTTTCAGCTTACACTAATGAACATAGACTAATATCAGCATAACTTGTAGTCAACTGCTTGCTGAAGCTGAACCTGAGTTTGCAGCAACTGAGTTAGTTGAGACAAGTGGAATGTTCTACTCAGTCATATTTGGCTGCAGTTTTCTGCAGTTCAGTGTAAAAAACTCAATGGTAAGTATCTTTAGCTAAACCTCATAGGTAATTTTATATAGATAGACACATAAATATTATTTATCTGTCTGTCTATCTGCCTACCTACCTACCTTATCTCTCTTTGAGCTGCAATGATTTTCTGGCTCCCACAGAAACTACCCTTCTCAGCTTTTTAAGAGGTCAAGCCAAAAGTGAACAGGGTAGCAAAGAACATACATACATACAGCTGTTTAAAAGACAGCAAAAGTACAGAAATTGGAGCCTATTATGAATTTGCACTTGCTTAGAAATTGCTTTTTTTCCCCTCTTTATTTTTTTCCCCCCAGGATGAAGCCCAGGAATCACTGACCAGCTAGACAGGATACCACTGAGGGAGGAAAGTTATGATATGGTCCTTCGATGCTATGGTACAGTTCTCAAGTTTGGACTTTAAAACCATATTAGCTCTCAAATTTTCAGGTTTTATCAATATTTACCGCCACCAGTACCCAATCAGAAGTAATCTCTTAAGGTAAAGGTGAGAATGTGCTTTAGCAAGGCCTCTTATGGCTTCATCCAGATTATGAATAAGATAAGGGATAAACCTGAACTTTGTGTATCTCTAAAAGAAGAAATTTTGCTTTTCACAGCCTCCTTTTTCACTCTGACTGGAAAAAGAATGAGAAAGTCTGACAAGGAAGGGAGATGTTTCACCAAGAAATATATGGTAGCATTCTTCAAAAAAAAGAGAGAAGTATCTGTGCTGTTAATGACGTGAGTTCTTGGTACTTACAGAGAGAATAAGAAGAAATTAAACTGAAGGGGGGGAAAAAGAAAAATAAGTTGAGGAAAACTTCGAGATTGTCAGGATAGTTACCAACTGAAAAAATATGCCAAGGAAATTAGGAAATCTCTATTACTGCAGGAATTTAAAAAGAATTAAACAAACATCTGTCAAGACTGACATAGGTATTGTTGATCTTACCTTGAGGCAAGGATGCATTAGGTGACCTCCCCAGTCTCTTTTGCCCTGTCTTCTGAGACTGCTGATTCATGTCTTTATTTTCCACCTCCCTTGATGTCTTTACTTATGCTACCAGACAGGAATGTTCGCTAATCAATTCTATCCCTACAGTTAATGCTTTCTCTTTATACAGACAGTTGGCTTGAGGAATCAGTTTCAGTTATAATCAAAATAAATCCTTAATAAAAACACTCAACATATGTGAATCACTCTTCGTTTCCTTCTACAAAGTTGGGGCTCAGCATAGGCTGGAGTCACAAAGAAGACTTTGGAATAAAAATACCTCATCCATAGCATGATTTACAGCAACATACATGAAACCACTTCTTTCTTTCAAGACATCTTTACAACATTCTCAAAAGAAATCAGTATAGGTGCTTTCAGTCTAAAGAGATGAGGTTTCTTATGCTCATTGCTGTGTCAGCAAAAATGAAAAAATATCACAGTTATACAGTCTTACTCACACAGGTATGTTTTAAAGTCCTCAGGATTTACAGTAGATTTTTTTTTTCCAGTGCTTTCTGCTCTTTGCATTTTCTCCCTTTCCTGTCTTTGAAGTCACTACATAGTTCTGAGGAAAGTTTATATTGTACGAGGTGCATACTAGAGCCATACACAATATCTTGCAATGTTTTCTTCACTGTTTGAATAACAAACTTTCTTACAGGTGGATAAAACATTTCTTACTAGACACTCATGAAGCTAAGAATAGGTTTATTATATTATGGAGAAAGGCCTTAGAAAGTTCAATTTTCTTCTAGAAAAGCCAAGAGACTGAAAAAAATATTTGTAGAGATCATATAACATTAATTTCAATTAAGTCATTTCCCCCAGGAAAGAACATACCTATTTAAATAGCATTCAGGAGTTCTTAAATAAATACGGAGGATTAATTCCTATTATGGTTGCATTTCTATTTATTTTCTCTCTTTTTGGAGAGCATTTCTACTTCCCTGCTGGGCTCAGACAACACACGAAGGATTTGTTTCCTTTTCCATCCCATGTCTACACAGAAGGAAGAACAGAAACATTATCTGTATTCGCTTTTATCTTGCTGCCCTTTTTGTTCTAGACACGTTTTTGCCAAGTTAATAACTCAATAACGGTAACTGTAACTCAATAATAATTACATTTGATAGTGTATTATATAGTAGGTTTTCATTTGTCAGTCTTTAAACACTTCTCCAAGGAAGCTGAGTATCGCATCCTGTGATCATACACCAAGATACAGACTCGTGATGCAAGTTGCTCAAGGGCAGACAGCAGGCCAGTGTCACAAAAGGGAATATATCTGCTATTTCCTTGATCTTCCCTGCACTGTGCCATTCCCAGGCCTCTTAGCTTCATCATACAAGCATCCACGTTGTACCATTTGGCTATCTCATTCCTATTCATTTATTTGTTCAGTCTAAAAAATTCCTGGCCAATACCAGTTATCAGCAGTGTACGATATTAGTAACTTATTAGCTATTATACTAGCAGTGCATGATCTGGATTAACGTACTACAATGCCTGAAAATGAAAATTAGCGTAGGTCACAGAGATCACATTTAATATAGACAAATTCCAACTACACTTGTGCGTAACAAAAATACCCTTATTACATATGTCCCCACTAGAGGCTATTTAAATGCAAAACACCTGCCTTCTATCGGGTTGCTACACTATTACTCACTGGGTAGGAAGCCTGTGTAAAGGACTCGTGGGTATTTTACTTCCTATATTTTACACCAAATTAACTGCCTATTTGCCTGAGTAATTGTAGGCTGCCTTAACTGTAATAATGCATTCAAACATCAAACTGGTTTGAAAGACAGGCACATACATACCATTCCATAATGCTGTATTGTAAAAATTCATGCCATTGTAAAAAAAATGTTGAAAGTAATTATAGAACCTCTGTAAGACAAGTTTTTGCTCTAAGACATACAGTAAAGAAGTGCCAAATTCAGGAGATTGTATCTAGACAGCATCTAAATCACAGTACAAAGAACTCGTATTAACTTTCATGGGACACAGAATTTAGCCTGTAAATTAGCAAAATAGAATTAATTGATTGCTTTCTATTTATACCCAATTCTACTTTACTCTGTAAACTTTAACAAAATATATCTGATTTCATAAAAATATGCTATCAATTTGATCCCTCGTAAGATTAGCATACTTTTGAAATGCAAAATCAGAGTTAAATGTTTTAAAAGCCAGCTCTTTAGTGCTTCTCTTCAAATGAAATCACTGGTTTAGTTGCTGAACTGGAGTTTAGAATCAAATTCTGTAAAACACCGCACATAGGAAAAAATAGCTAGTTAATGAATGCCTCTATATAATTTTCTGTAAAATATTAGCATTTCAGGCAGCCTCCAAACGTGTGCTCTCTTTGTAGAGCAGATATGTTGCGGAGATATTCCTGCTACTTAAGTAATCTCACATTCAAACTACAACACAAGACAGTGTTTAATGTTCCAGAGCTTCAAATGATGGAAGAGAGGGGTCTTGAACTAGATGTGCTGACTGGAAACTAGCATCAAATGAGTTGTGAGAAATCCAGTCTGGACTATTTCAACTGCAATCTGAGGGACTTTCTTTAAAAATTAGCTTCAAATAAAAGCACCATTGCAGACAGGAAAAACCGTCTAAACTTGAGTGTTGATTCTGTAATTCAATGGATGCTTTAAATGTGAAAACCAGGTAGCTCCTTTCTGCAAAGGATTTATGTAAAGGGCTGAAAGGCAGAGATAGCCGGCAGGGTGGATCAGGCAGGTGGAGGGACTGAGTCTCGGTGCCCACCCTGGCACTGCAGATCCCCATTTGGCATTTGGTACGTGGGATGCCACAGGATCTCATGAACTGTGGTAGACAACATCATGGCCATGGAGCTGCAGCTCACACATTTCCTCACTATTCATACGGTTATTGGTGCAATTACCATAAAACACATACTTAATGGAAATATAGTTATGGATGCTTCATTCCTGGAGGTGTTCAAGACCATGTTGGATGAGGCTATGAGCAACTTAACCTAGTGGAAGGTGTCCCTGCCCATGGCATGAGAATTGGAACTGGATGACCTTTAGGGTCCCTTCCAGTTCAAACGATTCTATGATTCTAAATATTTTTGTTTTGTATCTGACACACACACGATCTACCAGTTGCTATCACTTCATGTGACTGGCCTTATGTTTTGCCATGTGGGCTAAATTCTGTCTCATACTAGTATAGCCACAAATTACCTCTGAAACAAGCACTGAGCTTAAAAATGTGTTCAAAGAGGAAATTAAAGTGAAAACTTTAGATCCAGGTTTGGGTCAGAAGTTTGTAGTCGCCTCATTCTGGCAAATCCAGAGCGTCCTTTAGGAATGAAGGAGATTACCTGAGCACAAGACATAAACATGAGCTGTCCCGTTGGACTTGAGTGCTAGGCAACTGAGATGTTAGGGACTCAGAAAGGATGATATTTAGAAAGGAAAGAAAATGTGTACTTTATACAGCATAGACTTTCTATATCTTTGGAGGTCTTCCCTTGACCCCTTAGTGGTCAAGGACATTCAGTCGAGCAAGAATTTAGGCTAATAAGAGACCAAGGAGTCAGAGTTATTCCAGGGGTTTCCGTATGGGGGTTCACATAAACAAAGACATAACCTAGAGAAGGACAATGTCCCCCCTGTATATTGCTCAGGTATCTTCCATCGCAGTCACAATACTCACGGTAAGAGCTGTAGGCTGGTCATGCCACTGCTTACTGCTCCAGAGTCTGAACCAATACACTGAAGAGAAATCATACACATGGGATGGATGTGGGCGTGTATAAACACACACTTGATGTTTTTTCTCAATTCTCATCACATGTTTCATTCAATAGACTTATAAATCAACCCTGAGAAATGAGTTAAGATGTTGAAACAGTCATGGCCTTTGTTCTGTGTCAGTTTTGTTGGCTTAGCTGACATATAGCTACAAGGCATGACGGATCAAAGTAATTAAAGTTCCAATCATTTACCTTTCTATGTTCAGTGTCAAGACAGCTAGCCTTCACCCTGGGTTCAGAGCATTTTCATATTTTTTTAACATGTTATAGCTGTGCCAGTCGCCTTTCTGTACTTAAGAATTTGACAGCATTTCCATTATAAAGTTTGTAGACGGAGGCTTGAGATTCCCTCTGGGTTCTAACTTTGCACACAGAATTGCAGACCGTAGGCAATTTAAAAGCAAATAGGTAGGGTTTTGCTCTTTTCCTCTTTTTTTATTTTGTTCATTTACTTTAAGGTAATTTATTCGGGTTTTGTTCATCAGAGAACAAAAAGTTGCCAGTTCTTAGTTTCAAGGTGCATTTTTTTAATGTTCTCTGAAACTACTTATGTTCCTGTGGTGAAATATGGTAGGCAATTAGTCCTAATTTCTACTTTTCTATCATGCACATTATTTATAACTAAGATTATGAAAATATTTGACATATTGAAAACCTTTTGGTTATGTAGCTGGGAGTGATTTCTGGATAGTCCAAGAACAGAAGATTGGTTTGTATTCGAATCCAAGGATTAATTTGAATAGCAAGTGCTACTTTTCCCAGATTAGAGAGAAAAAATTGCATTTTTTTAAAGTCAGACAAATAATTTGAACCTTGGGAACAGTATCCACTAACTAAATACTAGCAAACACTTGTTAATAAACAAACAAATAACAAAGAAATAAAGTGAAAGAGCAAAATCAGGAATGAAATAACCCACATTTCAATAGTATTGATTTCAATAGTACCTTGTATAGGATAGGCACTAGGCATTTGGCAAATTATAATTAAAGACTGTTTGCACATTATCATATAATGTTAGCTTATAGTCTTCCATGTCTCTGGGTGTCATCTACTGCATACAACTCAGCTCTAATACAGTGGAAATGAAATCTGTGAAGGTTTTCTATGTAGGTGTAACATTGGATGGCTTTATAAGTTCGGCTTTTGCAAAGGTTGTACTCAATGTGATGGCTTTATTACACATTAGAGACTGAGAATGGAGATGTTGAACGTCCATTGTTTGGCACAGCAATCTGAAATGTTTTGAGAAACCACCCGGTCTACATATATGCAGTAGGAGATCTTCACCCAACCTGTCCTACCACCACCTAGCCTGCATGACTCTACAATATGCACAGGCTCTTCCAGTCCTACTCCAGACCTTCAGAAACAAATCTTGGAGGAGAAGAATAGGTGGCTTCAAGAATAGTAGTGCAATCCCTCCTAAATATTCTGTCCCTAATAGGAAGGATTTGAAGTAATAATGGCAAGGGGAAATAGGGGAGACGTAAGCTGTCTCCTTCTACATTATAGAGTGAATAATAAGAACAGAACATTGCAAAAATCAGTCATGAATGGAAAAGGAGGCTAATTCAAAATTAATTTCATTTATAATAAATACCTCCACCAGCATTTTTATAAATAAAACACCAGCAGTTCTGCAATGTTTTTACAAGAAATGGGCAACTCTAAAAAACAACGGAAGGACATCCCATTCCTCAGAAGGTTAATACTGACAAAGCGTAAGACACCACCTACTTTTTCAGAATCATTGCAGACCCATCTTGCTTCAAACTCAGTCAACATATGTTTTACCACTTACCTAGAAAAGAGTAGAATCAAACCCAAATTCCTGTCATTCCTCCCACAGGCATCTCAGTTTTCTCCCTTCAATGACTTCTTAAAGTTCCCAGAGCATGAAACATCACTTTGATGCTGTATCACATCCAGTTAGGAAGCTCTGGCATGTAGTGTTATGTTTAAACCAACATGCAAATGTAATCAGGAATGACACGTCGTCCCAACAATGCAGTCACTCAGCTTTGAGAAACTCAAACAGACAGATTATAAAACAGAGATTTTCGCAGCTACAGGTTTGTGCTTTCAGAAATTAATGTCTAAATCAAAATTAAAGATGGAGAAAGGTCTCATAGAAAGGTGCCTTGTGCCTGTCAGTATTTAAGAGGCATTTGGACAATGCCTTAACAACATGCTTTAACTTTTGGTCAGCCCCTAAGTGGTCAGACAGTTGGACGAGATGGTAGCTGAAGTCCCCTTCTAACTGAGGCACCCTAGTCTAATCTACTCTAGTCTATGCTATTTTAAAGCTCCAGTCTTTCAAATGTTCACTCAGGGATCTGTAGTTGGCTGTTGAGGGCTGATGGAGAAGGTCCACAACCCATATATTGCCACCAGAGCATTTAGGCTGCAGTAAAAGCTGAATGTGCAGCTCTGAGGGTTTTCCTTCCTCATCTCTAAAACACTGGCAGGCTCAGCCAAACATAACCCAAGCTATTGAACCTGAGAATAGGAGGGGGAGGAAAGTGAGATTTTTCTCACCTCTTTTCCAGCTAATTCTTGTTAATATTTATTGAGAAGACCAGATTGTGCTAATGGCCTTTCGGAAATATCCCACTGCTGTATCCCACCCAGTGGCCAGGAGGATTATGAGGGCTATCAGGGTGGGAAGCCCTTCTCCCCAAAGCCTGCTCAGTATGACTCACCCAAAAAGGTCTCTACATGCTAAAGCAAATCTCACATGGTGATGATTGCTCTCTGCCCTCATCCTCTGTATCTGGGCTAAGGACACCTGGTCCCAGTGGAGGACTTAACTGCCCAGTCTTTCAGGTCTTAAGCAGCACACGCACACTTGTGTGGGCCTCCTGTGCAAGCGTGACCCTCAGTGTTTTACTGGCAATATTGATCTTGGCTTTACTGTTCTCCCTATTGTAAAGACGCGGAAAGAGGCGCAGCTAAATGGCTTATCAAGGCTGACAAAAAAAAAGCGAGTGTCGGAGCTCAGAATAGAAACCAGATCACCTGAGGTTTTATTTCTGGAAACGTTCCCCCTTTCCTCTTCCTTTGAATCTTCGTTTAGGACTGGGCAGGTCATTTGAAATCTGGGCAATATTCAGATACGATTTCTTTCCCAGAAGGAAATAAAGCTTTACAGGCTCACTTTACAGAGGCAGCCAGGCCGCTCACACTGCTGAGGTTTTGCAGCTCTCACAGGACACTGCAAAATCCAGCAATCAGACCCGTGCAGCCGCAACGCTTTCAGTGGAGATGGCAACGCACAGAAACAGCGTGTTATCTAAAAGCAGGCTCACACAATATGCTTCTATGGACATCAGAAACTAATCTTTGAAATGGTCCCCGATGAACGCCGTATTGGCCCGAGCTGTCTCCTGAAAACGTTCCAATTCTTCTTTTGCATCCGGTGTGTGTTTATTGGAGAAAGAATAAGTTCTCCTCCAAATTCTGCACGTGTATTTGCACTGTGACCTTTTTAGCTCTTACCTCATGGCTGCATCTGAAATTGGTAATAAAATGCAACTCGGGGTAAAGAACTGCTGGGTGATTTTATACAACTATAATTTCACACTCTCAAAAGGCAGAATGCGTAATTCCTTAAGCCACACACAGGAACCTGGTGATACTGGGCTGGATTTTTGTTTTCAAAGCCAATAGAACGTGAATAAAACCAGCTCCATACATTGATACAAATAATGAGTTAAACAGATATGCATTTTAGCAGTTCACGATGCAGAATGAGAAACCGACGTCAAGTCCCACTGAAGGGAGGATGCTACACAAACACAGTTACAACCAGCTCCTGCAGCAGATGATTGGGCACCTGAGTGATTGTACGTGTTTATCTATAACTGCTACCTAAGTCTTTCTGAAGAGCCTTCTGAGTGTACCACACTTTAAATAATTTCCAAGACATCCTACTGATGCGTGAAAAAATACAACGGACCAGTGTAATTAATGACAGACAATGAGAGGAAACCCTGGAAAATCTGATTATATGTAACCTATTCTCTGTCTTGTATTAATTCATTGCATTCCATTATTCAGATTTTAAGACTATAGTAGAGACTGTCTGTTTTATGTAGTGGTCAAATGTAAAGGAAGTCATATGAAACCCACGTATTTAATATCACTCGTTTTTCCCATAAAGTTCACGCAAGCAGGCTCCTGCTGCACACAGCAGAGCATTGAGCTCAGTGGTGCTCTGCCCAGCCACAGGTTCCATTTCACTGACCCAGCAGCACAGAAAAGGAAAAATTGATCCAGAGACACTGCACTTATTTTCAATAAAATAAACCTGAGGTGTCCTAGTAGCTTGTGTAGTAAAATAAATAAGTAATTAGAAACTATGGCTGGTTTTATGGCTTTCTCTTCAAAGTGCAATTGCATTTACATCAAGTAACTTTAGAGTATACTTACAATAAGCAGATTGCAGCAACTTCTAGCTGGTTTAGAAGACTCTGATCAATCCTTTGAGCAAGATAATGAGTCTCCAGGCCCTCCAGTACATTATAACTGAGATCTGCAGTGAGTGAGAGCAGGCGTGCAACTTCTCTGGTTGCACTGCAGGTGAACTGCTAAGGAAGGTCAGATCTGGAGGTCACCAGGCACCTTCCTCCTCCATTGCAGCTGGAGGTCTCTCCCAGCAGGGTCCTTCAGTTCCACGTCCCTTGTTTAGAGAAACAAAAGCTTCTCAGCACACATCTTTGTTTTTTTCATGGCAGAAAATAATTTGGAGGGATAAACTAAACTTTTCGGGTAGAAGATATTAAAGGGATATTTTCATTGAAAAGTAATTTACGTATTGCCTCCCAAACATAATCCTAATGAGTTAATTCTGCTGCAGTTGGCAAATTAACATGAACAAAGTCTATATCACAAGTTTTTCCTATCCTGCATTTCCAAATACCTACCATTCAGGTTCAGAGCTCCTCAAAACAGACAATTGTATCCATGTCTCAAAACAGAGACTACAAATGCAGATGTTGGCAACTTTCAATTAAAACAAGACATAGCTACACAATTTGTGCAAACGAGTCCACCTCGAAATATAACACTATATATAATATATAGTAATAAGTTCCATTCTCTGCTTGTGCTTATTCTGCGACTTAGATCTCTACTAAAAGATTTGAACAATCAAATCCAAATTCCTTGTGTATGCAGAAAGGCAGAGCACAGTGGAAAAACTATTCAAAATTCAGATTCTCAAGCACACGTACTGTGTTTTCAAATCAAGCCGTGGCTATATTTCTAACCACTAAAGAGTGCCAACAACTATTTAAAGCATAGAAAGACTTAGCAGAAAGGTAGAGGTACAGCAAGGTAGCAAGATATTTGCCATCTGGAGCTACCCACAGGTACTTACAGATTATCCACTTGCTGTGCACCTGCAGAGAAGAAACAGTCATATGCATTTCTGAACTGACAGCAATATCGCAACCCATCAGGTACATGCAGGCTATATGGAGAGATTTAAACTAGAGGCATACTTTGCAACTACATTAACGCCTTGCTTTTCTACTACGTATTTATTTATTTCAGCTGACAACAGCCCAGATTTGCAAGGGCACTGTGCATTAGAGAAACACTTCAGAGCTCAAATTTGGGTTTCAGTTCGGCAACTAACACCAATATAGCAAAGCCCTTAAGCATTTCTAGCACCTTCACTCATCTGAGAAGTACCACGACTGGTAACCCTGAGGCTACAAAATACTCTGTATCCGGATAACTCTGAGCTTACAGGCGGTTCCTCAGAAATCTGCACAGATACTGTATTAACAGATGCCTGTATATCGTTGAATTGTACCTGTACCAAACCAAGAATGTAAGAACCCCCAATGCTATTTATATTAGCATAAACTTTCTATGTGCACCTGTTTCACATGACATTTCTATTTACACTAATGTAAACACTGATCTTCCATAGGTGATGACCAAAAGGGATCTTCTGGCTCATTAAATCCATCACATTCTCATATCCAGTTTATAACTACTTTCACAAACTAATAGAGGTTCACCTTATAACCATGTTTTTGCTCTCATAGGCAGATTATTCTGGAACGTCACCTTTTTAATAGGTAAGAGCTTTCTGCTTACACTCACAGTTTCTTCACAGTCTGTATAAATCTGTTTGGTTTTTTTTTAGTGGCAGCACTGTCTTTCAGCTCAAATATATCCCTACGAGTACATCAAGAATTAAAATCAGTGTAGGTAAGGGATCACCTGACCTGCATAAGAACAAATTTTAGCTGTAAGTGTGATGGGATTTCACTTTATGCTTCTTATTTGTGCTCTCCCTAGCCTTTGAATGCTATGTCAAGGCTGATTTAAACCTGAGCTCATAACACCTCCAGAAAGAACATATCATGCCCTGGGGCACTTTCTCCCTCCACTTGAGTTGAATAGATCCCTGAACAGTGCATCTTCAAGTGGGCTGGATCGACTTACCTGTCTCATTGAAGAACAACATTTTGAAGAAAATGATAATAAAAACTATGATTTAATATTTTAGATTTTTATATTTGTACAGGTACGTTTGAGGGCCTTTAGAACAAATTACTTGTCTCACTCTAATCCTATGCAGACCCTCATCCATTTAAACAAACTAATTCCCACTTTGGAACTACATAATATAAGCTCATACTTTGTTCCCCACAAGGGTCAGAAACAGCAACAAGGGAGGTTTAGGTGAATTGAAGTTGACTCTATCCAGCATTTTTTTCATACAAATGATAATTTACCTACCTGCAATTCCATCACTGTAATTCCACACATAAATATAAATCTTTACTACCAATAAGCAGAGACATTAATTATGCCTTTAGAAGGAGTCTTGCTCTTCTAATACACCGGGAGTAGGTTTCTCAGCAAAATTACGTCACAATTTTTAACAACCTACAATCAAAACACTAATATCTACTTAAAATAAATGCTATAATATGCTCTCAAATGTAAATCTTCTTTTCACAATTTGCAACAAAACATTCAATTTGACACACCTATGTCAACTGGTAAATATAAAGTTATTGTTTAAAAATAATTTCCTCAATTTTTTCTGAATTCTCTTTAGCATGAAGTGTAAACAATTTCCATGTCAAATAAGCTTTTAATTTCAATTTAGAATGAGAACTCATTGAAAATATTATTCAGATATATGTAAAAAAAGCCTTCTAAAAAACTCTCCCATCATAAACGAGAACAGTCATTTTGAATGGAATGACATTTTTCTTTTGCCCTGAAATTACTGTTTACTTTTTATAACTCAAAAATATTTTTTTAAGTAATAATGAAGAGAATACCACAAAAGCTTCTTTTTAACTGACAGAAAGTAAACAAAAAAATATTTCTACAGATCTATATTCTTGTTGTAGGATTAAATGTTGCTTTCACAAATGTCTACATTGATAATTATAAAGGAGTAAAGGCAGCTGAAGACAGAAAAAGGGGAAAATGATGTTATGAATAAGCTTTTTTAGTTTAGTTCTACAAAATTGCTATTATTTTATTATTAGAGATGCTAAAATCTATATATTTTAGACAGTCTGCAGTGTCTCTATTGCAAATACTGTACAAAGCCAAGAAGGGGCAGAGTCTCTAGAAGCCACTAGAGAAACCTCTTCCCCCTACAAAGTCCCCTCTGCACAGAGCAGGTGCCAGACAGGTAATGTCTGGTTTCTACTACAAGAAAAGTCAATAGGAAACTCAAAGTAAACTGAAAGCAAAAACCAAAAGGTAGTATTTTTTTTTTCTTTTTGAGGGAAAGCATACTTTGTAGGAAAACACTTTGTTCTGCAGCAAATATGATGTTGATAATGTGCTTTTACCTGGCAGTTCCTATTCAGAGCTCAGCCTTGCAGAGATTTCCTGCAGCCCTAGCAGCAGTGAGCAGAGATTTAGGATAGGAACCCTCAAACTCTCCCCAAAAATAATTTGCATTGCAGAAAATTTTGCAGGTAAATTCTAGTTATTTTTTTTCTCCTCATAACAATTCATTGTTTCTTAATACTTTTATATTTTAATATATCTACTGGTAAGTAACAAAACACTGAAAAGTGTGTTTTTACTACTGAATCTAGCTCTGAAATACTGGTATGAATTGGAGCTAGGTGGCAATAAACATCATATTGAAACATTTGAAGTTTTTTTTCCCTAGAAATCGCTAAAACAGGAGGGAGAGCAAGAAAAATATTTGGTCCTGGTATCCTTTGAAGTATTTAATCTCAAAAATCCCAAATTCATGCAACAACTCTTGCTGCAGCAAAATGAATGGATCCATATTACCAAAGAGAAGGTCTTCATGTAGTGACGCAGGGATATAAAGACTTTCTGCTCCCAGATCATTATGTTTAGCTGTTTGAGATCATTGTGTTTATGTACACATTTTTTTTTCCCTAAAGAAGCCCAAAGCCAACTGTGCCATTGTCATGCTGAATACATAAAAAATACTGGCCGTCAACCATCACAAAATCATACAGTAGATTTGCATTTTGTAGGACTACTCTTGAACAAAAGAGCACATTTTGATTTTGTTACTTTCTTTTCTGCAAATACAGAACCTTTGCTGAAGAAAATCATAATCTCTGTGTTTTAGATTAGTTATCCCAAGAAGACACAGTTTCTTATAGCGAGGTGCTGGGAAATAAGACATAGCCCTAATGTTCATGATAACCAAATGCTCTGTATTATCCAATCCCGGATTAAAATAAATATACGTACAATCATAGAATCACAAGGTTGGAAAAGAACTTTGAGATCATCAAGCCCAGCTGTACCTGTCTACTCCTAAGTCACATCCCTAAACAATTCATAGAACCATAGAATCATAGAATAACCAGGTTGGAAGAGACCCACCGGATCATCAAGTCCAACCATTCCTATCAAATACTAAACCATGTCCCTTTGCACCTCGTCCATCCGTGCCTTACACACCTCCAGGGAAGGTGATTCAACCACCTCCCTGGACAGCATCTATCCTTCTTTTAAACACCTCCAGGGATGGTGTCTCCACCATCTCCCATTAGCAGTTCTGGATGAAAAGGCTTTAATCAAAAAGTTTGATTAGCTGACTTCATCATAAAAGCAATGTGACTACTTTCCACAACAAAAGCGCCCAGCTTCGACACCCGATCTTTTCCCATATAGTGCACTCTACTCATCTAAAACAAAGCTCACAAAGCAAAGAGCGGAGGTTTCACTGGCAGTTTCCAGTGTTCACAGGTCTCTTTTAGAGGATAATTTCCTGCCATGTTCAATGTTATCCATACTTATTTGTAGTGACAGTATTGATTCTTTCTGTGAAGTCTAGAGAAACTCTTACTTTAAGCAGTCAGGAGTCTGTTCAACAAGACATTAAAAGCAAGAAGGCAGATGAGTTATTGGTAAAATTATAAAATAGTAATGGGGAATTTGTCCATCTGATGAGGACTGATGCTTCCATTGTACTCCTTCATGTGACAGCTCCAGCTAGAGAAAGCTCAGAGAAAGGCTTGCTGCACATGTACTGAAGAAATCCATAGGCATGATATTTTGATCATCTCTGACAACTGCATAACGAGAAAGAGCACAGTCGTGGAACACGTGCTTGGATGTAATTGCACATAATAAGCACTGTAGATGACAAACAGAAGAGTGGTGCAAAAATATACTGTGGTTGGCAACTGTGGGTAAGGAGGAACTTCTGGCATATATGAGAACAGAAGCTTTGGTAGAGGCAGAAGACTTACCAGAGTTGCTTGCACTTTAGCTTTGACAAACGTTTTCTTTCAACGCTGATGATGTGCTTGAGCTAAGTGTATCGCTACACCGAGACTGACAGATGCAGTTCATGTTTCAAGTCCTGTCCATTTAATTCACGAGCAATAGACTTAGGATGAAAGTCTAATGGCATCAACAGCTCTATCATAACTCTGTTGAAGAAAATATTTGTTGAAATATTTGTCCAGCTTGGATTCATCGACTAAAACAAAGAATAACAACCCAGGATAGTAAGGTGATATGATAAGCCAGTAGATCACAATCGTCATCTCCTGAAAAAGATGAAAGCCAACCAACACAGGTCTCTAGAAAGGCTTTGACTATTATATTTGTGTAGTTAATCAGGACACAGGTGCTGTCACATCTGCTTCTGAAGTGGGATGAAATTTGGGCAAGGAAAAGGTAGAATATTCCAAGATCCATTTTGGTAATCAAAGTTATCTGATGGGCAACTTAGCCCCACTTGCGGGTTCCAAACCTGCAGAGTTATTAAGGATATTAAGTTATTAAGGATTCGGTGTAACTTTTCCTGCGTCGCCATTAACATCCTGGCCAAATACCAACTTGGATAATTATTTTACCTACCTAAATGTCCCCGTTTTCATTTGAATAAGGTATTCCTCATTTCCAGAGCTGTTATACAGAGCTGTTGAACACTGTTAAACAGCTGCAATATTTCACCCCAGAGATGGCTGCATTTCACTTGTGGGTGATGCGATCCAAAGAGTTTGAATATCAATTTAATCACTTTGGCATCCTTCAGGAACAAAGTCACTATTTAAATGTAAGATTATTGTAGAGAATAAAATTGTCAATAAATGTAGTAATGTCTACCTCTAACTATAAGCAATTACAGAGCTAATCTCCGACTCTCAAAAAATAACACCAGATGGTATTTTTCAGAAAAGTCAAATGTAGAATATTATATTATTTTTTTGCATTTTTCAGTACATCATGATGGCAAATAATATTATGTGAATCCTACAAGTACAAGAAAAATCTGCAAGTATAACATTCTTCTCTTCCAGCGAACATCCTGTGAATTCATAAATATTTACATTTTGCAAGTTATAATTATGTAGCACTGGAGGAAAAAAAAAAAAAAAAGTGGCTTTATATACAAGTTTATAAAAGAACATTCATAAATTAAAAATGTGCATTGTTCTGAAAATGACACCTACTGTGGATTTTGTGTCTTTATGCCAAACCATTGGATGGCTTCCTACCTCTCTCTCGGTTGGGGAAAAATTATACTTGTAGGTTTGAATAACTATTGATTTCTTATTATAGTTTCTATTAATAGTTGTAAATCATTAGGTATGAACTCATCATCGTAGGTGCTCGCTAAAAGAGAAAGAAGAGTTTTTATTGCTATGGGGATAATCCTCCTTCATAAATTGACAAACACTATTACAGATGCACTCCAAATATATATTTTGTGGAAAAGACACAATTACAGTATAATTAAATGCTATCTCATTATTGGGTTTTTTAGTTGGATTATTTGCATTATTTGATTTATATACCAGAGAATAATTTTAGCATTAATGAACCCGAAGTGCATGGAAGTCTCAAAGTTGAGATTTTGGTTGCATGAATCCAGTTTTTTCAGCAACCGGGGCAACTGTTCATTGAAAACTATTTTTACTGAAGGAATTTCACCATTTTGATTCATGAATAATCCATGAACAGATGTTGATTTTTTTGCAAGTTCAGTTGTTATTTGAAATTGTTTAAATACTTTATACAAACATATTGCAACCTCTGGGTTATTTGCATATTTTTTCGTTCTGTTACAGTCTTCAACTATTCATTGTGAGAAAGATTGTCTCCTCATACAAATAAGTCCTAAACAATGCAAAAAAGAGGGTTGGACAAGTGACCTAGGTGTATTATTCATGAAGTAAATTCTTTAGGAAAAAATAAAATAATTCCTTTATGACCAGAAAAAATCAACCTTTGCAAACAGGAAAAGACACAAGAGAAAATAATTTGTGCAAATACAAAAATGCACTGACTGCAAGATGGTCAATTCCTCTGAATGTTCTTGTGAAAGTAAAACCTGAACATAACCAGTCCCGGCAAATAGAAGAAGATTTATGAATATGAAACTTACTTTGATATCTCCATTAATAGTCGTAAAAACATCTTTTTTCACTCTAAAGTGTTTGTTCAGCTGTACTGTTGAGCTGACAACAAGACCACAGTGGCAGTACCTTTCCCTCACAGGCATTTTTGACCAGGACCACTTTTCTATTTTCCTCTGGTTATTTCTTTGCAGGCAAACCAATGTTTTCCCTCTTTTCATCCTGCCAAATTTGCATCCATAACAGACATTTTATCACAGGTGAAGCCTGTGAAGGCTGTCAGTGCCTTTCTAACAGAAATTTTTACCTTGTTAACTTGCACGATATTACACTAATTCCAGACAATTAATGCCAGATCTTGCAAGAAGAAGGAAAAAAATCTTGCCAAACCCATTAGACTCAATTAGGTTTCCAAACTGTTTAAAGCAACTGTATCCGAAGTCTTTTTGCCTGCATTTACATAACAGAGATCCTCCCCTTTTATCCTAGAGTTAGATCACTTTTATATGCCAGTCACAGGACAGACATGTATTGAAAACCAGACCACGACTCTAGAAGGCAACCCAGAGTAGTTTATTGAAGCTGCAGCCTCTAGGTTTCTCTGGCTGCCTGTGGAAGATTTACATGATAGTCTAAATAAAAACAACTGACAAAATTGTACTGGTCTTCAGAGACCTTGCAGGTCCATCAGCAGAAATGTTCTGGGAAGTGATTATCTTTTCTGTATCAAGACACTACCTTAAATTGTAGAAATGAATAGCTGTCATAAAATCACAGAATGTCCTGAGTTGGAGGGGACCTACAAGGATCATTGAGTCCAACTCCCATCCCCGCATAGGACAACCCCGACGTTCACATCGTGAACAGGTAGGACCATGGAGATGCCTGGGAACTGGAGAGCTCCTTACTGGCTGTCACGCTAATTTATGAGTTTAAGGAAGGCAGGTGTAAAGGTTACTGGGATGCTCTGCTTATATCTAAGACTTTTCAGAGCTCATTCTTTCCATGGGTAGGAAAACCTGAATTTTGGCTGGTTATCACAGCTACAAGAAGCTTGGCTTCTTCTCTTGGGCACTAGTGCAGTATGCCTGACAGCTGGGGTAGAAGACCTAAAACTCAAATTCTAAGCAAGTCAGAGATTTTTATTTACACCTGCAAGGCACATTGAGATTGTTTGTTTTTTAATGCTTGGGCAGTTAGCAATGCTGTGTGGCAAGCTTTTATTCCTGAATCTCTCCCTATGCAGCATCTTCATGGCAGCTTATAACTGAGTCATCAGACCAGGTATGTTTATGTGTTACCACGTATTTCAGTGTCTTAAACATCCTAATCCCCATAGTTGACAGCACTTATGTTGCAATGACCTGCAGTCATCTGATCAACTTTTGGAATACTTACTAGCTATAATCAAATATATTCTCATCTCTTATTTGAAAAAATCAAACAGAAATTGAATACATTTTTTTTATGAACACTAGCAATATGTTCTCTTCTCTGATAATTTTGACATTAAAATTCCATTTTAATAATCCCATCCTTCAGGCTTTGCAGACTCTTAAGGTATTAAAGCAAAAATTATCCTAAGCAGTTAGATTATAATGTATTTAAAGATTAGACATTTCATGTTGAATATTAACTGCTCCACTTCCCAGGGAAAAAAATGATGCAGGGTTTTTTTTTCTTGTATAATTTATATATTTTTTGATAGGTTGACTATACAAAGTTCAAGTCTTTTATGAAAAAAACTATAAAATATACTCATAGTCTCGTATGATATTAAAAAGCTGAATATGAAGGTAGGAGAAAACATTTTCTTCTTAAATCATTAGCATATTTTGATCGCTCAGAAATACACGAAATGGCTGTTCAATCCCTGTGCAGTCTATCAGATGTCTGAGCTAAGGTGAGATTGCAAACACATTACAATCTAAACAACTTCTATTTACATCTCGTAAGACATAGGACACATATTTGGACTTTAAGTTTCATAACACCAAATCACAGAATCATAGAATAACCAGATTGGAAGAGACCCACGGGATCATCGAGTCCAACCATTCCTATTAAACACTAACCCATGTCCCTTAACACCTCGTCCACCCTCATCTTAAACCCCTCCAGGGAAGGTGACTCAACCCCCTCCCTGGGCAGCCTCTGCCAGTGCCCAATAACCCTTTCTGTGAAAAGTTTTTTCCTAATGTCCAGCCTAAACCTCCCCTGGTGGAGCTTGAGGCCATTCAAAAAGCTACAATAAAAAATTAACTTGAAACTAAACTTGCAAGTATTTGGGGTATTTGCCTAGCTTGTGTTAATCCATGATAAAAGCATTATTGGAGTGGGGTAGAATTCTACCTTCAAAATAGCCCAGCAGGAGGAATATGTCCCACGGCCAGAGTAGTTTACCTCACTGTTGCTCACCTACCACACCCCATCAATGAACATCTCTATCTACAAGATATCTACATGCCTATTCTAGGCATGACGCATGACTGCTCTGCTCACTAAATTCTCCCAGCACACGGGTCTCTTGACTTACTCTTCATTTGCCTCTTGTCACTCACTGTCTCTTTCAGCTCTCGGTTAGGAAGTGATGTGACAGCTATCAGAATCAAACAAATCAGCATCCCCATCCCTCGTCAACCCAGCCTGGGAAATCAGTAGTTGCGCACAGCATTTGTTCTGCAGTTTGGTGCGGTCAGTGCCAAGGAGGTGTGCTCAACCGCTACCTCTGAAGCAGCCCCCTCTCCTTTGGGGCAGCAAAGAGAGGACAACAGCAAAACCTGCAGCCCTAGCTTTCTGCTAGATTTTGTGCTACCAAAGATACTTTGGGTACTAAGCCCATCCTGCTGCTTAGATTCAATCTGCTTAGTTACTATTTTCTTTGGTTCTTCTTTGCCATGGAATGCTCAGACATAGGTCTGGACATGGTTGGACTCGATGATCCGATGGGTCTTTTCCAACCTGGTGATTCTATCTATGGTGGTGATTCTAGGAGCCAGCCTAACCATACAGCAACAGCTTTCCCCACTCATTACTGGCACAGACATGGTCCCCTCGCTACTTACTGCAATAAGCACCAGAAAAGCAAAACAAACGTCCACCTAGAAAGTCAATGTAGGTATCGTGCTTTACGTTCACCCCCTGTCTTATTGTACAATAGCCTCTCTGCATAAACAAACCTTCACCCACAGACCTAAAAGATGCCCTCCTTTTTAGACTTTCTACTTCTGAACGTGCACCTTGCAGTGTAGCTTGAAAGGACGCCAATTCTCTTTTTCCAGTTCTCCATGTGGCAGCGATACCTACTGACCCCCCTGCAGAGCTTCCCCTCCCTAAGGCACCCAGGGCAGGCCGTTTCTTGCATAAAGAAAGGGGTAAATCCTGAAATACAAGAGAGCAATTTCCCATTGGTGGGTAAACAACACCAGAGAGAGTCTGGCTTTGTTTCCACACTGTATGACACCATAAATACACACCCTTTCCTGTACTATTACTTGTTCATTTTTTTTAACAATGTGCGTGTGTTATTAGAAGTGTATTTTGGGTTATTTCTATGGAACGTTTAACATCTTTTCTTTGTCCTTTTGCCTTGCCCTTCAGTTTTGACAGTGATGGATCTAAGCATATTTAGGACATTAAGGGCAAACTAAATTGTTGTTTATACTGTTAAATGTAAAAAGCATAATGGTAGGGTAGTGTCTATATTCTGGAAAATAAGTACACTTGTCTGATTTTTATTACATATCTTCTCTACTGATGTGTACTGAGCAAATTGTGGGGTCTCTGCTGAAAATGCAATATGAAAGTTTAATACAAATCTCTGCAGGACGCGTCAACCTGAGCATACACAAAGCATCTTGAAACAAAGAAATAAGACTCGTGCTTTAGGAGAGGTGATTCAAGAATGCCTAAAAGGACCCAGGGCAACCACAGGGCTGGTAAACAGGTAAGGCACAGACATGAGTTATCTCCTTCATCAACCACCACACAGCCAGTACCAGGCAGCAGCATCTCCTGCGGCGCTGCCAGCCCCCAAGATATGGGCTAAAATAGACTTCTGTACATGATGCAGCTCCTAGAGAAATGCCTATGAAATCTGGAGACAAGAACTTGCCACGGTTTTCTCCAAGTGAGATGCACAATGAGGTGCAGACAAGGGTTGCTAATCCATCCCCAGCCTTCTGAACACACACGCACTGCTTTGCCTACCCAGATGTTTTCTGATCAGTAATGAGGTCATTGGTGATGCCTTGTAGCTCTCCAGTGCTCTTGGAAAGTCACTGAGTGTTTGAGGAGGGTGGAAATATTAAATAAAACATACATATAAAACACAATAAATCAAATGAATTTGTTTAGATGAAAAGCACTTTTTCGGTTTTGTCAGCACAGCAATTGTATATTCCACAATTATTATAATGTTTTCTGACATAAAACTGCTGTGTGTCTGACTGCTGTATCTGACCCAGTCTTCTGGTTTCATCCTTTCTTGCTTTTCTTAAGAAAATATTGTTGTTTTATAGCATTGCGCATTTCCAACGTCAAAATTAGAAAATGAGAAATATAAAATTGGAAAGGGACAATAAAAAACGATTACTGGGTCTGTTCCTCAGTCACTGGCCCCCAAAAAGCACTGTGAAAAAGTACTAACTGATTTGAATTTTTGCACTGAAATGATGGGCAAAGCTGCACAGACAACTGAAATGCCTGATCCCCAACAAATCAGAGGAAAGAGATTTCTGTGCTACAGCCTCGGAACGCTGTTGGCACTGCACCCGTGATCACTCCACTTCACGGCTTTTGCTCTACAACCTTACATTTAACAGCAAATAGCATCAAGACGTCTACAGCCCAGCACCAAACAGCTGAGCATTGTTCCTACTGTGATGTTTTAGGGTCCCTAGTCATTGAGACCCCAAACCAGACTTGCTTATGGAGACTGAGAGCTGGTCTTACACCACCCAGGGAAACACCCTCCGGGGACCACAAGGCGATGGAGATACCAGGCTCTTTTTCCAGGCTCAAGCAGCACCACCTATAGACAAAACCACTACATTTCTCTGGAGGATTTGGGAAATGGAAAATACTTTTAGCCCTGTTATTGCAGTTTTGTCTGCTCTGCTTTTCCCTGGCTGCCTCAAATGCTCAAGGGAGCAGCAGGGCTAGAGGTGGTTTGCATAGAACCTAAAAGTCTTATATATAATCCAGAAAGAACTCAAAGAAAGTGAATGGGAATGCCTATCTAGCACCAAATGCAAGGATCAAAGACCGATAAAACTGACTTTTGCATAAAAAGCCAGGCAGTTTCCAAGGACTCTTCACTCAGATCCAAGAGAGTCACTAACAGTTATTTTGAGGATTTTCTGCTGTGATTCTTCTGTGTAGCACACAGACATCGAATTGGAAATAACACCATTGCTAAGAAACAGCACCCTGAGCACTTTTTGCTTTCCACCTCCTCCTGCACATTCCAGGCTCGGTGCAATGTCAGGAGCCTGGTGCAACCTCCGTGCTGCAATGAGGAATTTGCCATCGCGAGTGTCTCTGGAGCAGGAGCAAGACTATAAAGGATTGGGATTGTTTAATTACATTTCTGTGCTTACAAAGAGAATCCTGAAAATGTGAAGCGCATCACACAGGGACTGACTCCTTCCCAGTATGAAATAAATTGTGCCTTGAGAGATGCGACGCATCCCATTCTCCTTAGTGCCAAACCTACAGATGACAATCTGTAGCACACTGGAAAGTAAAAATGGGAGCACAGAATACACAAAAGAAGCAAAGTTAAGTTTCCACACAAATAGGACAGCTATTTTGCAGAATATGCTTTCTATTCGATTTTGGGAAAACACATAGGAACACCCACCCCACACATTAAAAAAAAAAAACCAAAAAAACCAAACCAAAACAAACAAAACCCCCCAAAAATCCAAACCAAACACAAAACCTTATCTCTGAGATGGAAATAAAGCCCTCGAATCTAGACACCTGTGGAAGAATTTAGACATAGCTTGATACAGAGCTAATAAAAATGAACGTGTCTTAAAATATTCCTGATGAAACTTCCTCAGACAGGCTGTTTTCCTAATTAAATTAATTTTGGAACTCGGGATCAGTTCTCACTTTTCACATTTGGGCTTTTAAATTCAGGATTTTATGTCGCATTTTATGCCAGTTAGTGATAATGACATATCTTGAACTTCAAAGGTTCTAACCAATTAGAGATTCTCTGCAAGAGAAAATGCAGAGAGGAAAAATAAAAGAAAAACTATATTTGAACAGTTTTCCACAAATGCTGAATATTAAGCACATTTTGAGTGTATTCACTAGTATTACATGTACAGTTTTCTTTCAGATTCTAGACTAATTTGAATTTTCAGGATAGGAAA